>CAEFZP010002331.1:0-140121 GCA_903064625.1 Mallotus villosus | reverse complement strand
AACCCTCAACCCTCACCCTAACCCTCACCTCCCTAACCCTAACCACTCCCTAACCCTCACCTCCCTCACCCTAACCCTCACCTCCCTAACCCTCACCTCCCTAACCCTCACCTCCCTACCCTCACCTCCCTAACCCTAACCCTCACCTCCCTAACCCTAACCCTCACCTCCCTAACCCTCACCTCCCTAACCCTCACCTCCCTAACCCTCACCTCCCTAACCCTAAGCCTCACCTCCCTAACCCTAACCCTATGAAACATGGATGGGAAGGACTAGGATTCTTGAGATGCTCATTTATACAGGTACCCTTTTAAGTTACAAATCTAGGGAAGCATTGCACCAGTACACTTGTAATGAATGATGTATTAAAGATGATAATATACTAGCTCCTCTTAGGATGTCATCATACTACACTTGATTATAACCTGACCTCAAACACACAAACCCTCATTAGACTATAGACCTTGCAGCCCAGACTAGCACTGCACTGACACAGGACGAGACTAGCACTGCACTGACTCAGGACCAGACTAGCACTGCACTGACACAGGACCAGACTAGCACTGCACTGACTCAGGACCAGACTAGCACTGCACTGACACAGGACCAGACTAGCACTGCACTGACTCAGGACCAGACTAGCACTGCACTGACACAGGACCAGACTAGCACTGCACTGACTCAGGACCAGACTAGCACTGCACTGACTCAGGACCAGACTAGCACTGCACTGACACAGGACCAGACTAGCACTGCACTGACTCAGGACCAGACTAGCACTGCACTGACTCAGGACCAGACTAGCACTGCACTGACTCAGGACCAGACTAGCACTGCACTGACACAGGACCAGACTAGCACTGCACTGACACAGGACCAGACTAGCACTGCACTGACTCAGGACCAGACTAGCACTGCACTGACACAGGACCAGACTAGCACTGCACTGACACAGGACCAGACTAGCACTGCACTGACTCAGGACCAGACTAGCACTGCACTGACACAGGACGAGACTCGCACTGCAGAACCATGCAGACCGCCTCCACTCTGCACTGGGTTCCCATGGCAACAGAAGGTGACCTCATAAAGATCAACTATATTAAGACATCAGGCCAGGCTGTTGACATCCTGTTGTCTTGTGAACAGAAAATGCACTTACAAATGGTTTTACGGTGGGCCGCTTAAGCTGTTATTGTTGCACTGTTTTATATTTGCTTTATAACATTATATCAATGTGTAGCAACACCATTTTAAAAAGATGTTAATATCTTAAAATGTTTGTCAGCTGTTAGAAGTTTATATACAAATGTTGTTAATGGATGAAAATAATGACCGGAAAGTGAAAGATCCAAATGGAAATGGACATTTTAGCAAAGAGCATAAAAATATAACCTGAGGTGTAGAAACGAAAGACTTTCATTTTCAAATGTTAAAATCCTCACACTCCTCCAGTAAGTTAGAATATACGACATAAGACAATACAAACATGAAACTTATTATTCAACACATTTTATTACACAAGTGACAATGCAAGCAGGTCAGGACAGCAATTCAGGCCTTTTCACAGAAAGACTAATGCTGAACATCTAATCCAGTCTTTCCTTTTGGTAATCACAGCAGAGCCAGGATGTCCTACAAACTCTAATCTGCAATATGTTTCAATTTGTGTGTGTTAGCCTGAAGAGTAATGACACAGATATATTCCCCCCCCCCTCCCTACTATAACCCCCCCCCACCCACCCACCCCCCCACCACACCAGCCGACCCTTCCCTCTCTCCTCTCAGCCCCAGTTGGCGTTATCATCTTCTGTTTTCGTCAGTATGTCTGTGACCAGACCTGTGCCGATGGTTTTGTTTCCATCTCTCAGAGTGAATCTTTGACCCTTTTCCAGAACCATCGGCTGGCGAAGAGTGAGTGTGAGAGACGTGTCCTCCCCGGGCATCACCATCTCCTGAGACGCAGAAACACAGGTCAACTACTGCAGAAACACAGGTCAACTACTGCAGAAACACAGGTCAACTACTGCAGAAACACAGGTCAACTACTGCAGAAACACAGGTCAACTACTGCAGAAACACAGGTCAACTACTGCAGAAACACAGGTCAACTACTGCAGAAACACAGGTCAACTACTGCAGAAACACAGGTCAACTACTGCAGAAACACAGGTCAACTACTGCAGAAACACAGGTGATGCACAGGTGATGCACAGGTGATCATCAATGTTGCACTATTTTCTCAAAGCTAAGTGCCACTAATCGAAACCCAGAGTAACCCACAGGAGACAGTGCTTTAGTCACAAGGGACTAGACACCTACAACTTGGACAACAATGACATGTAAATCTGCCACAAACACACTGAAGTGTTCCCACCTTGTCTCCTGGTAGGGTCACCCTGCAGGTCATGTCCCAGGTCAGAGAGAACATGACAGGCATGAAGTTGGTGACAAACGGCTTGTGTCTCCCTCCTTCCTCCTTGCTTAAAACATACACCTGAGAAGAAGAGGTGAAGAAGAGGTGGAGATCCAGAAGGTTCAGATGGTTCAGAAGGCCTTCAGGGTAAACCATGTCCACAAAACTCTAATATATCAAACTGTGGAAATGTGTCAGACTGGTGGCCAATGTTAACACTGTGGACAGACGGTGTCATGCCTGCAGGTTCCAATGTCTCACCTGGGCCTTGACTTTCTGGTGGGGCTGAATAGAGCCAGGTTTGCTCATGACCATCCCCCTCCTCATGTCCTCTCTCTTCACGCCCCGGACTAGAGCACCCAGGTTGTCCCCGGCCTCGGCCCGGTCCAGGGACTGGTGGAACATCTCAATACCTGAGAGAGAGAGACAGGCCAGAGCAGAGAGACAGGCCAGAGCAGAGAGACAGGCCAGAGCAGAGAGACAGGCCAGAGCAGAGAGACAGGCCAGAGCAGAGAGACAGGCCAGAGCAGAGAGACAGGCCAGAGCAGAGAGACAGGCCAGAGCAGAGAGACAGGCCAGAGCAGAGAGACAGGCCAGAGCAGAGAGACAGGCCAGAGCAGAGAGACAGGCCAGAGCAGAGAGACAGGAGTTCAGGGGAAGAGAGAGAGGTCTTTATTGGGAAGGTATGACAATGCACATAGAATAACCCTAACCCTGCACGCAGCCAGAAACATTGTGTCGATTTAGAATGTTTGCAGATCACATGCTGGATTTTGTATGAAAGGGAGAGAAGGCTTTTCCTTGTATCTTTAGCTGGTGAAGCTACTGAGGCTGTGATGGTTTCATGCCTGAGTTACGCTGAAGAACAACACAAAGCTGGAAGAGAAATATCTAACCCTTCAGTGAGGCTTGAACATACCTGTTACCACCGACTTGAAGACTTTGTTGTGTCCAACAAACTCACACTCGTCCCCCTTCTTGATGACCCCCCTCTCCAGAGTGCCTGACACCACCGTGCCTCTGCCTGTGGGGAGAAACCATCACCTTGGTAACCAATAACACAACTGATTGGTCAACTGTTGTTCTACAGGCATGTCTTTACATCCATTTATAAAATAGTGTTCAGATAAAATAGCCCAAACTGAAGAACACAGTTGTTGTAGTTAGTCAAAGGTGGAACCTGTGGAACCTGGGCCCACATTCCTGATCGGTCACATAGAGACTTCAGCTTCAGCTCCTCACACCTCTCTATGATCATCCTGTCTGTAGCTCACCTGGGATAGAGTAGACACCCTCTATAGTGTCTGTAGCTCACCTGGGATAGAGTAGACACCCTCTATAGTGTCTGTAGCTCACCTGGGATAGAGTAGACACCCTCTATAGTGTCTGTAGCTCACCTGGGATAGAGTAGACGCCCTCTATAGGCAGCAGGAACGGTTTATCCAGCTCTCTTTGAGGCAGAGGGACATAGTTATCCACCACATCCAGCAGCTGCATCACAGCATTCACCCCCAGCTCAGGCTGCCTGTTCTGTGGAAGCAGAGAGACCTGGTTACAGACTCCTCACCAAGCTAGCCACAACACACGGCCTGGCATCACATGTGCTGTATGCAGCTGCAGAGCTCTCTGCTGTCTGTGAGCAGTGAAACAGGACGAGTAGCATCCTGCTGTCTTCAAGCTGAGCTCTGGACCTGGACTTCTCACACACATGGAAGCAACAGTACACCTTACCAAGAGCTGTCAGATAAGGTCCATGGACAGTTATACATGACTTGGCTGCTACTCAACATGACATTGAGTGGACAGTACTGGTGCCCCCCGGTCTCTCACCTCCAGAGCACACAGGGCAGAGCCAATGACGACCGGCGTGTTTTCCCCATCGTAGCCAAACTCCGTGAGCAGCTCCCGGATCTCCAGCTCCACCAGCTCCAGCATCTCCTTGTCCTCCACGGCATCGGCCTTGTTCACAAACACCACCACGTGCTCCACGCCGATCTGCCTGGCCAGCAGGAGGTGCTCTCGTGTCTGGGGCATCTGGCCGTCTGTGGCAGCGACCACCAAGATACAGCCGTCCAGCTGAGAGGTGCCTGTGATCATGTTCTGCATAGAATGGGACATTCACATCAAGGCCAAGCAACTGAAAACATGTTTTTTTATTCGATTAATTTTCATAAAAACGTATTTATCTTGCTACACAGCACTGTATACAAGAAGGACATGTTGTAGTGAAGGGGAGGCAGGTTTGTGTACCTTGACATAGTCAGCATGGCCTGGGCAGTCAGTGTGTGCGTAGTGCCTGTTGGCCGTGGTGTACTCCACATGGGAAGCGTTGATCGTGATGCCGCGGGCCTTCTCCTCAGGAGCATTATCAATGTCTTCATACTTCTTGTAGCGAGCTCCTCCAGCCTCCGCCAGCACTGAGGAGGTACAACAAGGGGTCATCAGGAAGCACGCGCGGTACAACAAGGGGTCATCAGGAAGCACGCGCGGTACAACAAGGGGTCATCAGGAAGGCCTCGACCATTCCGTTTTTGAAAATCTATTTTGCACGTTACATAGATCAACTAATTGTGTAGTTAAATAACAACAACAACAACTTAACAAGTCTGTTTGATACTTTCTAAGTGGTTTGGCTCTTATTAATTAAGTACTTATGGCTAAGGATCAACTATGAATAATATAGGGGACCAGTGCATCACACAGACAAGGTCATCAGGTACCTTTGGTAATGGCAGCCGTTAGCGTCGTCTTGCCGTGGTCAACATGACCAATAGTTCCAATGTTCACATGAGGCTTGTCTCTCGCATAGGTTTTCTTGGCTTCGACTGCAAAGGTCCGTCTACTCAGTGGCACAGTACACTGAAAAGGATGAAATAACAGAAGAAATTAGACCAATGATTGATTTTCAAATCTACTTCCAAGGCTATTTCCATTTCAGGGCACAACATTGTGTTCTGTTCATATTAAAACACTCACCAGTTTAAAAGAGCTGTTTAGTAGACCTGGTGAGGAGAGCTGAAGGGCTGTGAAGAGAGAGATGTTTAAGTGGAGAGATAACTGGAATAGCCAGGCCGCTCACATCTTTAAGTGACGAGGGATCCTGACACAGCAGCTATTCAATAATGATCATCGTTTCCTGGCTATCTTTGACTGACATTCAAGGCTGGCAATTGAAAAGTTGATTTTACTTATATACTCAATTTTATAGTTGATAAATATACATGTAGAAGAAGGGTTTGTTCGAGCCGTCCGTTGTGCATTACTGTTATAGTTATTACTATCGCATGTGTAACGTGACCTTGTTGGTTCTTAAGGAGCAGCTAGCTAGCTTTACAGCATCCTCCTGCTTTATTTATAGCTTTTCTGAAAACGTTCATATCTGATCAAATTATCATATTGGCACAGCATATCCAGTCTTCGAAAGACTTAATCACATAAGACATTAAATAAGCATGGTTGAATTGATTTGGTAACATACCGGAGAGACATGCACGAAGCCCAACGAGCGCCGCCATCTTGGATTAGACAACCGGAATTGTCGTGACGTAATGATTTAATATAAGCACGATTCCCCAACCAAGGAGCTAGCAAGCTAGAATGTTCTAGCGTGTTCCAGTCAAGCCAAAGAAAGCTATATTATTACTGGAGAAGTGACTTGCCGCAACACTGAAAAGTGGTGTCTTGAATGAAGACGCACAACTCGGATTCAGTAACGTTTCGCATCAAGGACGTGAGAGCTAGCTACAAAATTAAGAGGGTGAGTTGAGTAGTTAACACCACTAAACAGAAGTAAAACGTGAACCTTTTTATTTACAACTAGCCGGCCAAGCGTGCTACGGTGGCACAGTTGAATGAGCCAGTGTCACAATTTGGTTGGCTTTTGGAAAGGTATAACCAGTACGAGTTAAAACCCTTATAGTACTGGTGTAAACGTAATAGTGTTATGTTAAAGACTTTCGTGAGCATAGTTATAGTGGGTCACCCATGCTTTGGCTTGTAGGCGTCATCACGTGACGTAGACTACACGTTCTGTTGGCCCACGGTTAGCATGTTGAAGTTAACTAACCTATTGGAAAGTAGCTGAGGGTTTGGGTTAGCTTGTAGCCACTAATGCTTAGGAGTGTTAGAGGCCTGCCTATGCTGTCGTATGGCCAATAAGACCAGACAGAGGGGTCTCAAACAGCAATGTATCTAACTACACTGAATACAATAATTTTGCAATAATTTTACAAATGCATGTGTGATACATGTGTTAGTTCTTTTGCTGTTTTAGTACAGTAGTGCCACTAGGTGTTCTGAATGAACACGTTCACACTGTCTAAAACATGTTTTCAGCATCTAGCTACACACAATACAACCAGCATCCAGTTACCATGACACCCAATACAAATGTCAAACTTGCTGAATGATGCCTCTTCCTCTCCCACACAGCCATGGCAGAAGGGAACAGAAGGTATCCTCCCAACCTGCAGGGGGTGCTGCGACTAGCGGTGGAGGCAGGCTCGGCTGAAGGCCATGCCCCAGCAGAGCCCATGTCAGAGGAGGTAAACAGCTGTTTCTGTCAGCAGGGGCATTACAGAGGAGGCAATGGGAGTCATAACTGGACACATCTAAGTCATACAAAAGTAGTTTTTTGGATATGAGCCGTAACAGATTGTAAGTTAGTTTGTTCAAGTTAGATCTAAGGCACATACTGTAACTTAACCCTGCACATGCATCATCCATAGACTGTGCGCAAATATAGACTGAGTATACCTCAGTGAGTATACACTTTACTATCTGACTTGTCCTCTCTCCCTCTCTCTCTCTCTCTCTCTCTACTTAAGAGAAGGGACTTTTTAAGAGGAGTACTTGCTGAAATGAGTAAAGGCCAGATGAACGAGGTGGAGCAGATGAAGAAGTGTCTGGTGGTCCTGAGCAGGACCGAGGGGCGTGCTGGGGGGAGAGGAGAGGGGGACGAGGGGTGTGCACGGGGCAGAGGAGAGGGGGACGAGGAAGAGGAGGAAGAGGATGAGAGGGAAGCAGCCTTGGAGCTGCTCTCTGAGCTGTGTGAAAACCTGGACAACGCCAGAGGTGAGAACGTTCGCCATCTTCCAAAAGGAAATCAGAACACGGTATACAATTAGAAGAAATACTGATTTGTTTCTGAAGTTTCAGACTCAAATATTAATGATATAACTAAGTAAGTTTTCCACGTTGTCTCTTAGACCTGATGACCCTGGGGGGGGCTGGACCTGTGTGTGTCTGAGTGTCTGAGCAACGCCCAGAGCGGGGTGAGGTGGCGCTCTGCCCAGCTCATCGCCTGCTGTGCCCAGAACATGCCTGAGGTGCAGTGCCACTTGCTCAGCAAGGGGGCGCTATCAACACTGCTGCAACTCACTGACTCTGACCCTCATCCCACTGTCAGAGTCAAGGCCCTCTACGCCGTCTCATGTAAGTGTGTCATCGCTTATTCAAAAGCTGAACATTTGCAAGGTTTCCCGCAGAAAATTGGTTATTTAAGGTGGTAGGGTGGGGTTTGCTTACCTCCAGTCTGTGTTCTCAGGTCTGACCTCCAGTCTGTGTTCTCAGGTCTGACCTCCAGTCTGTGTTCGCAGGTCTGGTTCGGGAGCAGGAAGTTGGCCTAAAGGCCTTCCTGTCTGACGACGGCTTCTCGGTGCTCATGCGAGGAATGCAAAGTGACAATGAGAAACTGAGAACCAAGTCTGCTTTCTTACTGCTGAACCTGCTCAGAGCCCACCCAGAGCACACAGGTAGTGACATCATACATCATGTTCACCCAGAGCACACAGGTAGTGACATCATGTTCACCCAGAGCACACAGGTAGTGACATCATGTTCACCCAGAGCACACAGGTAGTGACATCATGTTCACCCAGAGCAGACAGGTAGTGACATCATGTTCACCCAGAGCACACAGGTAGTGACATCATGTTCACCCAGAGCACACAGGTAGTGACATCATGTTCACCCAGAGCACACAGGTAGTGACATCATACATCATGTTCACCCAGAGCAGACAGGTAGTGACATCATACATCATGTTCACCCAGAGCAGACAGGTAGTGACATCATACATCATGTTCACCCAGAGCAGACAGGTAGTGACATCATACATCATGTTCACCCAGAGCAGACAGGTAGTGACATCATACATCATGTTCACCCAGAGCACACAGGTAGTGACATCATACATCATGTTCACCCAGAGCACACAGGTAGTGACATCATACATCATGTTCACCCAGAGCAGACAGGTAGTGACATCATACATCATGTTCACCCAGAGCAGACAGGTAGTGACATCATGTCCACCCAGAGCAGACAGGTAGTGACATCATGTTCACCCAGAGCAGGCAGGTAGTGACATCATGTTCACCCAGAGCAGACAGGTAGTGACATCATACATCATGTTCACCCAGAGCAGACAGGTAGTGACATCATGTCCACCCAGAGCAGACAGGTAGTGACATCATGTTCACCCAGAGCAGACAGGTAGTGACATCATACATCATGTTCACCCAGAGCAGACAGGTAGTGACATCATACATCATGTTCACCCAGAGCAGACAGGTAGTGACATCATACATGTTCACCCAGAGCAGACAGGTAGTGACATCATGTTCACCCAGAGCAGACAGGTAGTGACATCATGTTCACCCAGAGCAGACAGGTAGTGACATCATACATCATGTTCACCCAGAGCAGACAGGTAGTGACATCATGTTCACCCAGATCAGACAGGTAGTGACATCATGTTCACCCAGATCAGACAGGTAGTGACATCATGTTCACCCAGATCAGACAGGTAGTGACATCATGTTCACCCAGAGCAGACAGGTAGTGACATCATGTTCACCCAGAGCAGACAGGTAGTGACATCATGTTCACCCAGAGCAGACAGGTAGTGACATCATGTTCACCCAGAGCAGACAGGTAGTGACATCATGTTCACCCAGATCAGACAGGTAGTGACATCATGTTCACCCAGAGCAGACAGGTAGTGACATCATGTTCACCCAGAGCAGACAGGTAGTGACATCATGTTCACCCAGAGCAGACAGGTAGTGACATCATGTTCACCCAGAGCAGACAGGTAGTGACATCATGTTCACCCAGAGCAGACAGGTAGTGACATCATGTTCACCCAGAGCAGACAGGTAGTGACATCATGTTCACCCAGAGCAGACAGGTAGTGACATCATGTTCACCCAGAGCAGACAGGTAGTGACATCATGTTCACCCAGATCAGACAGGTAGTGTTGGCACCTACATCATCTCAGCTGACAGAAGCTCCTCCCCCCTCAGACACGGTGGTCTCCATGGGCATGGTGCAGCAGCTGGTGTCTGTCCTCCGCTCTCCTCACTCCTCTTTCCATGAACACGTGCTTGGGGCCCTCTGCTGGTGAGAGATACACACACGCATCACACACGCATCACACATCCTCCATGAAGGAAACCTGAACTAAAAGCCCTTGTTGTCCTTGTTGTGTTTGTGCAGTCTGGTGGAGCATTGTCCTAGGGGCCTGCAGGACTGCAGGAGTCGTGAGCTGGGCCTGGACGAGCTGCTCACCCAGCGAGCCTCAGACCTCCAGGACCGAGAAGAGTGTCAGGTGCTGCTACTGATCCTGTCTACTACACTAGTCTGGTGTTGGGTGCTACATGCTACTGATCCTGTCTACTGCACTAGTCTGGTGTTGTGTGCTACATGCTACTGATCCTGTCTACTACACTAGTCTGGTGCTGTGTGCTACATGCTACTGATCCTGTCTACTGCACTAGTCTCTGGTGTTGGGTGCTACATGCTACTGATCCTGTCTACTACACTAGTCTGGTGTTGGGTGCTACATGCTACTGATCCTGTCTACTGCAGTAGTCTGGTGTTCGGTGCTACATGCTACTGATCATGTCTACTGCACTAGTCTGGTGCTGTGTGCTACATGCTACTGATCCTGTCTACTGCAGTAGTCTGGTGTTCGGTGCTACATGCTACTGATCATGTCTACTGCACTAGTCTGGTGTTCGGTGCTACATGCTACTGATCATGTCTACTGCACTAGTCTGGTGCTGTGTGCTACATGCTACTGATCCTGTCTACTGCAGTAGTCTGGTGTTGGGTGCTACATGCTACTGATCATGTCTACTGCACTAGTCTCTGGTGTTGGGTGCTACATGCTACTGATCCTGTCTACTGCACTAGTCTGGTGCTGTGTGCTACATGCTACTGATCCTGTCTACTGCACTAGTCTGGTGTTCGGTGCTACATGCTACTGATCATGTCTACTGCACTAGTCTCTGGTGTTGGGTGCTACATGCTACTGATCCTGTCTACTGCACTAGTCTGGTGCTGTGTGCTACATGCTACTGATCATGTCTACTGCACTAGTCTCTGGTGTTGGGTGCTACATGCTACTGATCCTGTCTACTGCACTAGTCTGGTGCTGTGTGCTACATGCTACTGATCATGTCTACTGCACTAGTCTGGTGTTGTGTGCTACATGCTACCGATCCTGTCTACTGCTGTAGTCTGGTGCTGTGTGCTAGATGCTACTGATCCTGTCTACTGCACTAGTCTGGTGTTGTGTGCTACATGCTACTGATCCTCAGCACTAATGTGTTTATGTTTTTGTCTCTCACAGGAAGAGTTGGACTTCTGTACGAGTCTGAGGGCAGCGTGTTTCCATGGGCGGCAACATGATGACAGTGGAATGGATCGCTGAAGTCGGACACTCTTGTGGACTTTTGAAAGTTGACAGCTTTTTTCTCTGCAACAGAAATGTGATATCAGCAAATGAAACCTGTCCTTGGACGCTTTCATCTAAGTGCTCAGGATCCTTGAGGAAGTCAACTTGCTTTTATGAAGAATGATTGTCAAACTGGATATGGATGTGCTCAAATCCACATGTTCTGTACTTCAGATGACAGAGTTATGGACAGCATAACAAAAAGGCATCTTCATTTCTTAAATGTTTGTGTTTTTATTTTGTGTGTGACAGTGCATGGTAATATTTACACAAGATTCACAAGTCCAAGTGTTGTTTACTTTCCAGCGTATTAATCCTTGAATGCACTGTGTTGCTTAAATCTCAATAACTTTCTATAAAACAATATATGAATTTCCTGTGGTCTTCTTTTAAAGGTAGTACTTTTAATCTAAAACTGCTATTGTAGAAGTGCTACCGTTCACATGTTCAATTCTATGTTCGATTATTTAAGGGTTACATCAGGGGTTCTTATCAAGACCTCTTCCATTTGGCAAAGTCGTCAGCGCCCTCCCCAGCTCTGATGTCACCCACAGCTATGAGAAGCTGTGCCAGGTAGTATGTTGTCATGACAGCTGCCCTTCCTTGGTCTGTTGGTTCGATCACCTTGAACAACTGTAGGGCGAGTGTCAGGTCAGAGGTCATGAAGATCAAACTACCCAGGACAGTCAGGGGGCGGCGGGTACGGAGGGCTAGTGTTGCCATGAAGACGATCAGGATGACGTACACGCCCACGCCAGGAGTGAGGACGGCTGAGTCAGGTGTTTCCTGGAGGAAGGGGAAGAGGTACGTGTACATCCCCCCTCCCAGCAGGCAGAGCAGCACGTAGAGGAGCAGAGAGCAGCCGGAGGAGCGGGAGCCAGTAGAGTAACGAGCAGAGAGGAAGGTGAAGGAGTACAACAGGTGTGCCAGTGCAAAGGAGGCCATGCCTGAGGAAGAACACAAACTGTTACATGTGTGTCTTTGTGGTATCGTGTGACAACCTATATTTTCAATATGTGCCACTCAACCAGATGAATGTATACAGCTAGTGAAGTGGGTTAGGGGACACTTCCATATGTTTACAAATGATATGTAGTATTTTTTGAAGGATTTCATTCATTCTTTTCGTGAAGAAAGGGATATGGCAGGGTATTTGCAATGAATGTGTGATCAGTTGTAATGAGGTAGGGATGTTAGCTTTGTTTGGGGGGTATTGAATGGAAGTGCTGACCTAGAAATACCAACCCATGGATTGTTTTTACTCAACCTCAAAATATAATGTAGATCAATTGGATGCTTCTTGCCTCCTAGATATCTAACTGAGCCCTGACGTCCCCATGATCAGGATCACCCTCCCTATGGAAGGAACCTCAGCTGCACTACTGAACAAGACATGTTTAGAAGACTGGTAGATTTTCTAATAAAAACATTTATCCTTATTTTTTTGTAGGTGCCATGTAACCAAAGCTACAAATTAATTTGTCACAAACATCAAGATTTTTTAACCAAATGTGGTCAACAGCTAGACAGCCACATCAACCAACTGACTGCTGTGTTCATGTTAACAGAACTGAATCCAAGCTCACTAAATCCTTCTGCTTGTTCTGTCATTAACAAACGCACATGAGACACGTGAGAACATGAGTCTCACCATGGAGGAACATCTCAGGCCAGATGAGACAGCAGTCCCCAGCAGCAGAGAGCAGCAGCCCCCCGGTGACCCCCAGGAGGCTCCCGCCCCCGTTGTAGCTCATCACCAGCAGGGCCAGCAGGATGGCGGGGGCCGTCTTCACACCTGCAGCCAGCAGGGAGGGGGAGGAGTCGGGGATCCACAGGTAGAAGTAGCCAGCAACAGCCAGGAAGAAAGGAAGCAGAGAGACAAACAGAACACAGAACTGAGATAGTGAAGGGACAGAAGAAGAAAGAGGGGGAGAAATATTAACAATTGATGTGATAAAAGATCAAAGACCTTGATGTTCTCCAAAGAAGGATCACAGGATGCTGAAAATATGGACAGGTGATCCTAGATTTATGTGTAGAAGATGTATAGTGCTGCGTTGATCACAGAATAGTTTCAGAGAGCATGTCAATGTGAGTGAGCTGGAGTCTGTACCGTGTTCCTGCGTTGTCTTCTGTCATAGGCGTCTGTCTCCAGGATATCCATCTCGCACTCTAAAATCAGAGTTTTCAGTGACTAAAGTGACTTTAGTTTCTTCAGTGTTGCTATATGACTTCCTGATTCCAAGCCTGTTTCCACAGATCCTCTCCCTTCTCTCCCTCTTCCTCTCTCTGTCTCTCTGGGACTGTCAGCTTATCTTCCATTCTGTCTGTGTTTGACCGCTCTGAACTTTGGACCAGCCTCAGTGACATGTTATCTGTCAGATTGTACTATCATAATCAAGTCCCCATCTAGGTTAATTTCTGAAGGTGACCATTGACATTTCCAACTAATCCAGATTTATGACATTACCAGCCGAAGTCCAACGTTGACATACTATAGCTGGATATGACAATGTCTTGATTTTTGTATGTGATTAACAGCGTAAACATGGCTCATTTTCATATTCATTTCCCTGCATGTTCATGTTTATCATGTGATCATGTTTCTGTGTCTGCTTCTCTAGAATCAAGGTCCATAGGGGCTGAGGAGGCCATAGAACTATGAGATGATCAATAGTATCAATTGGTAAATATTACTATTCCCCCCAAAATTCATAATTTGCCAAACATATTTTGGTTTTGACATATCTCTCTACTTTGGTTTCCTGATATCCCTTCACACACAAACTCCCCTTACGATGTCCACACACACACACAAACTAGTTTGAAAGCACATTTCTTTGGTAGAACCTTTTAAAATTAATAGTGTGGTAGCATTAAGAGTACTATGAGACTGCAAAGCTCTTCATTGTCATTTAGCAGACGATCTTATCTTCATTAGATACATTTCGTTTTGTACAAGTTTGTAAAACATTGAGACCAGTTTAAAGTTGTAATTCTGTTGCTTTGTGTGTCAGATGAGTGGGTTCCACTTCCTCTCTGTCAGGAATGCTTACACACTCCTGCCTCCTCCATACTGTACCTGACATGTACATGTCTGATATGATTACACATGTCTGATATGATAGTCTGATTCTATATCTGACAGATGATTGGAGCCCAGTGATGAGACAGTGCTGGTTCTCTCTCTGCCCATGGAGGCTCATTCTGCCTGGTGCTCGTATCTCCCTGGTGCTCGTATCTCCCTGGTGCTCGTATCTTCCTGGTCTAAACTAGAGAAACTGTAAATAGACATGAGGTTAACCTTGTTATTAATCTAGTAATCGTTTTTTCAGATTTAGATAGACTACAACCAACAAACCCAACTAACCCTTTTGCAATAACTCCACTGAGTCGAACTACAAGGATTTCTCTGACATGAGAACTAATAATTAACTTCTTTTTCGAGTCATACTTTGACCCACGTTATCCCATAAGGGTCATTCTGTGTTCAGTCTTCAGAAGGCGGTCGTGAGAGGAGGAACGCGTGCCTGTAAGTAAAGTCATAAATGTTGTGACATCGAGAGTTGTGGGGAGTTTTTTTTGTTAGATTTGATCTGAACAGATGAAGTGTGTGTGTGTGTGTGTAAGATTGAGCGACAGGAACACAGCATGATTAAGTGTGTGTGTGTGTGTGTGTGTGTGTGTGTAAGATTGAGCGACAGGAACACAGCATGATTAAGTGTGTGTGTGTGTGTGTGTGTGTGTGTGTGTGTGTGTGTGTAAGATTGAGCGACAGGAACACAGCATGATTAAGTGTGTGTGTGTGTGTGTGTGTGTGTGTGTGTGTGTGTGTGTGTGTGTGTGTGTGTGTGTGTGTGTGTGTGTGACAGGAACATTCTTTGATGTTTTGTATTTGTCTCATTAACAGGATTCTTCTTCTTCTGCAATGATGAGAGTTGGAATTGTGGGATATGGACATTTAGGTTAGAGATTCTCTCCAATGTGCCCTCACCTAACCCTAACCCTTAGCGATTCTCTCCAATGTGCCCTCATAATGAACTGTATCTATATAATGTCGCCATGAAAAATTGTATTCAAATTCTTTCCCCTAACATACCCACAGATTATATAATCTAAACATCATACTGCTGTTTCAGGTTCAGTCAAACATCATACTGCTGTGTCAGGTTCAGTCAAACATCATACTGCTGTGTCAGGTTCAGTCAAATATCATACTGCTGTGTCAGGTTCAATCAAACATACTGCTGTGTCAGGTTCAGTCAAACATCATACTGCTGTGTCAGGTTCAGTCAAATATCATACTGCTGTGTCAGGTTCAGTCAAACATCATACTGCTGTCAGGTTCAGTCAAACATCATACTGCTGTGTCAGGTTCAGTCAAACATCATACTGCTGTCAGGTTCAGTCAAACATCATACTGCTGTGTCAGGTTCAGTCAAACATCATACTGCTGTGTCAGGTTCAGTCAAACATCATACTGCTGTGTCAGGTTCAGTCAAACATACTGCTGTGTCAGGTTCAGTCAAACATCATACTGCTGTGTCAGGTTCAGTCAAACATACTGCTGTGTCAGGTTCAGTCAAACATCATACTGCTGTGTCAGGTTCAGTCAAACATCATACTGCTGTCAGGTTCAGTCTCTATCAGGGTCCTAAATCCTGCTGCTTTGGTTCTAACACTGCTCATTCATTCACTAACCATCTTAATCACTTTCATCCATCCATCCATTCACACCCCCCCTCCGTTACCATAGTTTCTTTACATCTTCATGTGGTTCTTGGATAAATAGAGGTAGTTTCAGTACTCTGTAAAGTCCTTGTGTTGTCGTGTAGGGCAGTTCCTGGTGGAGAAGATCACAACAGAAGGTGCCAGACTGGGTGTGACGTTGGCCTTCGTGTGGAATAGAAACACAGACAAGCTCAGAGGCTCCGTGCCTGAACAACTGATTCTTTACGACCTCGCAGACTTTAAACACAGGTTTGGGATATGTGTAACACACAAAATACTAATCTGTCTAAATATTTATTATTTGCTATCTGCTTAGTGGTCTAAATGTGTGTGTTGTGTGTGTGTGTGTTGTAGAGGCGTGGATGTGATCGTGGAGGTGTGTTTAACGTGTGTGTTGTGTGTGTGTGTTGTAGAGGCGTGGATGTGATCGTTGAGGTGTGTTTAACGTGTGTGTTGTGTGTGTGTGTTGTAGAGGCGTGGATGTAATCGTGGAGGTGTGTCATCCCAGAATAGTCACAGACTTCGGAGTCCTGTTTCTCTCTCATTCACATGTCTTGGTAAGAGATGCATCTGTCTATGATACAAAAAGGATCTTTTCTTGATGTAACTGTATTTACTGAAAGTCCAGAATAAGAAGCGTGAGCTCTCCCCATGACCCTCAGGTAGGGTCTCCGTCTGCCCTCTCAGACCAGCACCTGAACACAGCCCTGCGCCAGGCTGCACAGGAACATGGGACCACTCTCTACATCCCCACTGGTGCATTGTGGGGAGGCCAGGACATCCAGAGGCTGGATGAGAGTGGAGCATTGAAGGTGAGAAGAGAAGGGAGTATTCAAATGTTCAAATTCTAGTTTATTTCCATTTGTACAGGTACAGTTCCTCTTCATAATGCTTATCAATACCTACTGCAGCTGCTAGGCTGGCAGCTACAGTATGTGAAATAAATAAGAATGTTAAAATGACTGGACAATTTAAGCTGGGGTGAAAATATAGTCTTGTGGTACACTGGCCTACTGTGTTGTCAAGTTAGGGTTAGGAAAGAGGGCAGTAGGCTGTTTTAAAATAATCTTCCACTGCTCTTCTAATCTTCCTCTCAAACAGGCACTGTTCATCCGGATGTCCAAACATCCATCTTGTTTCCGTCTGACTGGAGATGTGCTCTCAGACTGGACCAGCGATGAAGGGAGGCGGCTTTTATTCAGTGGTTCGGTGGCTGAACTATGTCCTGTTGCCCCTAACAACGTAAACACAATGGCAGCGGCGGCGATTGCTGCAGGAACGCTGGGCTTCGATGGCGTCCGAGGAGAGATCGTGTCTGACACAGCGTGAGTCTGCCCACAGCACTCGATCGACCTGTCAGTCACTCCACACACCTGTCAGTCAGTCAGTCCACACACCTGTCAGTCAGTCCACACACCTGTCAGTCAGTCAGTCCACACACCTGTCAGTCAGTCAGTCCACACACCAGTCAGTCAGTCAGTCCACACACCTGTCAGACAGTCAGTCAGTCCACACATCTGTCAAAAGGGTTCCTGTGCAGTATTTTATACTGAATGCCAAAGCATACCAATACATTGTTGTAGTCAGAGATGGGGTTTTTCCAGAATCAGGAACATTCTTAAATACATACAACTTCATGAGAGTTCTATGATTAATGATGTTGCCCAACATCTTTCCCAGGCTAAGTGACTTCCACGTGGTAGAAGTGGAGGTGATGGGTTTGAATGGTTTCTCTGTGAACACTGTGAGGAAGAACCCAGCCAAACTGGGGGCTGTTACTGGGACTGCCACTTTCAACTCTTTCTGGAGCAGTTTACTGGGTAAGTCCCTAAGGTTGGAGCTGTGTTGGGGAGCAATGACTTGATGTTGGATCAGACTAACATGTCAGATAGGGCACAGGCCCCTAATTTCCACAGTTTGTTTTATGTATTAGATGTTGCATGATACAGGATTTCTGTAGAGTTGATAGTTTTAAAAGACAAGCTCTATCCCCTTGTAGTCTATACCTGTCCAACATGCGTGTGTGTGTGAGCCATGCAGTCCAGGCATGAGACCAGTGTGATCTGTCTTCTCCCTCTCCTAGTCTGCAAGGGGCACGGAGGTCGAGTTTACCTGTGCTGAAGGCATACCCTCCAAAAATGATAATAAACCAAACCACTTAGCGAAAGAAGGAGTCTGCTGTTTTTACTAGTTCATTATATTCTTTATTTTCCATACCTCTTGCATGACTAGAACACAGAAGATGTATAAATCCTGATAAATGTGTTTTATAATCTCTTATTTAAGTGCTGGATTACCCAACACCACAGAGTATTCTCTCTCTGGAGCCTCTGGCACTCTGCTTCTACAGTAGGGGACAGACCAGTGCACAACTACATGTGTTCCTCACACATTAATACTGAAACAAACACAAGACAACATTCTCTCTTACACACACACACACACACACGAGCATCAGCTCAAATACAGCATGAAGGAAAAACAGAGACGTATCCATCCTGAGTTCCACCAGGAGTCAGGAGAGCCTGGGAGTGCAGAGTACTGTTACTGTCTGGGAGTGCAGAGTACTGTTACTGTCTGGGAGTGCAGAGTACTGTTACTGTCTGGGAGTGCAGAGTACTGTTACTGTCTGGGAGTGCAGAGTACTGTTACTGTCTGGGAGTGCTTGAGGAGTGTTCCTAGAGTACTACTGTTACTGTATTTCTCCGTTTAGAAGAGCATCAAACAATGTATGTATGTCGGTGCCCTTGTTAGAAAAGTTAGACCTAATCGGTTAATACTTTGTGTTATATAACTATTATGAACATTGCTAGCAGTGTTATTAGCTTGACTTAGCACAGGGGTTTCCATAACAACCTCACCCCCCAAATTGATTGGTTGGCCCTATTTAGTTCCTGGGTTAACTGCCTGAATTGGCTGGTCACATTCTTAAGTAGTAGTTGTATTCCTACGTTTGGAAGATCGTTATACTGCGTTTGTATACTTGAGGTGCAGTATCATTGTTAAATACAATAAACTTTCCGTCTGAAGTCATAACATTTCAAGTTTGTATTTTCGTACACAGATTTGTAAGTAGAGAATGTGAACATGATGATGGAGAGTCTGGATAGATCAGGTTAGGGTTTAACCACTTCACTAACACTTCACTAGTGTGGTTGTGAGTAAGCGTGTATGAGAGTGTGTGTGTGTGTGTGTGTGTGTGCGAGTGTGTGTGTGCGTGTGTGTAAATGTGATTCAGTCCTTCTCTCTGCTGATACTGTCAGCAGCAGCGTCCCCAGCCGCCCCAGGCAGGGTGAAAGGCTGAGTGGGCTTGTTCTTAAAAGGCAGGGAGAAGGGTTGGCGGATATTCAGGCGGTCTTTCTCCGCCTCCAGGTCTTCGTCATAGCGCTCTTCTTCATCGTTGTCTTCTGCCTCGCTGTGGTGGGGGGAGGAGTGGCGAGACAGGGCAGGAGATGGAGGCACCGAGGCAGGCCGGGGGTAGCGGAAGCCTGAAGTCTGGAAGGGGAAACAGAAGAGCTAAGAAGGTTAAGAGCTTTAGTCAGACAGACAGAGAGAGCAGATCACACGGCCACCGCTAGTAGGATGTTCACACTACTTACAGAGGTTAGGGTTACACTACTTACAGAGGTTAGGGTTACACTACTTACAGACGTGGGGTCATCATGAGGTTCGTACATGTAGGTGTCAGGGAAAGCTTTAGCCAGTGCCATGTGACGAGCAGATATGTAATACTGCCAAAAACAGAGAGAGAGAGAGAGAGACAGCTCAGGTGAGAACAGTTATAGACAGGTATCTCCCCCTCCTCCCCAGGTATCTCCCCCTCCTCCCCAGGTATCTCCTCCTCCTCCCCAGGTATCTCCCCCTCCTCCCCAGGTATCTCCTCTCCAGGTATCTCCCCCTCCTCCCCAGGTATCTCCTCTCCAGGTATCTCCCCCTCCTCCCCAGGTATCTCCTCTCCAGGTATCTCCCCCTCCTCCCCAGGTATCTCCTCCCCAGGTATCTCCTCCCCAGGTATCTCCTCTCCAGGTATCTCCCCCTCCTCCCCAGGTATCTCCTCTCCAGGTATCTCCCCCTCCTCCCCAGGTATCTCCTCTCCAGGTATCTCCCCCTCCTCCCCAGGTATCTCCTCCCCAGGTATCTCCTCCCCAGGTATCTCCTCTCCAGGTATCTCCCCCTCCTCCCCAGGTATCTCCCCCTCCTCCCCAGGTATCTCCTCTCCAGGTATCTCCCCCTCCTCCCCAGGTATCTCCCCCTCCTCCCCCAGGTATCTCCTCCCCAGGTATCTCCCCCTCCTCCCCAGGTATCTCCCCCTCCTCCCCAGGTATCTCCTCCCCAGGTATCTCCCCCTCCTCCCCAGGTATCTCCCCCTCCTCCCCAGGTATCTCCCCCTCCTCCCTAGGTATCTCCCCCTCCTCCCCAGGGATCTCCTCCCCAGGTATCTCCCCCTCCTCCCCAGGTATCTCCTCCCCAGGTATCTCCCCCTCCTCCCCAGGTATCTCCTCCCCAGGGATCTCACCCTCCCCAGGTATTTCCAGTCTAGAAGGTCGCTCAGACGCTCTGTGCGGTTCCTTTGGATGATGCGTTGCCGGCGACTCTGCTGGCAGAACTGGAACAGGAACGACGTCAGCTGGTTACACGACTCATCAATCCCCCGGTACCTTCTGTCCAGGATGTAGATTCCTTCAGAAGACCAAAACGACATTAATCAAATCAAGTGTACTGTACCTTCTCCACATCGAGATAAATCAATGATTTTGCCAGTTCTACACTGACCATGACAACTGATGGATGGTCTACCACAGGGTGAGGGTTACTAGGGTTACCCTCATCATATCATACACAAACAGGCCTTACACTGCACAGATGCACACACTCACACACCGTATGCCATAGGGTCGGCTATATGTTCCTCCATGAAACATCCGAAGCCTGATAGATTAGTAGAGATGGAGGGGATCCCCATGACTGTGCACTCGGCTGGAAGGAACAGAAACACCTTGACTTAACGTTGGCTTAACGTTCATTAATCATTAGACAGCACCTTTGGTTCATCCCCATTCTAGGTTGTGTGTTGAGCTGCAGTGATTGTACCTGGCGTATAACCCCAGATTCTAGGTGTTGTGTTGAGCTGCAGTGATTGTACCTGGTGTATAACCCCAGGGCTCGTAGTAGGAGGGGAACACTCCCAGGTGGCAGCCCCTCACAAACTCCTCATAGTCCATCGGCAGCAGAGGAGACGTGGACGACAGGAACTCTGGATGAAAAATCACCTGACAGGATAAACAGAACACATTATCATGGGGACGATGTCAGCTGACAGGATGAACAGATGTCAGCTGACAGGATGAACAGAACACATTATCATGGGGACGGTGTCAGCTGACAGGATGAACAGAACGCATTATCATGGGGACGGTGTCAGCTGACAGGATGAACAGAACACATTATCATGGGGAAGATGTCAGCTGACAGGATGAACAGAACACATTATCATGGGGAAGATGTCAGCTGACAGGATGAACAGGTGTCAGCTGACAGGATGAACAGGTGTCAGCTGACAGGATGAACAGGTGTCAGCTGTCGGTCTGCTCAGCTGTTCATCAAAGCCATGATATAACATGGATGCACTTAATGACATAGTACTCTTGCAGAGTTTTATTGTTGTTACTAGATTCAAGACATGAAAATGTCCCTTGATTGAGCATAAAACAGATTCAGAATACACACTGAGAGAATCCTCCATGCTGTGACCAGAGCTGGCCCAAGGCTGCTTAGGGCCCCCGTGGCCACCAGAGGGCCCCCAAGAGCACATACAATTACAGCTTAATTAAAAATGATATATATTATGTTAATGGTAATTATACAAATTCGGAGGGGCCCCCAAATAAATTCTGCTTAAGGCCCTATAAAGCATGTGCCGGCCCTGGCTGTGCTGTACCTTGACGAGGTGTATAAAGCATGCCCTGGCTGTGCTGTACCTTGACGTGGTGTATAAAGCGTGCCCTGGCTGTGCTGTACCTTGACGAGGTGTATAAAGCGTGCCCTGGCTGTGCTGTACCTTGACGCGGTCTGCAGAGCTGTTGAACAGGCCGATCCGACGGATGCAGGTGAGGATGGGGTCGTTACTGTCCTCCAGCATGTTGTGAGTACAGATGGGGGGCTGGCACTGCCTCTGGGTGGCGAAGATGGCTCGTTTCATCATGGTGAAATCGTCTTTATCCAGCATCTTGGACACATCTGGTAGCTGGCCACTAGAAGTGAGAGAGAGAGGTTTCACCTTAAACGGGACTCGTCAGAATGACAAGTCTTGCTTTACAATCATACAAAATAAAATAGAAAATACTAATTGAATATATTTTTTTTTAACAAAAACTTAACATAAATAAAACAATATAATAAAGAAAAACAAACAGTCAACAAATACTGAATAAAAGCATGTCTTACATAACATTTTCGGGGGAAGTTAAAAACATTATTACACTTTATCGTCACAAGTTGTAACTCCCTCTGTTATGTGCATCGGTCATTGGGTCATTCACACCAATGAGTGTGGAAGGAGAATGACCATAGCCATAGCCATACAGGTGTGACTTTATCATTATACTTGTACTACATGTGTGTGAAAAGACGTTTACTCACACAAGCAGCGACTCGTAAAGTTTCTTTCCGAAGCGTTCTTTCACGGTCTGAGCTGTATCCCTGGAAAACATCACACAACCTTGTGTCAACAATACTCAAGACATGACCTCATAACATCAGACAATGACCCCTTTAACCCAAGACATGACCTCATAAGATCAGTCAATGACCCCTTTAACCCAAGACATGACCTCATAAAATCAGTCAATGACCCCTTTAACCCAAGACATGACCTCATAAGATCAGTCAATGACCCCTTTAACCCTTCAACAATACTCAAGACATTACCTCATAAAAAAGATAAGAAAGATCTGCAAAGTATGACCATGTTGGACAACTAGGATCAAATCTAATGTTCCATGCACCACAATCCAGATCCCCAATCCAGATCCCCAATCCAGATCCCCAATCCAGATCCCCAATCCAGATCCCCAATCCAGATCCCCAATCCAGGCCTTACCACAGCTGTTTCCTTACAGCCTGGCCTTTCAGAGTCTCCACGTTGAAGTTGTTGGTCCGTGCAGGCATGATGAAGAACACGATGACAGTCACGTCACTATGGTTGACCTGAGAGACAAAATGCCTTTAGTGTCTGGATCACCTCAACACCCACACCCCAACACCCACACCCACACCCCAACACCCACACCTCAACACCTCAACACCTCACACCCCAACACCCCACACCTCAACACCTCACACCCTCAACACCCACACCTCATCACCTCACACCCACACCTCATCACCTCACACCCCACACCTCATCACCTCACACCCACACCTCATCACCTCACACCCACACCTCAACACCTCACACCTCACACACCCCAACACCCCACACCTCATCACCTCACACCCACACCTCAACACCTCACACCCTCAACACCCCAACACCCACACCTCATCACCCTCACACCCACACCCCACACCCACACCTCAACACCCACACCTCATCACCCTCATCACCTCACACCCACACCTCATCACCTCACACCCCACACCTCACACACCCTCACACCCACACCTCAACACCCACACCTCATCACCGCACACCCACACCTCAACACCCCAACCACCCACACCCCCACCCCACCCACACCCCAACACCCACACCTCAACACCCTCACACCCTCACACCTCACACCTCAACACCCACACCCCCCACCACCCCCAACCCCACACCCACACCTCAACACCCACCCCTCATCACCTCACACCCACACCTCATCACCTCACACCCACACCTCATCACCTCCCACACCCACGCCCCCCACCCACCCCACCCTCCACCCCCCCACACCCACACCCCAACCCCACCACCCCCAACCACCCCACACCTCATCACCTCCCACCCCACACCTCCCACACCCCCCACCCCCACCCCCCCACACCCCCACCTCACACCCCCACCTCAACACCTCACACCCCACACCCCACACCCCACACCTCAACACCCCCCACCCCCACCCTCATCCCCTCCCCCCCCCCACCTCCACCCCCTCACCCCCCCCACACCCACCCCCCCCACACCCCACCCTCCACACCCCCACCTCACCACCTCCACCCCCAACACCCCACCCCCCACACCCACACCTCAACACCCACACTCACTCTCAGGAGATAGTTGAGTCTGGCCAGAGCCTCCAGGAAGATGTCAGCTCCTTTGTTAGAGAACTCGTATCTCCCAGCGATGAAGAGGAACAAAGACTTGTCTAGGTTGAAGTCCAGGTGCCTAAAGGGAGAGTATGACAGGTTCATTTACATTCAATCAGGAGATTAAAGAGCCAGTGAAGAAGAAGACTATGACTAGCTCAACTCAGGATGACTGTCAGGACAGGAGGCTGCCCAGTGTTCCCATGCCGACTGACCCGTAGAAATGTCCTCTGATGAACTCCTGGATGCGGTTCTTGCTCTGAGCATGCAGGTTCTGGAACTCATGCATGGCCGAGAACTTCTTCACATTCAGCCCATTTGGAGTAATAATGTCTGTTTGGAAAAAGAGGAGATAGAGAGAAAGAGGGGAATAGGAAGAGGTTGTGTGAGAGGAAAAGAGAGAATGGTCAGCTAGAGATTCACTACAAATAAACAGGTCAGAGGGTCAATGCAACATGCAGCCGGTGCGGAGACACACCTGGTTTCCGTTTGAGCAGGTGCTCAGCCTCGATGGCTGTGATCTGGGAGACGGTGGTGAACACGTGGGCACAGCGCGCTGCAGATCGCTCCATGCAGTAGCGGTGGTAGATCTGTCTGTCACCCGCCTCCTTGTCTACATTAAACTGGGATGACAATTTCAATAAAGAGATGTGCACTTGTGTGGGGTTAGGGTACCATTTGCATTCAGTAATAATGCCCTAACTGGAAGAGCTATCCAGGCTACCCTCTGACGGGGTAAGACTGCCAAACACCGCTCAACTAACTCATGGACGAACAGTATATTCCCAATGTAACAAAACACAAACCCTGCACATGCTGCACACGCACCTCAGCAAGTTTGTTGTAGAAATCCACACTTCCTGCACACAGATAGCGTCCCAAAAGAGTAGCATGAGTGGTGAATATGGTTGCCACCGGTGTCTGTCTCTGTCGACACAAAACCAGGCCCAGCCCAGCCAGCCACTCATGGAAATGGGCCAGGATGTGAGGGGGTTCTTCACACTGAGCTACATACTAGGGAGGACACATGGGACCTACATTACAACACAAACACCTGAGCATTTTACAAATACATATTCATAAGGTATATCAATGATTTTCATCTTCAGCAGGTTTGTTTTGCCTTCTAACAGTATGACATTATGTAGTTTACTACATCTTCTTAATGCAACGTCATCATCAAAGGAAGAAGAACAGGACATTAGCGAGCAGGTCTACATCAGTGGCCTGAAGTGACCCTGGTGTAGTGGTGTTGCTGTAGTGTTGCTGTAGTGTTGCTGTAGTGTTGCTGTAGTGTTGCTGTAGTGGTGTTGCTGTAGTGTGGTGTAGTGGTGTGGCTGTAGTGTGGTGTAGTGGTGTTGCTGTAGTGTGGTGTAGTGGTGTTGTTGTAGTGTTGCAGTGGTGTTGTTGTAGTGTTGCAGTGGTGTTGCTGTAGTGTGGTGTAGTGGTGTGGCTGTAGTGTGGTGTAGTGGTGTTGCTGTGGTGTGGTGTAGTGATGTTGCTGTAGTGTGGTGTGGCTGTAGTGTGGTGTAGTGTTGCTGTAGTGTTGCAGTGGTGTTGCTGTAGTGTTGCAGTGGTGTTGCTGTAGTGTGGTGTAGTGGTGTGGCTGTAGTGTGGTGTAGTGGTGTTGCTGTGGTGTGGTGTAGTGATGTTGCTGTAGTGTGGTGTGGCTGTAGTGTGGTGTGGCTGTAGTGTGGTGTAGTGGTGTTGCTGTAGTGTGGTGTAGTGTTGCTGTAGTGTTGCTGTAGTGTTGCTGTAGTGTGGTGTAGTGGTGTTGCTGTAGTGTGGTGTAGTGGTGTTGCTGTAGTGTGGTGTAGTGGTGTTGCTGTAGTGTTGCTGTAGTGTTGCTGTAGTGTTGTGTAGTGGTGTTGCTGTAGTGTGGTGTAGTGGTGTTGCTGTAGTGTTGCTGTAGTGTTGCTGTAGTGTCGTGTAGTGTGGTGTAGTGGTGTTGCTGTAGTGTTGCTGTAGTGGTGTTGCTGTAGTGTTGCTGTAGTGTTGCTGTAGTGTTGCTGTAGTGTTGCTGTAGTGTTGCTGTAGTGTTGCTGTAGTGTTGCACCTCTCCTAGCAGCCAGGCCGTCAGGAAGCCAAACAACACGGCGTCGTTGGCCTCCCGGTCGAACCAGGGCACGCCGATGCCACAGGTCTCCCACAGCTCCAGCTTCCAGCGGTCCAGAGACCAGGCGGTGAACGCCACATCTATCAGCACCACGTAGGGGCTCCCCTCGATCAGCCAGCGCCCAAAGTACACCTGGGGAGAGGGACAGAGCCATCAGAGTACACCTGGGGAGAGGGAGGAGCCATCAGAGTACACCTGGGGAGAGGGAGGAGCCATCAGAGTACACCTGGGGAGAGGGAGGAGCCATCAGAGTACACCTGGGGAGAGGGACAGAGCCATCAGCAAACAGATTTTTTTTGTCCTTCGTTGTTGTGTGGGTAGGTGTTATCTTTTTAGTGAAGTTATTTTAAGTTAAGTCTTTGACGCAACAACATGTTTGAAACGCATGTCTGTTAAAACTGAAAGGCCCCGTAGTACATTCTTTCCTAGTCAGCTGACCTGCTCTGGAAAAGTAAGACCAGACACAGTAGTAACCCTTAATGTCAAGAGGGTCCCACCTTTACTCAGAACACTAAAATAGATGCTGTGTGTGTTTGGGTGACACTGATACAGCCTCTAACCTTTACAGTGGAATACCACTGGGGTTACAGACACAGTTACAGACATGGAGAAAGAGCTGAATACCACTGGGGTTACAGACATGGAGGAAGAGCTGCTGGAAACAGATATCAACTACAGTATTGGTGATACAAAAGTGATTTTGTACTCTATTTTGTGATTATTTTAAGTGAGTCAGATGGCTGAGCGGTTAGGGAATAGGGATAGTAATCTAAAAGGTTGCCAGATTGATTCCCGGCCGTGCTAAATGACGTTGTGTCCATTGGCTCTGGATAAGAGCGTCTGCTAAATGTCTGTGTCTGTGCATGTGAGGGCGAGTGAGTGTGAGTGTGTGAGACAGTGAGTGTGTGAGACAGTGAGTGTGTGAGACAGTACCTTACACCCACTGGCGTTCATCTTGTCTATGGTTCTCTTGAGTGCTGGGTTGGTGGGTTCGATCAGCTCCACCTGCGTGCGGACGTTGCTCTCTGTGTACGGCCCCACCAGGAAGTAGTTCTCCCCCCATTCCTCTGTGGTCAAGCGGGCTTTGGTCTGGATCACTGTGTAGATCCCCCCCACTGCAGGCACACAGAGACTCATGCATCAACTCCAACAAGCACATTAAGGCAGCTTATCAAATAATGACAACTCTTATAGTATTGCTTACATTCCTTACTGTACATCCCTCACAGTATGTTGTGCACCTACCAGTGACAGAACACATGATACATACTGTATACTATCACCTACCAGTGACAGAACACATGATACATCCTGTATCAGCTAACCCTAACCCTAACACAGAATGTACCTTTGTTGGCCACCTCCCATGCGATCTCGAACAGGACGGCATCTTCCAGGTCAAACTCTTCATCCCACTCCTCCAGCCCCGAGAGGGAGGTGACGGACAGGCTGCGAGCAAGCGGCATGCTGGGAAGATACCAAACACAACAGTCAAGATCTAGTACCACACACAACAGTCAAGATCTAGTACCACACACAACAGTCAAGATCTAGTACCACACACAACAGTCAAGATCTAGTACCACACACAACAGTCAAGATCTAGTACCACACACAACAGTCAAGATCTAGTACCATACGCACACAACAATCCACAACTTGTAACATACACTTTATGATCAGAGAAAATGGCTGGATTAAAGAAACAGTTTTGAATGAAACATGAGGGGGAGAGAGGGAAAAGAGAGTACGTGTGTGGTTGTGTGTGAGCAACCCTGCTACCTTGTGTGAACTGCACACAAATACTTGTGCAGCAGCTGTGTGTTCCCTCCCCTAGACAGACGACAAATTCCATTGAGAGCTACTGACCTACACCACACACTGCTACTGACCTCCACCACACACTGCTACTGACCTCCACCACACACTGCTACTGACCTCCACCACACACTGCTACTGACCTCCACCACACACTGCTACTGACCTCCACCACACACTGCTACTGACCTCCACCACACACTGCTACTGACCTACACCACACACTGCTACTGACCTCCACCACACACTGCTACTGACCTACACCACACACTGCTACTGACCTCCACCACACACTGCTACTGACCTCCACCACACATTACTACTGACCTCCACCACACATTGCTGTGGTGTATCTGATCTGACACACCTGTTACAGTTCATTGGAAAAGGTCCTTTACTTATTAGTACAAACCGTATTATATTTCAAGGATATTAGTGTCAAACAAATAGTGAAACGCAGGACAAGCTAAGGTACACAACATGCTCAAATGTGTTTATGAAGGAGATAAAACTGATTGAGAACCATTGACAAACCCTGCAGGTTTTTTTAACCCCGTTTAAAAAATAAAGGAGCCATATGCTTATACGCTCACAAACAAAAAGGACAACACTGATATAACACAAAGGATCCTAGTTATAAATCACAGTGCTTTGTAACTGAATGGTCCTGTCAAAACATGTAACGACACCTGCAACCTGCTGCACAGAATACTGTAGCATTCTGTCACTTATTTGAGACCGGTGCTTCCAGTATTAGTCAGAAGGTGAAGCTCGTTTATGTGGAATTAACTTTGTAAAGACAACAAAAGTGAATAGGTTTTACTGTGGAAGCACTCCCAGAATGCAGGGTAGGTGTTTAACAGAAGTCTACAAGTAAGTATGTTAATTATGTGACTTTCAGTCTTATAAAAACTAAAACATGAAGAATTGTAAATATGATAGAGGTGTATGTATTGTACACTGAACTGCTGTAGAAGGAATTTGAGCAAAGAAGTGAGGAAGGTTTTCCAGAGTGTGGAGGTCCGCTGAAAGGGTTTAAGTAGTACTGCTAGAACGAGGAAATCAATAAACTTACATAGGGTAATGATGAATTGTATTTATTGTTGAAGCATTGCAACGTTGGTGATGTGAAGAGGCTCACATTTGATCATGCAACTTGCAAAGGACGTGTATTATACGTGAAAATCTAGATATCTGTAATTCTAGACTTTCATTATGACATTTTATTTAAAAATGCCAACGATGTTCTGTGTCGTGGATAGAAGTGCAGTCGACCATCCTGACAGGGACAATGAGACTACGTGCGCATGGACACGCGCATGGACACGCGCATGGACACACACACACACACACACACACACACTGCATTCCATATTTTGTATGATCAATGTGGTCCATTAAACTTGTCCAGACTGTCTATCTGCTTTCAGACACGCTTCTTCTCCTAACTCCTGTCCCTACAGCTGGACCGCTTTCCCAACAAGAGGCACTCACTCTAAAGACTGTAACACCATCACTTTCACGTTCCTACGGTTGCATGTAAAATAAAAACGGAGTCACAGAGGCGTTTGATATCAGAAATGAAAAGGAACAAACACTGTGCGAACGTGACAGCAAACGCATCGCAATCTGCTGGACACTCCTCCTAGTGCGGAAACGCGATGGTACACAGCGTTCAAATTCAAACCAGACATCCAGTTTAACCGCAATTTAGTTTACAAAGCATCTTACTCACCCTTGGCTTATTCTTCCAACTTCGTTAAGGCAAACTATTGCAACATGGCATCTGTTACTGTCAATCGATGTTTTTTTCAAGCGATTGGAGAAGAGGGCGGAGGCCTTATTTGGATACTAGTGAGCGCATTGGCGAATGCACCTTATGACATTTTGATGGACAAGACAACCAACGCTGAGAACTGCACGGTGGCGAGGCCCTGAATGTCTTTCTAACATTATTCATGAGGGCGTCTTTCTGAGCTCTGCTTCCTCTTGGGCAGAACCAGAGGACGGGAGAACAACAGGGCGTTTTCCACAGCAAAGAGCTACGATTGGCTCACTATTTAAAATAAATGTGCCAATCATACAAGGACTCGTGAGGAACGTGAGCTGCTCTACATATTTTTTTCCAAGAAGAGCAGAAAGGGCAAACAAGTTATGTAGGCTGTGTAGGGTCAGAAGGGAATAAGTGTGAAAAAACATAAACATGATTTAGGCAAATAGTCAGCAAAAACCATAATAATGCAATAATAATGGTTGGTATTCATAAATTGAATTTATCCTACACTATTTTTCCGACAGAAGCCTGTGAGAAACACAGTCCTAAAATCGCCACAACAAACATGGCCACCCAAGCCACCGTTTTGTTAAACCAATCAGCGCCTTCAAAGGGAAACGTCATTTGACCGGAAAAACGGATGTCACCCGTGCTTTCCGCGGCGAAATTTCACGAAATTAAAAGCGAGTGGCGGGAGTTATTGTCAAGCTGGGGAATAACTTGAAGTTCTAAAAGTAAACGACGGTAGCTACAGCATTTATATAGTAATGATCTATGAACTAAATTATCATCTAATCCATCTAGCCAGTTCTGACAAGTTTATTTAGCCAAGTCGTAGTCGTTTCTTCCGCGTTATTAAGCCAGCTTGCGTTTGGTTGATTGTTTTGGTTAAGGTGACTAGCTACCTAGCTACGAGCTGGATACTCAACAACGTAGCTAGCACTAGCTAACCTGAACGATTGTTAGTAGGTCTTTTGGTTGAAGTTAGCTAACATTGCTAGCAAAGATGAGCTATATAGCTGACACGATTGTTCGCTCGGATTCATATTAAACACAAAACAGTCATTTTATAGTCGGCTAGATGTGGACATCTTTGATAACTTGCACAGGAAACTACTTAACTAGCTAGCTAACGAAAATAGCAATCATTGTTTAAGAATCGGCGACAACTAGCTATAAGCAACAGTGCCTAATATGTAGCTAAATAACTACAATATTGTCTTTAAGGTGATCAAGAAGTCTAACCCACTTTCATAATCATTCATGAACTGACGAGTGAGGGGTGTTATCTCATGTAAATTTAGGCTTGAGTCGGAGATACGTAATAGTCGTCATAGGTCCCAATATTTTCTGGTCAATAGACAATACGGCAGAAAGGAAATAACAGACGCTCCAAAATCTTTGGTTTGACATTAACAAAGTTTCCCGCTGTATTACACGAAACATAATTCTGGTTTGTCTGCAGACAGATGGAAGGCAAAAGACGGAATGGTGGCACCTTGCTGGGCGGAGCGTCCCAAGCTAAGCGGGGCAAACAGACCGGGGACTGGGACGATGGCCCGTCGGTGTTTGAGGAAGAACTGGCTAATTTCGAAGAATCCGAGATGGAAGCAGAGGAGAGGGAGGGGCAGGCAGGGCACGATGTCATCCCCGTAGGTGAGTCAACTAAACGGCAACGCCTGGTGCGACTTTGGCCTCTTTACTCTTTGGTTTGCATTTAAAGGTATTTACCAAAATACTGTCTTAATTTGTTTTTCATATCTTCGACTTGTTATAGGTGATCTGTTCTCTGCGGATCTGAACCCTCGCTGGCGCCGACCTAATGCCGCTGCTTTGGACCCCAACTCTGAAAAACTAATCTTCCAGCAGATTGACCTAGACTACTACTTGGGTGTGGATTTAAATGTTCTTTTTGTTATCTTAATTTAATTTAATGATTAACATTGGATCATAGTCATTTTATAAACTTGCTACAAAACTTATCAACTATTGAATTATTGAAGTCATGAATGAAGTGTGACAATGTGTGTAAAAGGTTTCTGTGTTCTCTGCTTCAGGCCCTGCCGTGTCTGGGATGCCAGGTCAGGCACACAGCACTGTCCCCATCATACGCATGTTTGGGGTGACGGACCAGGGGAACAGCGTGTGCTGTCATGTCCACGGCTTCGCCCCCTACTTCTACACACCTGCACCCCCTGGTGAGGAACACGTCTCCATGGAAACATGTCACAACAACAACAAACTCGGGGTCTTGATTTTGCTTGTTTGTGACTGACCTGCTTCAGATGATCATCCTGTATACTGTGTATCACTCTGTCAGGGTTTACCAACATACACTTAGGTGAGTTCAAGAGGGAACTCAACTCGGCTGTGCTGAAAGACATGCGCTCCAACAAGGACAGCATCTCTGTCACAGTGCTGGCAGTGGACATCACACGCAAAGAAAGTGAGTGGAAGGAAGTGTGTGTGAATCTGTGTGTGTGAATGTGTGTGTGTGAATCTGTGTGTGTGAATCTGTGTGTGTGAATCTGTGTGTGTGAATGTGTGTGTGTGAATCTGTGTGTGTGCTGCATGTGCGCTGCATGTGTGTATTCTTCTTGAAACAGACGTTGATATATCTGATCATAATGATTGATCAGTCTTCTACTCTTCCAGGCATGTATAGTTACCATGGAAAAAAGCCTGTGGACTTCCTGCGCATCACCATGGCGATGCCCCGCTTGATTGCCCCAGCTAAGAGGCTCCTGGAGCAGGGCTTTAAGTTCGGCCCTTTTTCCACCCAGAGCTACCCCTCCTACGAGGCCAACATTGACTTTGAGATCAGGTGTGTGGTGAGAGTGTGTAGCGTATGTGAAAAGGTGGATTTGGGATGGACAAAGCTAACAGTCTACATGCACTTCCAGGATCATTAAGGCTTGAATGCTTCTGAAACCTTCCTGCCCCTCATAACCACTGACTAACTCTCATCCCTCCAGGTTTATGGTGGACTGCCCCTCATAACCACTGACTAACTCTCATCCCTCCAGGTTTATGGTGGACTGCCCCTCATAACCACTGACTAACTCTCATCCCTCCAGGTTTATGGTGGACTGCCCCTCATAACCACTGACTAACTCTCATCCCTCCAGGTTTATGGTGGACTGCCCCTCATAACCACTGACTAACTCTCATCCCTCCAGGTTTATGGTGGACTGCCCCTCATAACCACTGACTAACTCTCATCCCTCCAGGTTTATGGTGGACTGCCCCTCATAACCACTGACTAACTCTCATCCCTCCAGGTTTATGGTGGACTGCCCCTCATAACCACTGACTAACTCTCATCCCTCCAGGTTTATGGTGGACTGCCCCTCATAACCACTGACTAACTCTCATCCCTCCAGGTTTATGGTGGACTGCCCCTCATAACCACTGACTAACTCTCATCCCTCCAGGTTTATGGTGGACTGCCCCTCATAACCACTGACTAACTCTCATCCCTCCAGGTTTATGGTGGACTGCCCCTCATAACCACTGACTAACTCTCATCCCTCCAGGTTTATGGTGGACTGCCCCTCATAACCACTGACTAACTCTCATCCCTCCAGGTTTATGGTGGACTGCCCCTCATAACCACTGACTAACTCTCATCCCTCCAGGTTTATGGTGGACTGTGATGTAACTAACTCTCATCCCTCCAGGTTTATGGTGGACTGTGATGTAACTAAATCTCATCCCTCCAGGTTTATGGTGGACTGTGATGTAACTAACTCTCATCCCTCCAGGTTTATGGTCGACTGTGATGTGGTAGGCTGCTGTTGGATCGAGCTCCCTGCTGGAAAATACCGCCTGAGAGAAGAGAGGAGGGAGGGAGAGATGGACTCTGCTTACCCAGGCAAGGTGAGACAGGAGGAGGGTGAGACAGACTCTGCCTACCCAGGCAAGGTGAGACAGGAGGATGGTGAGACAGGAGGAGGGAGAGACAGACTCTGCTTACCCAGGCAAGGTGAGACAGGAGGAGGGAGAGACAGGCTGCTTACCTAGGCAAGGTGAGACAGGAGGAGGGAGAGACAGGAGGAGGGAGAGACAGACTCTGCTTACCCAGGCAAGGTGAGACAGGAGGAGGGAGAGACAGACTCTGCTTACCCAGGCAAGGTGAGACAGGAGGAGGGTGAGACAGGAGGAGGGAGAGACAGGAGGAGGGAGAGACAGACTGCTTACCCAGGCAAGGTGAGACAGGAGGAGGGAGAGACAGACTCTGCTTACCCAGGCAAGGTGAGACAGGAGGAGGGAGAGACAGACTCTGCCTACCCAGGCAAGGTGAGACAGGAGGAGGGAGAGACAGGCTGCCTACCCAGGCAAGGTGAGACAGGAGGAGGGAGAGACAGGAGGAGGGAGAGACAGACTCTGCCTACCCAGGCAAGGTGAGACAGGAGGAGGGAGAGACAGACTCTGCCTACCCAGGCAAGGTGAGACAGGAGGAGGGAGAGACAGGAGGAGGGAGAGACAGACTGCCTACCCAGGCAAGGTGAGACAGGAGGAGGGAGAGACAGGAGGAGGGAGAGACAGACTCTGCTTACCCAGGCAAGGTGAGACAGGAGGAGGGAGAGACAGGAGGAGGGAGAGACAGACATCCACCTGTATCACCAAGCACAACTGGGTTTTGAGGGGAGAAAATAAAAAGCAGAATACCAGTCTTGTTCTCATTCTGTTTCCATTGTGTGTGTCCCTGCTGTGTGTCCCTGCTGTGTGTCCCAGGTGTCTTTCAGTCAGTACGAGGTGGACGTTGGCTGGTCAGACCTGCTTGCCCACGCTGCTGAGGGGGACTGGCAGAGCATCGCTCCTCTCAGGGTGCTCAGTTTTGACATCGAGTGCGCTGGAAGGAAAGGTACACAAGTTTCATCTGACTTCATGGCCCAGATCAGCTGTGCATTTGTAAAAACGATTCTCTTTTTAGACATTGTCAGGCATGATGTTTTCGGTAACCTCTTACCAGAATCAGTTTAGTTTGTCGTACGAACAGTCTTTCTGTGACATGATGTTGTGTTGTGTGTTCAGCTCTATAGTTTGACTGTATGTCCATGTGTGTGTATTGACTTGGTTGTGTTGTCTGGTCCCAGGCATCTTCCCCGAGGCTGACAAGGACCCTGTGATCCAGATCGCCTCCATGGTGCAGAGGCAGGGGGAGATGGAGCCCTTCATCCGCACAGTGTTCACCCTGCAGGCCTGTGCCAGCATCGTAGGATCCCAGATCCTGTGTTTCACTCAGGAGAAACAGTTACTCCAGGTACCCACACACACACACACACACACACACACACACACACACACACACACACACACACACACACACACACACACACACACACACACACAGGAGAAGCAGTTACTCCAGGTACACACACACACACACACACACACACACACACACACACACACACACACACACACACACACACACACACAGGAGAAAGAGTTACTCCAGGTACCAACACATACACGCACATATTCATACTCGTATGCACTTTCAAAAAGGACACTTTGGTATGGCTGTTTCAGATCTTGGGACTACCTGTAGTCATGTTGATTTTCAGAGCTGGGCAGAGTTTGTGAGGACAGTGGACCCAGACATCGTCACTGGCTACAACATCCAGAACTTTGACTTTCCCTACCTGCTCAACAGAGCAACAGCTCTGAAGGTGTGGAGAGTTCTACCTCATTCTGGATACTTTACTCTGGGTGTCATAGTTTCCTTTCCGACTGCAAGTTGTGTCCACAGGTCCATTTGTTTCCATACTTGGGCCGAGTTCGAGGCATCAAGTCTGTCCTGAAGGAGTCGACCTTCCAGAGCAAGCAGATGGGACGCAGGGAGAACAAGACCATGAACATGGAGGGGAGGGTGCAGTTTGACCTGCTGCAGGTGAGCACACACTGACCCTGCAGTTTGACCTGCTGCAGGTTAGCACACACTGACCCTGCAGTTTGACCTGCTGCAGGTGAACACACACTGACCCTGCAGTTTGACCTGCTGCAGGTGAACACACACTGACCCTGCAGTTTGACCTGCTGCAAGTTGTTTCTTGAAGCTATTACGGATAGGCATATAAAACATTTTACTGTTTACATTTTATTATTCGATTCAATTGTTATATTGATGCTTTGTCATTTCTTACCAGCTCAGTCCTAACCCAGTCATAAACAATGTGATGTGTCCATAGGGTTAGATCAACACTTCCATCCAAACATAGGATTCCTAATATCTAGTCAAATAATCTCCATTTAAATATTGAATGTTTAACAAATGATGTTAACGCCCATCCCTAGAGCTATATGAAATGAATGATCTCTCCCTGTCTTACCCAGGTGCTACTGAGAGACTACAAGCTGCGCTCGTACACGCTCAACTCTGTCAGCTTCCACTTCCTTCAAGAGCAGAAGGAGGATGTGCAGCATTCTATCATCACTGACCTGCAGGTGAGCAGGGAGGAAGGGGAACGGGCACTGACCTGCAGGGAGGAAGGGGAACGGGCACTGACCTGCAGGTGAGTGGGAGGAAGGGGAACGGGCACTGACCTGCAGGTGAGTGGGAGGAAGGGGAACGGGCACTGACCTGCATGGATTGGACAATGGCAACAAACCTGTGTGATAACCATGTGATATCCATGTTGTCTGGTTGTTGTGTTCAGAATGGTAATGAGCAGACCCGGAGGCGTCTGGCAGTGTACTGTCTGAAGGACGCCTACCTGCCCCTGCGCCTGCTGCAGAAGCTCATGTGTGTCATCAACTACATGGAGATGGCCCGTGTCACAGGTGTGCCCCTCACCTACCTGCTCTCCAGGGGCCAGCAGATCAAAGTGGTGTCTCAGCTCCTGCGCCAGGTGAACCATGGACCTACATGGAGCATATACACACCTTTTACAGTCTGGAGTCGTTTGTAACACAGTTTGTTTGTTTGCATTAGGCCATGAGACAGGGGCTGGTCATGCCTGTGGTGAAGACGGAGGGAGGGGAGGACTACACTGGAGCCACGGTCATCGAGCCAGAGAAAGGGTTTGTACTCGTGCCTGTTTGAATGACGGGTTTAAGTGAAGTTCATCTCTCTGTTTGCATCTCCTCTAACTTGATGGTGTCCTTGGGTTTCTAAGGTACTACAGTGTTCCCATCGCTACTCTGGACTTCTCATCCCTGTACCCGTCCATCATGATGGCCCATAACCTGTGCTACACAACCCTGCTCCAGAAGGGCACGGCAGAGAAGCTGGGGTGAGATGCTTGTGGTCTCACTAGGTGAAGGAACACTCCGTGGAGAGCAACATGTTTAGACTACAACCTGTCACAGGAACGTCTTCTTATCACAGTGACCTTCTAGAAAGGTCCTGACCCCAAGCACAGCATTTGAGGTTGTCATGGGAATGTAGAAAGTGTCAAGCAACCAAATCAAATGTAATCAAGTGGTTGCTTGACACTTAATCATATTTGATCAAGTCAATAACAATATCTCTAAAAAGCCAAAGGTTTGTGTTTTGGTTCCATAAGATGATGGTCTGTGTTTCCTTTGTCAGTCTTTCAGCAGAGGACTTCATCAAGACTCCCACAGGTGACCTGTTCGTGAAGAGCTCCGTGAGGAAGGGCCTTCTACCTGAGATCCTGGAGAACCTGCTCTCTGCCAGGAAGAGGTACGGACAGCTAACAGTCCCCTGCTGGTCATGTTAGGGAGGACAGATAACAGTCCCCTGCTGGTTGGCCTGGTCATGTTAGGGAGGACAGCTAACAGTCCTGCTGGTTGGCCTGGTCATGTTAGGGAGGACAGATAACAGTCCCCTGCTGGTTGGCCTGGTCATGTTAGGGATGTTGCTGTTGGTTATGTTATGGTCATCGGGGATAGTTGCTTGAGGTGATATTTCGGATAAAAAGCTCCCACTTTGGCCAGAGATGGTCTGGTGATCTCAGGACCAGTGGACAAAACATTTAAAAAAATGTTTACGTACATCTCAGGCACAAATAAAACAATAAGTAAATGCTTTAAGAGATATAATGAAATGAAAACACTAAACAAAAGTTTTCACAGCATTGAATTTTTATACTGCCGCCCAAATGACCCCCCCCAAAAAGTTAAGACAATATTCATTTAAAAAGTATTGTATTCCCAAGACTTTTGCACAGTACTGTACATTTAAATAATCTTTCAAATGTCCTGTACCTTAATTTGTCCCCATGTTCTTGTGCAGAGCCAAGGCTGAGCTGAAGAAAGAGACGGATCCTTTCAAGCAGCAGGTGTTGGATGGACGCCAGCTGGCTCTCAAGATCAGCGCCAACTCTGTGTACGGCTTCACTGGAGCTCAGGTGGGCAAGCTGCCCTGCCTGGAGATCTCTCAGGTAAGCCCAGCCCCACCTCCACACACACACACACACACACACACCTCCACACACACACACACACACACCTCCACACACACACACACCCCACACACACACACACACCTCCACACACACACACACACACCTCCACACACACACACACACCTTCACACACACACACACCTTCACACACACACACACACCTCCACACACACACACACACACCTTCACACACACACACACACCTCCCACACACACACACACACACACCTCCACCACACACACCTCCACACACACCACACACCACACACCTCCACACACACACACACACACCTCCACACACACACACACCAGCCTGGAGATCTCTCAGGTAAGCCCAGACACCTCCACACTAGAGCCCGACCGATATATCGGCAGGCCGATATTATCGGCCGATATTAGGCATTATCGGTATTTATAAAGGCCGATAAATGATTTATTTATTTTTAGTTTTTGTTCAAAGGACTTTGAGTTTCATATCTTAAGTTTGTATTTTTATACATTTTATTTATCAGAAACTGCATTATCATATTATTTTAGTGAGGAAATAATAACAGGAGTCAGATGGCTAAGCAGTTAGGGAATCGGGCTATTAATCAGAGGGTTGCTGGTTCGATTCCCAGCCGTGTCAAATGACGTTGTGTCCTTGGGCAAGGCACTTAACCCTACTTGCCTCTGGGAATGTCCCTGTACTTAGTCGCTCTGGATAAGAACTGCTACTAAATGTGAACTACAAATAACTAATGTTAGGAATATCAGTTTGTTTCGTTACGCGTTTCTGGATTTTTTATTTTTATTTTTAAATATCGTCCGATATCGGAATATCAGATTTTTAAATCACCAAATATTTGTATCGGTATCGGCCTTAAAAATCCTTTATCGGTCGGGCTCTACTCCACACACACACACACACACCAGCCTGGAGATCTCTCAGGTAAGCCCAGCCCAGCTCCACCTCCACGCACACACACACACCAGCCTGGACGTCTGACTAATGTCTTTCTCCTTTAGAGCGTCACTGGTTTTGGCAGGCAGATGATTGAGAAAACCAAACAGCTGGTGGAGTCTAAGTACACCATCTCCAACGGTTACCAGGCTGATGCCAAGGTGAGGGCTGTTACGTCCCATTGTTATACCATCTAACAATGTGTCTATATTGTCAAATATCTCGTCAATATATGTTTTAAATAGTTGTTAATGAGTAGTTTTTTGTGCTTGTGTGAGGTGATCTACGGGGACACAGACTCTGTGATGGTGAAGCTGGGCGTGGCGACCGTGCGAGACGCCATGGAGCTGGGCAGGGAGGCAGCAGAGTGGGTCTCCTCTCACTTCACCCCTCCCATCAAGCTGGAGTTTGAAAAGGTTCCTCATTTCATCCTTAAAGCTTTCAAGTGCTCTCTGGCCACAGTGACGTCTGAGAGGCCATCTCTTTATGAACTCTGTAGACAGTCTGAGAGGCCATCTCTTTATGAACTCTGTAGACAGTCTGAGAGGCCATCTCTTTATGAACTCTGTAGACAGTCTGAGAGGCCATCTCTTTATGAACTCTGTAGACAGTCTGAGAGGCCATCTCTTTATGAACTCTGTAGACAGTCTGAGAGGCCATCTCTTTATCAACTCTGTAGACAGTCTGAGAGGCCATCTCTTTATCAACTCTGTAGACAGTCTGAGAGGCCATCTCTCTTGTTGACCCCATCCTTCCTAACTCCGTAGGTGTACTACCCATATCTGCTGATCAACAAGAAACGCTACGCTGGCCTCTACTTCTCCTCCAGCCCTGACACGCATGACAAGATGGACTGCAAGGGCATTGAGACAGTGCGTCGAGACAACTGTCCTCTAGTGGCAAACCTCATCAACACCTGCCTGCAGAACATCCTCATAGACAGGTACATCCTCATACAGGTGCATCCTCATCCTCAGGGTCTGATGATGAAGGGTGGACAGGGTCTGGTGATGAAGGGTGGACGAGGGGTTTCAGTCAGTACCTGTTGTCTGACCTCCTGCTTGGTCCAGTCAGTACCTGTAGTTTGATGTCTCTCTGCTTTGTCCACCCAGGGATCCCCAGGGTGCTGTTGCCCACGCTAAAGAGATCATCTCAGACCTGCTGTGTAACCGCATCGACATCAGCCAGCTGGTCATCACCAAGGAGCTGACACGAACGGCCCAGGAATACACTGCCAAGCAGGCTCATGTGGAGCTGGCTGAGAGGTGAGGATGAGACGGAGGATGTGAGGAGGATAGACGAGTATGGGAGGGAGGGGGGGAGGATGTGAGGAGGATAGATGAGGGGGGGAGGATGTGAGGAGGATAGATGAGTATGGGAGGGAGAGGGGGTGAGACATGCTTAGTCTTTACTGCCTTGTTGAGCCCAGCATGTCTTGCTAGTATAACATATATACAACATATGATGTTTCTGTGTAGTTGTGCTAAGGAGTCTTCTCAACTGTTTGTGTTTGTGCAGGATGAGGAAGAGAGATGCAGGCAGCGCCCCCAACCTAGGAGACCGAGTTCCCTACGTCATCATCAAAGCTGCCAAAGGAGTGGCGGCGTACATGAAGTCAGAGGTGAGAAGAAGCTGTCATGAGGTCCTGTCTACCTGCCCCATGGAACCTCTCAGCTGTGTGTGTGTGTATTGCCTTCTCTCTCTGCTGTGTGTGTGTTGCCTTCTCTCTCAGCTGTGTGTGTGTGTGTTGTAGAGGCCGACCGATAAAGGATTTTTAAGGCCGATACCGATACAAATATTTGGTGATTTAAAAATCCGATATTCCGATATCGGCCGATATAAAAAAATAAATCCAGAAACGTGTAACAAAACAAGCTGATTTCCCTAACATTAGTTATTTGTAGTTTACATTTAGTCACTTTTAGCAGAAGTTCTTATCCAGAGCGACTAAGTACAGGGACATTCCCAGAGGCAAGCAGGGTTAAGTGCCTTGCCCAAGGACACAACGTCATTTGACACGGCCGGGAATCGAACCAGCAACCCTCTGATTAATAGCCCGATTCCCTAACTGCTTAGCCATCTGACTCCTGTTATTATTTCTTCACTAAAATAAGATCATACTGCAGTTTCTGATAAATAAAATGTATAAAAATACAAACTTAAGATATGAAACTCAAATTCCTTTGATCAAAAACATAATTATTAAAAAAATCTATATAATAATAATAAAAAAATCTATATTCGTTTATCGGCCATTATAAATACCGATAGATCGGAAAATGCCTAATATCGGCCGATAATATCGGCCCGCCGATATATCGGTCGGGCTCTAGTGTGTTGCCTTCTCTCAGCTGTGTGTGCATGTTGCCTTTTCTCTCAGCTGTGTGTGTGTGTGTGTTGCCTTCTCTCTCTCAGCTGTGTGTGTGTGTGTGTGTATTGCCTTCTCTCTCAGCTGTGTGTGTGTGTGTGTATTGCCTTCTCTCTCTCAGCTGTGTGTGTGTGTGTGTGTGTGTATTGCCTTCTCTCTCTCAGCTGTGTGTGTGTGTGTGTTGCCTTCTCTCTCTCAGCTGTGTGTGTGTGTGTGTTGCCTTCTCTCTCTCAGCTGTGTGTGTGTGTGTGTTGCCTTCTCTCTCTCAGCTGTGTGTGTGTGTGTATTGCCCTCTCTCTCAGCTGTGTGTGTGTGAGTGTGTATTGCCTTCTCTCAGCTGTGTGTGTGTGTGTGTATTGCCTTCTCTCTCAGCTGTGTGTGTGTGTGTTGCTGGCAGGACCCCATCTACGTGCTGGAGAACAACATTCCTATCGACTCCCAGTACTACCTGGAGCAGCAGCTGATCTAAGCCGCTGCTCCGCATCTTCGAGCCGATCCTGGGAGAGAGCAAGGCTGAGAGCGTCCTGCTCAGTGAGTACTCACACCACGTCTCAACATGGATTTAGATTAGAGCCCAATAAAGGATGTTTAAGGCCTATACCAGGGCTCGGCACCAGGGCTCGGCAACCTGCGTCTCCGGAGCCCCATGCGGCTCTTTAGCCCCTCAGCTGTGGCTCCCTGCAGTTTTCCCCCCCAAAAAAGTTTTTTCTTTTTTTATATATATCGCCAACTAAACGAGAGGTCGCAATGGATGCGCAATTGCGCTACCGTGAGGGGGGAGTGAATGACAAAGCTTCGTTGATTTGCAGGTGGCTAAACCCAGTAGGAGTTAAATCTTTAACTGGCATCAGGAAGTAGCCTAGATGCTGCCATTGGCAGGAGGCGGGACATGCCAGTGAGCAGCCAATCAGCAGCATCCACCGTTGACAGCCAATTACATGAACGAATACTGAGCGAGAAGGGTTTACAGCATTAAAGTTCGTAGTCAAAAAGTGATTTAGCTACAAGCTAATAAATGTTGTGGTAGACCTACCATGTGTTGAATATTAAAGTTGCAGTACGTTATATTTTGATGATAAAGGTCCTTACAGCTTTTTTCATTACTTGAATATTGTATCTCAATGCTATGCTAGCTATTCCTTGTTTACATTGCTGGCCATGACCATCTCCGGAGGGGGGATGGGGTGAATTAAAAGTTTGCGGCTCCCAAAATTTTTTTTTGTGGGAGATGGGCCAAAATGGCTCTTTTGATACAAAAGGTTGCCGACCCTTGGACTATACCAATACAAATATTTGGTGATTTAAAAATCCGATATTCCGATATCGGCCGATATAAAAAATATTTTAAAAATCCAGACACGCGTAACAAAACAAACTGATTTACCTAACAGTAGTTATTTGTAGTTCACATTTTGTCACTTTTATCAGAAGTTCTTATCCAGAGCGACTAAGTACAGGGACATTCCCAGAGGCAAGTAGGGTTAAGTGCCTTGCCCAAGGACACAACGTCACTAACTGCTAAGCCATCTGACTCATGTTATTATTTCCTCACTAAAATAATATGATAATGCATTTTCTGATCAATAACATTTATAAAAATACAAACTTAAGATATGAAACTCAAATTCCTTTGAACAAAAACGTAATTATCCAAAAATAAAATAATAATAATCATTTATCGGCCATTATAAATACCGATACCGATGGTTCGGAAAATGCCTAATATCGGACGATAATATCGGCCCGCCGATATGGCCCTAACAATTTAAAAAAGCGTATCGGTAAACACAAGTTTCTTCATGCCGGTTTTGTTATGAACAGTTAAGGCCAATTTATACTTATGTTGCCGACACTTTTGAAAAGGTCGCCGACGAAAACAAAAAAGTGTCGCTCAGGCTGCTGCTTTCACTTGGGCAAACCGTCGCCTGAGCTCAATGTTCACGTGACACTGGACGTTCTGACATAGGCGGACGATGTCAACTGAATTGTTTTATAAAACGGCAGAGAGGCATTATAGAGGTGAGGATATTTTCTCGCTTGCTCCGCCAATCTTTCCTCCATCAAAACATCTGTTTTTGTATATGCGTTTATGCTGTTGGAAATCAGCTGTTAGAAAACAGCTGTTGAGCGCTAGCTGAAAATTCAAACAATGACAACGCGTGAGGTCTATCTAGCCAATCACACTTGCGCGACACTATGTGACGACATCAGCGCCAGTAGAAATGTCTCCTTGTAGGCGACACTTCCAAGCGACGGTTAAAAGTGTCGACCGTGATGTCATTTCTGTCGGCGACCTTTTCAAAAGTGTCGGCGACCTAAGTATAAATTGGGCTTTAAAGTTTGGACTCTGGCAATTGCGTCACTGCGTCCTCGTCACTGCGTCCTCGTCACTGCGTCCTCGTCACTGCGTCCTCGTCACTGCGTCCTCGTCACTGCGTCCTCGTCACTGCGTCCTCGTCACTGCGTCCTCGTCACTGCGACCTCGTCACTACGTCCTCGTTATCCGTCCAAACTTTAATACTGTTCATAACAAAACCGGCATGAAGAAACTTGTGTTTACCGATATGCTTTTGTTTTCAAATTGTTAGGCTAATGTGTTTTCTCGCTCCTCCACCTCGCCTATGTATTTCAATGTCAGTGTCTGAGAAGTTGCGCCTTTTCGTTCTTTTCCCTCCTGACGCCATCATTCAACGTAACGTAAGAACAATCGCATGCCATTAATATACTGGATTAGGATTCATGAGGTGCTTTGCATTGACCATTTATGGTTAAAAACAGGCTTTTGGGCGTCCTTACACTTTCAGTAAGAATCCTCCTCAGTTTTCTAAATGAGACTCCTGATGTTTCCAGAGGGAGACCACACCCGCTGCAAGACGGTGCTGACCTCCAGGGTGGGAGGGCTCATGGCCTTCGCACAGAAGCGGAGCACCTGTATTGGCTGCAGAGCTGTGCTCAAGACTGACGGTAGGCTCGGCTGCTTCTCAGGGCAGCAGCTGTTAACATATGGGATCTTCAACCGCCGTTGGCATGGTGATGTTCCTGCAGTGGTCAGGTTTGTCTAATTGCTTGCTCTGTTTCCTCCAGCGGCCGTGTGTGACTTCTGTAAGAGGAAGGAGTCAGAGTTGTACCAGAAAGAGGTAATTCACACAAAGTATATCATAGATATCTAAGACAGTGATGTGTGTTGTGGACTAACTCATTTCCATGACACCAGATCTGTCACCTGAGCACTCTGGAGGAGCGTTTCTCTCGTCTGTGGACTCAGTGCCAGCGCTGCCAAGGCTCCCTCCACGAGGACGTGCTCTGCACCAGGTACACACACACACACACACACACACACACACACACACACACACACACACACACACACACACACTGCCACGAGGACGTGCTCTGCACCAGGTACACACACACACACACACACAACACACACACACACACACACACACACACACACTGCCACGAGGACGTGCTCTGCACCAGGTACACACACACACACACACACACACACACACACACACACACACACACACACACACACTGCCACAAGGACGTGCTCTGCACCAGGTACACACACACACACACACACACACACACATACACACACACACACACACACACACACACACTGCCACAAGGACGTGCTCTGCACCAGGTACACACACACACACACACACACACACACACATACACACACACACACACACACACACACACTGCCACGAGGCGTGCTCTGCACCAGGTACACACACACACACACACACATACACACACACATGCACACACACACACACACACACACACACACACACACTGCCACGAGGCGTGCTCTGCACCAGGTACACACACACACACACACACACACACACACACACACACACACACACACACACACACACACTGCCACGAGGCGTGCTCTGCACCAGGTACACACACACACACACACACACACACACACACACACACACACACACACACACACACACACTGCCACGAGGCGTGCTCTGCACCAGGTACACACACAGCTTACTGTTCATCTCCTCACAGCAGCTGATGTGCTTCGTACGAGATGTCGTCCAGGCAACACAGACCTATACTTACAACCACTCTCACTAAACACATGTATATGGAGCCACTTACTGTTGCCCCTCCCCCTGTTGCTCCTCCCCCTGTTTGATCCCCCCCCTGTTGATCCTCCCCCTGTTGCTCCTCCCCCTGCAGTCGAGACTGTCCCATCTTCTACATGAGGAAGAAGGTGCAGAAAGACCTTGATGACCAGGAGAAGCTGGTTTCTCGGTTTGGTTGGTGAAACATGAAGGACTACGCTGTTCCACACTCACCCTGCTAGACTGTCTCCGTGAGACAGTTCTGAACATGTATGAACACGTCTCACATGAGTGTTTTGAAAAAGAATAATAAATGGTAACTTTTTGTACAGAACTTAAAATAAGAATGAAGTAAATCAGGATCTTTTTTTAAAGGACGTTGACTCCTTCATATACTAGCGGTGGAACTGGATGAATGCACCTTGTGACAGTTACAAAGATCAGCCATCTGTACAGGACTAGTTCAGGCTATAAAGCTGCCCTCAACACAGGAACATGTCTAGAGACTGGATCAACACAGGAACATCTCTAGAGACTGGAGGATCAACACTAAAGCCCTACCGATATATCGGCGGGCCGATATTATCGGCCGATATTAGGCATTTTCCAAACTATCAGTATCGGCATTTATAATGTTTTTTTTAATTTATTTTTTATAATTGTGTTTTTGTTTAAAGGACTTTCATATCTTAAGTTTGTATTTCTAGACATTTCTTTTTATCAGAAACTGCATTATCATATTATTTTAGTGAGGAAATAATAACGTGAGTCAGATGGCTGAGCAGTTTGGGAATCGGGTTATTAATCAGAGGGTTGCTGGTTCGATTCCTGGCCCTTAACCCTACTTGCCTCGGGGAATGTCCTTGTACTTAGTCGTTCTGAATAAGAACTTCTGCTAAAAGTGACTAAATGTAAACTACAAATAACTACTGTTAGGAAAATCAGTTTGTTTTGTTTACGCGTTTCTGGATTTTTAAAATATTTTTTTATATCGGCCGATATCGGAATATCAGATTTTTAAATCACCAAATTTTTGTATCGGTATCGGCCTTACAAATCCTTTATCGTTCGGGCTCTAATCAACACAGGAACATGTCTAGAGACTTGATCAACACAGGAACATGTTTGTACCTCAGAAGCAGGATGTTAACCGCTCAGTGTTTCAGTAATCCTGGTTGCAAAACAGGTTAATGGCCCAGTGGTTTAGTAGGAAGCACTGAGTGGTAATGAAAAGGTTAGTTAAAGTGAGTCTGTCCTAACCCCAGGAGGTACACCTGCAGCATGCTAGTCCTGTCCTAACCCCACCTGCAGCATGCTAGTCCTGTCCTAACCCCACCTGCTGCATGCTAGTCCTGTCCTAACCCCACCTGCTGCATGCTAGTCCTGTCCTAACCCCACCTGCAGCATGCTAGTCCTGTCCTAACCCCACCTGCAGCATGCTAGTCCTGTCCTAACCCCACCTGCTGCATGCTAGTCCTGTCCTAACCCCACCTGCTGCATGCTAGTCCTGTCCTAACCCCACCTGCAGCATGCTAGTCCTGTCCTAACCCCACCTGCTGCATGCTAGTCCTGTCCTAACCCCACCTGCTGCATGCTAGTCCTGTCCTAACCCCACCTGCGGCATGCTAGTCCTGTCCTAACCCCACCTGCAGCATGCTAGTCCTGTCCTAACCCCAGCAGGTACACCTGCTGCCTGCTCTCTCAGCCTGTTGTTGGATACAGCAAAGAAATGAACAGATTTCATCTGATGTGCTGGTCTTACAGTGATCTGATGTGCTGGTCTTACAGTGATCTGATGTGCTGGTCTCACAGTGATCTGATGTGCTGGTCTCACAGTGATCTGATGTGCTGGTCTTACAGTGATCTGATGTGCTGGTCTTACAGTGATCTGATGTGCTGATCTCACAGTGATCTGATGTGCTGGTCTTACAGTGATCTGATGTGCTGGTCTTACAGTGATCTGATGTGCTGGTCTCACAGTGATCTGATGTGCTGGTCTCACAGTGATCTGATGTGCTGGTCTTACAGTGATCTGATGTGCTGGTCTCACAGTGATCTGATGTGCTGGTCTTACAGTGATCTGATGTGCTGGTCTCACAGTGATCTGATGTGCTGGTCTTACAGTGATCTGATGTGCTGGTCTTACAGTGATCTGATGTGCTGGTCTCACAGTGATCTGATGTGCTGGTCTCACAGTGATCTGATGTGCTGGTCTCACAGTGATCTGATGTGCTGGTCTCACAGTGATCTGATGTGCTGGTCTTACAGTGATCTGATGTGCTGGTCTCTCAGTGATCTGATGTGCTGGTCTCACAGTGATCTGATGTGCTGGTCTCACAGTGATCTGATGTGCTGGTCTTACAGTGATCTGATGTGCTGGTCTCACAGTGATCTGATGTGCTGGTCTCACAGTGATCTGATGTGCTGGTCTTACAGTGATCTGATGTGCTGGTCTCTCAGTGATCTGATGTGCTGGTCTCACAGTGATCTGATGTGCTGGTCTCACAGTGATCTTTACTCAAATGCTTCCAAATCCCCAAGGCAGGTAGAGGTTACCATGACAGACATGGTTACCATGACAGTAGATGTTACCATGACAGACATGGTTACCATGACAGACATGGAGATGCTCACAGCCTTACAGCTGACTGGAGCCAGGTGGTTCACATGTATAAAGATTCACAGTAACAACTGACCATAGCTAGTGATGGATCATACATGGTGACACGCTTGTATGAACATGATGACTGTAAGTACAGATTGTTGCCAAAACCTGATTACCTGGTATTTGCAAGTAAACTAACAATGCATACATGTTAATGAAACCATTGTGTTCTTTAAATGCTATACTGTGTTAGTCTAAGTTGTACCAACACCTTAATATATGAATAACCCTAGTAATGTAATACTGTTGCCTTATGGAAGAAAACAATACACTACAACTTTAGTTCCTTGTACAACTGGAACAAGTAATGACATGGACAGACAGCCAATAATTAACATTGGTAAGTAATGTGACCAATCAGCTTTCAGAATAGGAATCTGACAGTTGGTAAGTAATGTGACCAATCAGCTTTCAGAATAGGAATCTGACGGGCGTATGTACAGCCTTCCTGACAGACAAGGGCTTGTAGCTCTGATGGGACTACAGGAAGTGGAGAGTGAGGGGACAGGCTTGGTCTGTGTTCTAGTATAGTGCAGAGTGAGGGGACAGGCTTGGTCTGTGTTCTAGTATAGTGCAGAGTGAAGGGACAGGCTTGGTCTGTGTTCTAGTATAGTGCAGAGTGAGGGGACAGGCTTGGTCTGTGTTATAGTAAAGTGCAGCGTCTCTGAGTGCTTTTCTTGCTCTTCTTGTTGCTGCGGTTGGTTTCCTTGTATCGTCGGATTTCTCGCACCAATGAGTAAAAGGCTTCCTCCACCCCCTGAAAGGAAAGAAGCCCACAGTGAGACAGGCACATGTTCAGCCCACAGTGAGACAGGCACATGTTCAGCCCACAGTGAGACAGGCACATGTTCAGCCCACAGTGAGACAGGCACATGTTCAGCCCACAGTGAGACAGGCACATGTTCAGCCCACAGTGAGACAGGCACATGTTCAGCCCACAGTGAGACAGGCACATGTTCAGCCCACAGTGAGACAGGCACATGTTCAGCCCACAGTGAGACAGGCACATGTTCAGCCCACAGTGAGACAGGCACATGTTCAGCCCACAGTGAGACAGGCACATGTTCAGCCCACAGTGAGACAGGCACATGTTCAGCCCACAATGTGCACTTCTTCATAAGCAGACCCTCCATTCTCTAGCGTCCAGTGTAATCACACGTGTTGCTGAGTGAGATAGCCCTCCTACCTGTCTGGTCTTGGCAGAGGTCTCTACGAAGGGGACCCCTAACCCCCTGGCCAGCTCCTGGGCCTGCCTGCTCTCCACGCTCCGGGTCCCCAGGTCACTCTTGTTCCCCACCAGCACCATGGGAACGCTGTCACTGTCCTTCACACGGTTGATCTGCTCTCTGGGGATTTACAACATATTTTTGAGGTAAAAATGTACAGCAGGGCATTAAATAGTTTTTAATAGCAGAATTAGTAAGGCAGCTACTGTAGGAATGTACCTGTAGAGGTGAACGTCCTCAAAAGACTTGCTGTTGTTGATGGCGAAGACGCACAGGAAGCCCTCTCCTGTCCTCATGTACTGGTCTCTCATGGCGCTGTACTCCTCCTGGCCTGCCGTGTCCAGGATGTCCAGCAGACATGTCTCCCCGTCAATCACCACCTGCTTCCTGTACGAGTCCTGTATCAGGACAGACATGTCAATCACCACCTGCTTCCTGTACGAGTCCTGTATCAGGACAGACATGTCAATCACCACCTGCTTCCTGTACGAGTCCTGTATCAGGACAGACATGTCAATCACCACCTGCTTCCTCCAAGGTGCACAGTTTAAAGATTATATCTAATTAGTTTCCAAACGAAAGCGAATTCAGTCCAATTTCTGCGTATTCAATGTTTTTTTATGTAGGGCGTTCATTTTCTGCGCAACCATGACTAATTATGAATTCAATCAGCAGAAAAATCTTCTGAGCGTATACGGTAAGAAATCACTCATCTTTTTGTGTACTAATTGAGTACACACTATCTACATACAATCATTGTAACTCACCTCAATAGTGGGGTCATATTCATCCACAAAATGGTTTTGGATGAGCTGTATTGTCAAAGCACTCTTTCCAACACCACCAGCCCCGACTACCACAAGTTTATACTCAGTCATGCCTGAGGGAGAGAGAATATATATGGTCCATATGAATAATTATAGACTACATATAACAATTAAATGACATACTAATACACTTGTTTTGCTCGTTAAGTATCTACAGGAGTATCATAACAAAAACATTAGGCTGCGCACTTAGTTGGCAAGCTTGCACGCAGCCTGCTGTGGGTTCACTAAAGAGGCAGGAGCTAATGTGACCCAGATTTGAGCTAACAAAATAGCATATAAACGACTGTAGATCCCCAGAAATAGCACAGTATGTCTCAACCAACATAACACAGATTTTACGAGGTGAAGTAAAATAGCTTACCTCTATTTTGGTCGTTTGTTGTTCATGTACAGTATTATAGCTTGGAATAGGATTTTGGACACAAAATGAATAGCTAGGTGGCTATATAGCCATGGTCTATTTCCTTATAGAAATTACTTCAGAAAAAGATCTGAATGGAAAGACAGCACTTGCACTACTGAGAGCAATTAATGTACACCCGTTTTCAAATGAGTATGTACTCAAACTCTTAAAATAACTGCAAAACTCCCACATTTATTCAAGGAAGCAGTAGGGATATGGCATTAGCTAAATCTTTGGACTCCATTGTGGTTCTAAAAGGCAGGGCTTTCATGGCTTAGAATAAAACACCGGATTCACTAGGCGTCCAATACGGTTCTTGTAAATTTAACAGACGTCTCAGTAAAGCAATCAGAGATTATTTTCAGAGCTCCGTCCCATTTAATTCCATCCTTTGGTCCAAACTCTCCAATAACAAACTGACTAAACCTCATTGGGCGTGTCTTAACGCACCAATGATTCACAGAGGAAGCAGGAAATACATGCGAGCGTTTTAGAACGTCTGCATTCCGCCCAAAATATGCAGACAAAGACCTGTCTTTAGACTAATGCATTTTGTCAATATTTCATTTCGTTAAAGGATAGTAACATTGCTTTAAATCTAGTCCTAATGAGACGTTACCTATCTTTTTAAATATCATGGTATGAAATAAAAAAGCAAATGTTATACCCTACTGTGTTTCCTGTTTTTATCTGTCTTGTCATTATGTAAAATCGTTAATTATTTAATTACATGGCTCTCAAGTATATATTTTTAGGCGTGAGATTACCATAGGCTACCTGTCAAGGTTGGGGTACTAAAATCATGGAGCCTAAGTAAGTATTTAATTAAAAAATATAAGTAAAAAATACTAATAAGTATTTCCAAATACTTGAGAGCCCGGATAATGAATAACAATCGGTGGGCACTTCCATTATTCATTATTTGAATGAACCCCTATAGTATTATATAGTATATAGTATAGTGGTATATAGTATAGTAGTATACTAGGTTGTCCTTAGATTTGCTTCGCTAAACATAGAAATATTAAAAGTATTGATAGAAATAATGAGCTTGGACTGACCACTAGATGGAACTGCAATAAAGCAAAACTTAGAGAAAATAAAGGAATTATCTGATGGTACAGGCGTGATCTTAAGTGACCTGTCTAAGGATCTGAATTCTGAAGAGCCTAAAGTTTTCAGTATTAACTACACACAGCAGGAGGCAAGGTGTACTCAGGCCACCCTAACCCAACACAGCTGTGTGCCTGTGTTGTCCCTGTATTTTATGGTTAGTGTGTGGAGCTGTGTGTCCCTGTGTTTAGGGTTAGTGTGTGGAGCTGTGTCCCTGTGTTTGGGGGTAGTGTGGAGCTGTGTGTCCCTGTGTTTAGGGGTAGTGTGGAGCTGTGTGTCCCTGTGTTTACCGGTAGTGTGTGGAGCTGTGTGCCTGTGTTGTCCCTGTGTTTAGGGTTAGTGTGTGTAGCTGTGTCCCTGTGTTTAGGGGTAGTGTGGAGCTGTGTGTCCCTGTGTTTAGGGGTAGTGTGTGGAGCTGTGTGTCCCTGTGTTTAGGGTTAGTGTGTGGAGCTGTGTGTCCCTGTGTTTAGGGTTAGTGTGTGGAGCTGTGTCCCTGTGTTTAGGGGTAGTGTGGAGCTGTGTGTCCCTGTGTTTAGGGGTAGTGTGTGGAGCTGTGTGCCTGTGTTGTCCCTGTGTTTAGGGTTAGTGTGTGTAGCTGTGTCCCTGTGTTTAGGGTTAGTGTGTGTAGCTGTGTCCCTGTGTTTAGGGGTAGTGTGGAGCTGTGTGTCCCTGTGTTTAGGGGTAGTGTGTGGAGCTGTGTGTCCCTGTGTTTAGGGTTAGTGTGTGGAGCTGTGTGTCCCTGTGTTTAGGGTTAGTGTGTGGAGCTGTGTGTCCCTGTGTTTAGGGGTAGTGTGGAGCTGTGTCCCTGTGTTGTCCCTGTGTTTAGGGTTACTGTGTGGAGCTGTGTGTCCCTGTGTTTATGACCTCTCCCTGTGTTTACTCCTCCTGCATTTGTGACGTTTCACTCTCTCCCACAGAGTGCATCTGCTCTCCTCTCTAATCTTTGCCTGAAATCACAGTTAATCCCCCATCCTAACCCAAACCCATCTGCCATGGCGGGGAGAGGAGGGTAGAGAGAGGCAAAGTGAGTTGAATTCCATGTATGAAAGTGTAATACATAAAAAATCTATTGATTATTCTTTCTGCCATCGGTCGTGTGATGGGTACTCTATTCACCATCCTGCAGTCAGGGTCCTTTCATATGGAAACATCAAAGAGTTATGAAGATTAGGCAATAACAACCAACTGATATATATTGATAATAGTACTGATAAAAAAAATGTATGTGCACAATTTCCAGAATTTTATTTTACACAAGGATTGTCCACTTATACACATACATATGTTATTCATGTAATTAAAAACAATATATATATATATATATATATCGTTTTTATTATATTTTGGTTCACCCTTAGGTGATTGAATAATTCATCAAGACAAAGCCAGAGGAGCAGGAAAATGTAACACAGGATTGTAGTAAACTAAGACAAAAATTGGAATAACAACACCAATACAACATGAGTAAACTACATCCTGGTGTTGAGTGGTTGCTCAGACGTCAAACGTAAAGCTAACTCTAAGCCTTATATGAAAATGTTCTCTTAGTTTTCATGTGACAAATACCTTCGTATGGTTTAATATATATTTATCAGCCAAACTAAATATGGAAGATAAATTGTTGTTTCTGTTTACACATCTCACAAACTGGGATACAATGGAAACATGTTTCAGTGCACAAAAGGTTATTGTACAGACTCATTCAATATCAGGACATTCACCTTTTCTTCATGAAATAGTACAGCAATCAGTCAAAATAGTTTTTCACATAGACACATATAGATGGCTATTCCCCTGATCAACGGGCCCATATTAGTGATATGTGTCTTATGAGTGTGTGTGTGTGTGTGTTGTGAGAGAGAGAGAGAGAGGGAGGATGTAGAGCTTACTGCATGTGCTCACAGACTAATCGCTGCACCATGCTCATTGCTTAGCATTTCTGCACCTGCACCCAACTAGCACACATACTATCACACACACACACACATACCACACATAACCACACACACACACACACATAACCACACACATAATCACACACATAATCACACACATGCTCACAATCTCTAACCTCTGACCAACCAACTCATACATCACTGACAATCAGGGATTAAATGCATTGACTGCAGAGGGGGAAGAGAGACACATAGAAATAGACCGAGATAGAGCAAAGCATAAACACACTGCTTTGCTGCTGCATGCTGAAACCTGCACAGCTATCAAACACTTCCCAATCCATCTAAACCTTTTTAAATACAGATCCAGATAAGCAGTATCTTGACACACACACAAGTGCACATACAACCTATTACACACAGCCAGGGTAAAATTAGTATTTATAGTGCGTAACACAATGTTGTTTCAGTAATTTTTGTAAGATTCCTGAGCTAATGGGAGGGCAGGTACAGATATAAAGGACATATCATGGCAGTATTGTCTTAACAGAATGCAGTTTGTAGGGGCAAATTAAAACGTTTTCATTGACTATGCACACTTTATCTTTGGCGCAATTTGCAGGATTGTTGTGTGAAACATCAGAACCAATACAATGCTTTAACTGACTTTAAATAAATTGAATACAAGTTGAGGGTTTTGGAAACCAATTCTATTCAAATAAAGTGTGATTGTCTTTGAACAATAACATACTTTAGCTAACCTCTTATGGAACTTTACACACCAAAATCATGTATGAGTGCAATTCAACTTTGATTACAACCAGAGTTTCATTGCAGACTGTAGCACTTACAAACGACTGTACAGGCACACACACACACACACACACACGCACACACACACACACACACCACACACACACACACACACACACACACACACACACACCACACACACACACATACAGTATGTATTCAGTATAGTGCCTTCAGAAAGACCCCTTCACTTGTTCCACATAATATTGTGTATATACATTATTGTGTTATAGACTATTTTAAGTTATACAAAATACAGAACAAATTTCAAAATTAAGACCCTTTATTCAGTTTGCAGAAGAGCCTTTGGCAGCATTTACAGCTCCAGTCCTACTGAATTGACCTGTCTAACCCTAACCCTGTCTCTAACCCTAACCCTGTCTAACCCTAACCCTGCCAACCCTGTCTCTGTCTCTAACCCTAACCCTGTCTCTAACCCTGTCTCTGTCTCTAACCCTGTCTGACCCTAACCCTGTCTCTGTCTCTAACCCTGTCTGACCCTAACCCTGTCTCTAACCCTAACCCTGTCTAACCCTAACCCTGCCTAACCCTGTCTCTGTCTCTAACCCTGTCTCTAACCCTAACCCTGTCTAACCCTAACCCTGCCTAACCCTGTCTCTGTCTCTAACCCTAACCCTGTCTAACCCTAACCCTGTCTCTGTCTCTAACCCTGTCTCTAACCCTAACCCTGTCTGACCCTAACCCTGCCTCTAACCCTGACTCTCTCTCTCTGCCTCAACCAGATTCTGCACAACTTTGGGTAATTCTTTACAACCAGGCAATTCATTATTAATGTAGAAATTGTTATAGGTGATTAGCAGTATCAGATATTTGTCAGACAACGTTCTTGGAATTCAGGCCAATGAGTCCAACTGGTGTTTAATCAGACAAGATCTAATAGAGAACAAAATCTCCTCAGTCATTTCAGCCATTTGGAAAAATACTGACTAGATGTACTTGATTAAACTGTACATCTGGCTTGTCCACCTCTGTAGATGAGCATTGAAGCTGTGTTCGAGTAACCACTGGTTACAGCCTAACCCTAACTACTGTAACCACTGGTTACAGCCTAACCCTAAGCACTGGATCCTTCTACAGATTAGAGGGTTGCCTCGGTGATGCCTCGGTGATCAAAGGAAACAGGATGCAGCTCATTTGGAATGTCAGAGCCAGACTGAATACTTGACATTGTTAATCAACAGTTTTTTTGTCATTTTAAAGTCTATGACACAACAAAATGATGAACAAGTAGAAGTCTGGATAATTTCAAGGTACTGTACATATACACAAACAACACATCTCCAACAGACATTTACTTTAATTTAAAATATTCCTGACCAATTATAAAGGGTTCAGAAACAGAAGGAGCCTCTGGTAGATTGAGGTCAGATTCTGGTACAGTACTCTGGTAGATTTAACCATTCCATTACTCAAATACACACACACATACACACACATATACACACACACACATACAACACATATACACACACAATACACACATACACACACACACAACACATATACACACACATACACACATACACACACACATATACACACAACACACACACACATACACATATACACACACATATACACACACATATACACACACACATACATACACCATATCGCCACACATATACACATATACACACACACATACACCACACATATACACATATACACACACATATACACACACACACATACATACACACATATACGCACACACATACACTATACACACACCACATACACACACACTATACACACACACATACATACCACATACACCACATTCACTTATTTCGTCCCCTTTATTCTGAATGTCTTCCCAATCAGATGACTTTTCTTTTTTCCTGTTTATCGCTTATGTCATGTTTCTCTGGCCCTCCCCCTTGTTGTAACTTGGAGGCTGAACATACTCTTCCGTCTTCTCCCAGTCCGACACCCACCCCGCACCCCCACCCTCTCCACCTCGCCCTCCGTTGGGCCCTGCGTTCGGCTGGCTCATTGCTCCGTAGTGACCGCCTCCACCTGTTTGGTACATTTCTTCAGTTTCATTGGCCAGTTCATCCTCATTAATGATGCCACACTTCTCATCGCTTGTGTCCTCCGCGTCTGCCCATGGCTGCTTCTCTCCAGACGCAAAAAGCCCTGAGAGAAACGGCATCAGGTCAGAGGAGAGAGGGAGAGAGGGAGAGAGTGAGAGAGTGGGAGAGTGGGAGAGTGGGAGAGTGGAGAGTGGGAGAGTGGGAGAGTGGAGAGAGTGAGAGAGTGAGAGAGGTGAGAGAGTGAGAGAGTGAGAGAGTGGGAGAGTGGAGAGTGGGAGAGTGGGAGAGTGGGAGAGTGGGAGAGAGGGAGAGAGGGAGAGTGGGAGAGTGGGAGAGTGGGGACGAGTGGGAGAGTGGGAGAGTGGGAGAGTGGGAGAGTGGGAGAGTGGGAGAGTGGGAGAGTGGGAGAGTGGGAGAGTGGGAGAGTGGGAGAGTGGGAGAGTGGGAGAGTGGGAGAGTGGGAGAGTGGGAGAGTGGGAGAGTGGGAGAGTGGGAGAGAGGGAGCACCAGGTTACAGGTGGAGCCTGTCTGAAAGGCTTCCACTGGTTTCTCTTCACAAAGGTATCAGATGTGATTAGGAGAGTGGACACCCGTCTGGACCTAGTGAGTGAATACATACCATAGAAAATGACCCCTCCATAGTGAACCAGGCTGGCGATGAGGAACACATACTGCCATTCATCACGTGTCTGATGAGTGCAGACAAGTATGTCGTTCAGGGTTGGGAACAAACTGTTCAGTTAATGTACAATAAAGGGAGTTTATCCACAACGCCGACTCCTGAACAAGCACATCCTGTTACAAGTATGTATGTCTTCACCTTATGCTTGGTCATAGCTCCAACAATAAGAGGACACACCATCCCAGACAGCGTGCCCACTCCGTTGGAGATCCCCATCAGGATACTGGCATAGCGGGGCGCTATGTCCAGGTGATTCACATTGAAACCTAAAAGATCAAAAGACCCTCTTTATGAGTCTCAGTGAAACGGTCCCATTCAGCCTGTGTGGCTACGGTCCTCACAGTGGTACACATACTGTACATTACCACAACCCTCAGCTGAAGCATACATGACACAGACAGCATGGACAATCCTCTGATATCAATAGAATGTTTATCGCAATATTGTCCCAAGCACAACCTTGGGTCAATATTTGATGCATTCTAGTTTGTATACAATCTTAGAATTTACATAATCTTTGCTTGTGTACTGTCACTACAGATTGTCAATAAAACATATTTGAGTGAAACTAACTGTATGTTGTATCCATGGTGCACATCGTGTAAATCATCATATTGTCTTTTATCAGGTATTTCTTACCTGAGATGGCAAATCCGCTGAAACCCACAGCGAGGACCAGGAATGTGATGGCTACAACTTTGGTGTGTGAGAATCCCACCACCAGCAGCAGTGTGGCCTCCATACCAAACCCTGACATGGTAACAGACAAACAGAAACAAGGTGAGTGGAGTTCTCCCTAACCCCTGAGCTCACCTCGATAGGAACCCCAAATGTTATGTCTTAAATCTTCACAGTACATGCTCTCAACAAGATCCAACAATGTTAGTAGGAAAAATAAAACCTAATATCTTCAGTCACCTAAGGTAGAGGGGGGGGTGGGGCTTAGTGTTGCCGGGCGCCGGGCAGTGCCGCGGTGGTGGATGGGGGGGTGGGGCTTAGTGTTGCCGGGCGGTGGTGGATGGGGGGGGTGGGGCTTAGTGTTGCGGGCGCGGGCAGTGCGGGTGGTGGATGGGGGGGGTGGGGCTTAGTGTTGCCGGGCGGTGGTGGATGGGGGGGTGGGGCTTAGTGTTGCGGGCGCGGGCAGTGCGCGGTGGTGGGTGGGGGGGGGTGGGGCTTAGTGTTGCCGGGCGGTGGTGGATGGGGGGGTGGGGCTTAGTGTTGCCGGGCGGTGGTGGATGGGGGGGTGGGGCTTAGTGTTGCCGGGCGCGGGCAGTGCGCGGTGGTGGGTGGGGGGGTGGGGCTTAGTGTTGCCGGACGGTGGTGGATGGGGGGGGTGGGGCTTAGTGTTGCGGGCGGTGGATGGGGGGGTGGGGCTTAGTGTTGCCGGGCGGTGGATGGGGGGGTGGGGCTTAGTGTTGCCGGACGGTGGTGGATGGGGGGGGTGGGGCTTAGTGTTGCGGGCGGTGGTGGGTGGGGGGGGTGGGGCTTAGTGTTGCCGGGCGGGTGGTGGATGGGGGGGTGGGGCTTAGTGTTGCCGGGCGGTGGTGGATGGGGGGGGTGGGGCTTAGTGTTGCCGGGCGGTGGTGGATGGGGGGGGTGGGGCTTAGTGTTGCCGGGCGGTGGTGGGGTGGGGGGGTGGGGCTTAGTGTTGCCGGGCGGTGCCGCGGTGGTGGATTTTCAAGTTACATCTTTTTTAATTGTCGTGCTGTCAGGGGGGGCTTCAGCACCCCTAGTTCCCGCGGCCCATGGTAACACCATGGACACACTCAGGTGCACAATGGCCCAAACAGATTCTACCAGTCCCCCCCCTTTTAATTCACTGTGTGGTTTGACCAATGAGCATCCTCTTATCATCTCTGGGGTGGTGAAGAAGTCAACCACATGAAGCGTGTGCCGGCAGGAAGTGACATGACAACAACATCACTTTTGAGGACGTTGGTGTCGGTGCTTCAAACTTAAACTTAACAATTGTGATAAAAAATTCACCTGGCTAAATCAGTTTACACATTTGTGTATGGGAAAATAATGTTTGCTTCCAAAACCAGAATGGTTTCAACAGTGAGGACTGTAAAAGTAAAAGGATAATTGTATCTCAGCTGCGTCCGGTGTAGCAGAATATCTCTTTACTCTCCTGCATGTCTGCAAGCCCTCATGCACATATGCTTCTCACATGCACAGGCAGTTAACACCATGTGGTCGCCATATGTAAATAACACAAACACACACCATGCATTTCTCTCTATCCATGTCAGCATATTACATGTGCATGACGTTTTGTGAGATGACGCAAATAGCAGGTTCTATAGTCTACTCATGTGCAGCAGAAATCATTTTTGTTGATCATCGTTTATCATCCAGATTTGGGGGGGAATTCCATGGATTTATAAGTGCATCAATATGGTTAGGGTTAGGGCTAACCCTAACCCATCAATATGCAGATTATCAATTATCAGTCAGTTCTATACATAATTCATAATGTTCATTTGGTACACTCTGACAACACATGATTGTAGGATATCTTATGTGATCTGCTGTTTATTAAAAACACAGGCCTATAGTGTAAAGTGCCCCAAGGTGACACTGCCCTTGCTAAAATACAAAATGACACCATCTTCTTCAACTGTAAATCTCCAAGCCTCCATGCTTTGACAGGTTAACATGTTTTATTACACAACTGTTTGTTACATTTAGCAAAAAACTTTCAGTTTCACAACCTGGTTCAGTTGTGTGTCAACCCTTTGGTTTGCATCTCAGTGGTTGAGGTTCACAATAGTTGAGAATAGGAGAATTTGCTTTCCTACATTTAGCCTTGCTGACGTCGCTAGCTAGGAATCCCCCTGTGGCTCATGGCTTCTCGTGTTGGTGTGTCGTCCACACTAGCTCGTCCTTCCCATGGCCAACACACTCCGTCCTACCCTGAGCAGCACATGGTGCATGTTGAGCAGGTGCTCCGTGGCTCTGCCTCTGACCAGCACCCCCCTCTGCCCCCCCCCCGCCCCCCCCCCTGACCTGAGACCGGCTGAACCACAGGGGATGGGCATCTGACCAGCACCCCCTCTCACGGGATGGGCAGGGCACACAGGCTCCTACAAGGCAGCAGATGGCCACAAGTCTGCTTTTCACCAAACAAGATGCTTACAAGATGCTTTAATACTGCCTTTCAAACCCTACACAGAGACACTGCAACATTGTCCTTGGTTCCCCAATGTCACACACTAAGTTATTCAGGACGTTTATTCAACCATTCTCCCCAGACAAGCTCAAGAAAGCCCAGAGGTCCACTCAGAACAACAGGCTGATCCTAATAGCATGTTTAAGGTTACTGATGCTAAAGTCTAAACTGTTCTGGTGGCTATAAAGAACCAAGAGCGTCCTATTGCTGCCATTTGGAAAAACCACACAGGATCATGTGCTACATGGAACTGAAACTCTAGTATAGCATTCTGATGACTCATGACTGTCACCATGGGATCTGCTGCACGTTTGGAACGGACATTCTCTTTTCCACACGTCCCTACCTAACTTATTAGGTATCACTCAAGCTATTTGGCTTCAAATGATGAATCGCATTCTCCCCAATACATACACACATACTGTAGATGCACATACACACATACTGTAGATGCACATACACACACACTGTAGATGCACATACACACACACTGTAGATGCACATACACACATACACACATACACTCCAGCCTACCTCCACAGTTCATCAGCTTCCTGACGTTGGTGGTGGTCATCAGGTTGTGAGTTCTCAGGTAATCTGCCAGCTGGCCCCCGATGGGCACGATGATGGTCATGACCAGATGAGGCAGGGCTGACACCATCCCCACCTGAGAACAAGCAGACAGGATGAGGGACCGAAGGGGAGAGAGAGAGAGATGCTAACCCTAACCCAAGCAGACAGAAGGGGAGAGAGATGCTAACCCTAACCCAAGCAGACAGAAGGGGAGAGAGATGCTAACCCTAACCCAAGCAGACAGAAGGGGAGAGAGATGCTAACCCTAACCCAAGCAGACAGAAGGGGAGAGAGATGCTAACCCTAACCCAAGCAGACAGAAGGGGAGAGAGATGCTAACCCTAACCCAAGCAGACAGAAGGGGAGAGAGATGCTAACCCTAACCCAAGCAGACAGAAGGGAAGAGAGAGATGCTAACCCTAACCCAAGCAGACAGAAGGGAAGAGAGAGATGCTAACCCTAACCCAAGCAGACAGAAGGGGAGATAGATGCTAACCCTAACCCAAGCAGACAGAAGGGGAGAGAGATGCTAACCCTAACCCAAGCAGACAGAAGGGGAGAGAGAGATGCTAACCCTAACCCAAGCAGACAGAAGGGGAGAGAGATGCTAACCCAAGCAGACAGAAGGGGAGATAGATGCTAACCCAAGCAGACAGAAGGGGAGAGAGATGCTAACCCAAGCAGACAGAAGGGGAGAGAGATGCTAACCCTAACCCAAGCAGACAGAAGGGAAGAGAGAGATGCTAACCCTAACCCAAGCAGACAGAAGGGAAGAGAGAGATGCTAACCCTAACCCAAGCAGACAGAAGGGAAGAGAGAGATGCTAACCCTAACCCAAGCAGACAGAAGGGGAGAGAGATGCTAACCCTAACCCAAGCAGACAGAAGGGGAGAGAGATGCTAACCCTAACCCAAGCAGACATAAGGGGAGAGAGAGATGCTAACCCTAACCCAAGCAGACAGAAGGGAAGAGAGAGATGCTAACCCTAACCCAAGCAGACAGAAAGGGAGAGAGATGCTAACCCTAACCCAAGCAGACAGAAGGGAAGAGAGAGATGCTAACCCAAGCAGACAGAAGGGGAGAGAGATGCTAACCCTAACCCAAGCAGACAGAAGGGAAGAGAGAGATGCTAACCCTAACCCAAGCAGACAGAAGGGGAGAGAGATGCTAACCCTAACCCAAGCAGACAGAAGGGGAGAGAGATGCTAACCCTAACCCAAGCAGACAGAAGGGGAGAGAGATGCTAACCCTAACCCAAGCAGACAGAAGGGAATAGAGAGATGCTAACCCTAACCCAAGCAGACAGAAGGGGAGAGAGATGCTAACCCTAACCCAAGCAGACAGAAGGGGAGAGAGATGCTAACCCAAGCAGACAGGATAAGGGACAGGAGAGGGGTCCTAACTCTATGGTCACTCGTTAGGGTGGCCTCACCTTGCTGATCTCAAAGCCAAACACCTCTTCAAAGTAAGCTGGCTGGCTGATGAGGAGCAGGTAGAAGGTCCAGCTCCTGCAGAAGTTGGCCACAATGATGGCGTACACCGGCATGGAGGTGAAGAAATGTTTCCATGGGGTTTTGAATTTCTGAAACAAGCAGGAATGTAAGTTATTGGTATTCACTTACACCTCACATTAAAACATAATCATTTTAGCTGTTTGCGTTTCTGTGTTTGTGACTCCAGACTCAGCCGGGGTACCTGGAGGGGATTCACCAGGCCAGCAGGACTCTCCGATGGCCTCTTCAATGTACTTCCTCTCCTCAGGAGTGATGGTGGGATGGGCGGCTGGACTCTCATAAGACACCAGTATCCAGAAGAGATACCAAAATATCCCAAAACATCCTGGGAGGGGAAGGGGAGGTATGGGGGGGGATAAAATGAAAATGAGGAAATATAAAGAGATATAAAGCAGAAGACACAGTCAACGAAGTGCATTAGATAGGAAAAGACCTTAACCCTAGAGACCAGAGAATACAAGAGGGCAGGGAACATCAGAAAGATGCACAGAAGGTATGTCTTTGTCGGATAAAGACAAAATGAGGATAAAGGAATATTCTATCAATACATCCACTATGTAGGTACTATCTACTAATAATAGTGCATTTTCACAGAACAAACTAGCCAGTAGGCTATCATGTATATAAATATATGGAAAGTTACAATGAATAAATCAGTGGTTTGTTACTCACCATATAGGTAGAAGACAGACGGCCACCCTATGTACTGCACCATTATTCCAGCTAGAGGCATGGCCACCACAGCCCCTGCATAGGAACCTGACAACACAGCAGAGACACACACTGAAACACTTAGTGTGAAAAGAAAACCATCACTAGTGATCACTTATGATCACTAAATCTGGCCCGTTAAAATTGCCCTGTAGGCTTTCATTGTCTACTCTATGGCCGTTTCAGCAGGTTCTTTTCAGTATTATCAAAGATAAAGATACCTTTATAGCTTATTAACAAAGATAAAGATACCTGTATAGCCAATTAAGTGAGGCAAACATACTGAAAGAAGGATCTTGACTGAGCATCCAGACAGTCTAGTCTGTTGTATCTGAACTAGCATCCAGACAGTTTTTCAGAAGCTTAAAAAAGTGTTTTGGACTCTAACACAGTTCAAACACTTTTAACTGATTTATGTTTAGGAAATTCAGTTTTAAAGAATGTGAGAATGTTCAACCCACCACAGAAGGCTGTTGTGGCCAGACGACTTCTCTCCAGAGGGGGAGCCCACTTGGCCCAGATCCCGTGGCAGGCTGGGTACGAGACCCCCTGCAGGACATCATTAAGGGATGATGTACAGTAAGTAGAGAAACACACACTTTATGCTTGTGTGCACACACAAACACACACACACACACACACAAACACACTCATTAGTACACAGTGTACCTCCACGAGGCCCTGGCAGATCCTGACTAGAATGACACAGCTGTAGTGGCAGCGGGCGGCAGATGGAATCAGCATGTTCAGAATAGATGTGGCCACTATGGCAAAGCCAAACACTCTGGAACACAAACAGGCAAACATTTATTTTCAAACAACTGCATCTCAGTGATTGAGATGTGAAAACACATCTAAGTGGTTTCAAATGATTAAATCCAGGGTTTTTTTTGTACCACCGGGTTCTAAACTACATCATGTTTCTGGAAGACATGCAGCTCTGATGGTGACTATAGTAACAGATTTAAAACCAGGGTTAGATTCTCATGAGTGAAGAATTATGGAAATGTCTGAAAGTATATTTTGTTAAATCAAGTTATCAGTAAATACCTGTTGGCAGCAAACTTCTGACATATGAAGCCACCTGGAATCTGTGTGACGATGTAGCCCCAGAAGAACGATCCGTGTATCATCCCCACAGTCTCTGGGTCCCACCTGAACTGTGCTGCCTGCATGGGAACACCACACACACAACATCTACTCAGTATACCATCTGAACTGTGCTGCCTGCATGGGAACACCACACACACAACATCTACTCAGTATACCATCTGAACTGTGCTGCCTGCATGGGAACACCACCCACAACATCTACTCAGTATACCATCTGAACTGTGCTGCCTGCATGGGAACACCACCACACACAACATCTACTCAGTATACCATCTGAACTGTGCTGCCTGCATGGGAACACCACACACACAACATCTACTCAGTATACCATCTGAACTGTGCTGCCTGCATGGGAACACCACACACACAAACATCTACTCAGTATACCATCTGAACTGTGCTGCCTGCATGGGAACACCACACACACAACATCTACTCATTATACGCTTTGTCAAAGTTTGGTATCTAAAATGAGGCTACTTTAAGAGGTTCCAGATGTTTAACTTGTACATTATTTTAAAACGTACAGTAATAATGAGATGAATGACATGAATGTCTACTGGTGATCAGTGATGGTGATCAGTGATGGTGATCGGTGATGGTGATCGGTGATGGTGATCGGTGATCGGTGTGATCGGTGATCGGTGATCGGTGATCGGTGATCGGTGATGATCGGTGATCGGTGATGGTGATCGGTGATGGTGATCGGTGATGGTGATCAGTGATCTATACTGGCCTTCACTGACATGACCAGAGAATGATATTCTGAACCATTCAGACACTCAACATTCAACACTTACCACTAGCACCTCCTTGTTGCCTTTAAAGACCGTGTGGTCATTGACCATGCTAACGATGGCTACGCCCAGGTTGCAGCGTATCCCAAAGGAGATGCAGAAGCCCAGTCCAGACAGGATGGCCATGATGTAGCGTCGGGGCAGGCCGCAGCAGGTACAGTCCACCACGGGCATCTCCTTCTCCTCCACCAGCTCCGGACGACCCTCCGCTGACAGCTCGATCGTCTCGCCATTGGGCTGCCGTTTCTCCAGCAGTCTTGTAGGACACACAGTAGAGCAGGTTAGAGGGACAGTCTGGAGGACACACAGCAGAGCAGGTTAGTGGGACAGTCTGGTCTTGTAGGACACACAGCAGAGCAGGTTAGTGGGACAGTCTTGTAGGACACACAGCAGAGCAGGTTAGTGGGACAGTCTGGTGTTGGAGGACACACAGTAGAGCAGGTTAGTGGGACAGTCTGGTCTTGTAGGACACACAGCAGAGCAGGTTAGTGGGACAGTCTGGTGTTGGAGGACACACAGTAGAGCAGGTTAGTGGGACAGTCTGGTGTTGGAGGACACAGTAGAGCAGGTTAGTGGGACAGTCTGGTCTTGGAGGACACAGCAGAGCAGGTTAGAGGGACAGTCTGGTGTTGGAGGACACAGTAGAGCAGGTTAGTGGGACAGTCTGGTCTTGGAGGACACAGCAGAGCAGGTTAGAGGGACAGTCTGGTCTTGTAGGACACACAGCAGAGCAGGTTAGTGGGACAGTCTGGAGGACACACAGCAGAGCAGGTTAGTGGGACAGTCTGGTCTTGTAGGACACACAGCAGAGCAGGTTAGAGGGACAGTCTTGTAGGACACGCAGCAGAGCACCTTTTGTCTTGTTTTCATAGTTACAAAGTTGGCAACAAGTAGTGGTAATGGCTACTTTTTACTTTACTTTAATAACTTGAGTGAAAAAGTGTAGTCAGTACTTTTATAGTCTTTTTAAACATGAGTATCTGTACTTCTAGTTGGGTGAATGATCTGTGGTGTGCATCATGTGTGTGTACACAGGGACAGACTCTGTGGTGTACATCATGTGTGTGTTCCCAGGGACAGACTCTGTGGTGTACATCATGTGTGTGTACACAGGGACAGACTCTGTGGTGTACATCATGTGTGTGTACACAGGGACAGACTCTGTGGTGTACATCATGTGTGTGTACAAAGGGACAGACAGGCACATGAACAGTAGGCTGCATGGTTTCCACTGGGCTGATCCAGTTACTCAGTGAGCAGGAGAATTGTGTCGGGAACAGCAACCAGAATCACCACACAAATTCCTTTGACAACAAGTATGGTATTTTTGTTTTACCCATGCTATTATCATAGTGCTGTATCTGTGGTCAGTTAGTTCTATTTAATATAGCCCCCTTCCTCCTCTACACACTCCAACTCAAGACAGACTCAATTATTTATACCTTTGTGGTGGAGATAAATTATGAATTTTACTTTCTGCCTCCCTCTAACTAAGATTAGCATTGTAATCTATCTATATATCCATCTATCCATCTATCTATCCATCCATCCATCCATCCATCCATCCTGTACATGCATCTTTCACCTCCCCCATTGGGGTTAAAACAGCTGGTTCTGTGTTATCCTCCAAACACAGAATAAACTGTTGGCCTGATGTCATACTCATACATTTGGCTGGCACCCAGACTAATGTACTGTAGTAATATGTTGAAAGAGAAAGCAGGAAAATCATTTGATCAGACACTATGTAAATGCAGAAGGGATAAGAGACTGTCTCTTCCGGTGTGTTCTACCCCTCCCCCCATGTCCCCTCCCCCCCCACCCCCCTACCCCCCGACCCGTCTCTCTCTCCCTGAGCTGCAGGCGTGACTTCACTTGCTCTCCTCCCACTCTCTCGTAATCTGTCACAATATACAGATTAGGATTAGAAATTATTTACTTCCGGAAATTAATATGGAGATAAACCTGTTTATCAAAATGCGTCACATGCTATTCTCCACTCAACAGTCTCATTTAGAATGTCATAATAGTAAAGTAACTACATATTGTACATCTAAGCACTACTACCTGTCTTCCATCGCTGACCCTCCTTCCCCCCCTCCTCCCCCCTCCCCCCCCCCACCCCCCCCCCTCATCATGCCTGTCTGGTTTATATAAGCTTCCTTTGGTTTGTTTTTGTATAATTTCTCACAGTTTTAGAAACATTTCCTAGCTCTGTTTTACCAGCATGAAACCCAGATTTGAAACAGCACTATGTACTGCATTTATGTCTGTCAAACTTGTCAAATTTATGTAGGTGTTAAATATGTTAAATATGCAGAATCACCCCACTCCTCTTCCAAAAGTAAACCTCATATATAAATACACCAACACATACACACATGTAATCTCATTCACATAAAACACATGCATGCACACAAATTAAAACTAGCCGTAGGAAATCCTGAGTAACCACCAACGATATTCCTTCATACATTGGAGTAATGTAAGTATTGGATTCTTATTACCCATCTGTCAGCCTGGGGCCTGACACAGACTGCAGCCTGACACGTACTGCAGCCTGACACGTACTGCAGCCGGACACGTACTGCAACCTGACACTCACACATATGCTACCTGCTAATGAGACTAGCCCACAGCAGTCATTACATCTTAATGTAACACAACCCTGATGCAGAAAACAACATATTATTTTTGAAATTCTATTATCACAAGGTATTTTTTTTCTCCAATATGAGTTTTCCATTGTTTGCACACCAAACGTATTTCCCACTCTAAGCATAACATGAATATTTGTATTTGTTGTAAAAGGTTTGACTGTAAGGTTTAGGTGCTGGGTAAGTGTTTGACCTGCAAACCTGAGGGCTTCACCCTCCCAATCCAACACATTTCCACCAGGCATGGAGAGCCATGCCAACCTGAGGGTTCCACCAGGCATGGAGAGCCATGCCAACCTGAGGGTTCCACCAGGTATGGAGAGCCATGCCAACCTGAGGGTTCCACCAGGCATGGAGAGCCATGCCAACCTGAGGGTTCCACCAGGCATGGAGAGCCATGCCAACCTGAGGGTTCCACCAGGCATGGAGAGCCATGCCAACCTGAGGGTTCCACCAGGTATGGAGAGCCATGCCAACCTGAGGGTTCCACCAGGCATGGAGAGCCATGCCAACCTGAGGGTTCCACCAGGCATGGAGAGCCATGCCAACCTGAGGGTTCCACCAGGTATGGAGAGCCATGCCAACCTGAGGGTTCCACCAGGCATGGAGAGCCATGCCAATATCCACTATCTGGATCTATTCAATTGCATACGGAGGTATTTCGGTCTGCGCCCGTATTTGTGAATTGGTCTCGCGATCAACAGAGTAGCCAGAGGGGGCCACAAAAACTAAACAAATCAACAATTCCTTCATTTTTTTATTGTAAGCAATCAGAAATCTGGGAGCCTAGCCTAGGTCCTCTGTATGACAGTAACATTTAAAGCTACGTCAAATGCTATGTTGTTCACTTACTGACCGTACCAAATGGCTTTGACTAGGGTGAAATAAAAAATAAAAAACCTTGGTGTAATTTACCACAGACCCTTCAGCAGTGATCATCTGAGATGCAAGAGTCAGTGATCATCTGAGAAGCAAGGGTCTGTCAGTGATCATCTGAGAAGCAAGGGTCTGTCAGTGATCATCTGAGAAGCAAGAGTCTGTCAGTGATCATCTGAGAAGCAAGGGTCTGTCAGTGATCATCTGAGAAGCAAGGGTCTGTCAGTGATCATCTGAGAAGCAAGAGTCTGTCAGTGATCATCTGAGAAGCAAGGGTCTGTCAGTGATCATCTGAGATGCCAGAGTCTGTCAGTGATCATCTGAGAAGCAAGGGTCTGTCAGTGATCATCTGAGATGCCAGAGTCTGTCAGTGATCATCTGAGATGCAAGAGTCTGTCAGTGATCATCTGAGAAGCAAGAGTCAGTCAGTGATCATCTGAGAAGCCAGAGTCTGTCAGTGATCATCTGAGAAGCAAGAGTCTGTCAGTGATCATCTGAGAAGCAAGGGTCTGTCAGTGATCATCTGAGAAGCAAGGGTCAGTCAGTGATCATCTGAGATGCAAGAGTCAGTGATCATCTGAGAAGCAAGAGTCTGTCAGTGATCATCTGAGAAGCAAGAGTCTGTCAGTGATCATCTGAGAAGCAAGAGTCAGTGATCATCTGAGAAGCAAGAGTCAGTCAGTGATCATCTGAGATGCAAGAGTCAGTCAGTGATCATCTGAGATGCAAGAGTCAGTGATCATCTGAGATGCCAGAGTCAGTGATCATCTGAGAAGCAAGAGTCAGTCAGTGATCATCTGAGATGCCAGAGTCATGGGGCGCATGGTTGGAGATAAAGCAGTTTGGGATCAAAGGACTTTAAGAATATTTGCCTTCATGTGCTTTTAAAACAACCTGTTAGAGTATTTATTAAACAATGCTGCTTCTTATATTTTACCGTTTATAAGACAAAGACACTCCAATATAAGATTTGGGGACCAGATTCATCCTTGAGTTAGCAACAAAGACTCTATTGTTACCTTTTATATTTAATTCACAGATTCACAGTGCTCAGTGTGTTCCTGATAATCCCACAATAAGAGGATGAGCAAGAGAGAGAGAGAGAGAGAGAGAGAGAGAGAGAGAGAGAGAGAGAGAGAGCAGCGTCAGTAGCAGCAAAAACCAATGCCATGTTATATAATGCCAGACGCTAATTTCCCCCACATGCTTTACATCTAATGAAAACTGTATAGGTTGCCAACACTTTTCTCTCGTTCCTTTCCAAATATTGTTTTACAACACTCGGCATATAATACACTTCTTTGCCTGTTCTCAATACTAACTAAAGATGAGTGGTTTAGTTTAAACATTTTCAGAGCCCAATGTAAAGACTAAGAGTAAAGACATTAACCACCAGATACTAATAAAATGTATTGCAATCCGCTCAGAAAAGCTGTAAAATGATTGCTCTCCTCATTTGAGTCAAGGTAACAGCGGTGTCGGCCTCTGCCCCCCTCCCTCCCCCCTCCCCCCCTAACCCCCTCCCCTCAACACGCTTGTTCCTCTCCCGTCGCTCTCTCTCCCCCGTCTCTCTCTCTCGTGAACAGATTGGGTCTCAGTGGGACTGTGTTACCTAGGGAGACACCCCCCTCTTCTCACCCCCTTTTCTCACCACACACAATCTCTCTCTTTCACTCACTAACTCTATCTTTCTAACTTACTTTACACATACAGAAACACAAGCAGACATCAATAAACACTGTTTGGCCTTTACACACTCCACCAAGACATTGTAAAATATCTTCATAGAGATAAACCTACACACAATATTTGTGGGGATCATAAATCGATCATAAGCAGCTTTCTTATTTCAGATACACGTATCTCTTCATTGTATCTCTAAATGGACAAATCAATGTATTAAAACATGTTTTATTTAAGGGACCTTTGCACCTTAGTTATTCAGGTTTATTTCACTGTCAACATTTAATTGGAGGTTGCAACAGACCTGTCATTTTATTCTAAATATTAATCGCTTACGTAATTTTTTTCCTTTTGTCTGTTTGGGATATTAAGTAGGTGGGTTTTGAATGTATGAACAGTCCATTAGTTCCATTGTGTCCCAGGTCAGCACTGATCCTATGAAGAGTGAGGTGCTTCCTGACCTGACCAGACCCCTGATCCTATGAAGAGCGAGGTACTTCCTGACCTGACCAGACCCCTGATCCTATGAAGAGTGAGGTGCTTCCTGATCTGACCAGACCCATGAAGAGCGAGGTACTTCCTGACCTGACCAGACCCCTGATCCTATGAAGAGTGAGGTACTTCCTGACCTGACCAGACCCCTGATCCTATGAAGAGCGAGGTGCTTCCTGACCTGACCAGACCCATGAAGAGCGAGGTGCTTTCTGACCTGACCAGACCCCTGATCCTATGAAGAGTGAGGTACTTCCTGACCTGACCAGACCCCTGATCCCATGAAGAGCGAGGTACTTCCTGACCTGACCAGACCCCTGATCCCATGAAGAGCGAGGTGCTTTCTGACCTGACCTGACCCTAGCGTACTTAGAGTTCAAAATAGAAACAAGAGACGCCTTCTGAGGGAGAACACCTCTAAATAATAGATGAACTACTGACTGTATTCACAGTGAGAGATCAAGGCTCCTACTGACTGTATTCACAGACCTGTGAAGCATCTCTCACATTCACCAACAAGCAATCTGCATGTATACAGGCCACACACACACACCATGTATACAAGGCCACACACACACATCACCACACACACACATTTTAAAACATTAAAAGAGCAAATCAAGTATGACTACTGTGAATAGTCCTTAATGAAACCCACAGCAACTGCAAACCAAACCACATCTAAAACAAACACAAATGCTTCTCCCCATCCTCAAGCAGCGTGCATGTAGCCACCCTCTCCACCCGCACGCCCCTACTCACTAATCCAGGAGACCCTGATGATCTACGAGCTCCTGAATGGGACTGTATGAGGGGAGGGGTCAGAGGATGGTGGAAGGAGGGCTGGAGGAAGTGACACGCATGGGGAGTGGGATGGGGATTTGCATGGGCCAACAGCTGGGCTGAGAAACAGGCTATTTCAGGATTGGATTTATATGTTTAGTTGCTACCTCAAATCCTGAGAGAGCAGTGAGTTTATAAAGCCATAGTTATTGCGTGTCGCCCTATCCATCTGCTTAATCTCTCTCTTCTTTTTGAAGAAAAACACAGTCTGTATCAATATCTCTACAATAAAATACATAATGTTGCAGATATATTTACTCTATAAATTTAAAATGTTTTCATTTACCCATCATTATATATTATACTGTATTAATTTCAATTTGATATTGTCTATGTCATCAAGTTAATAGGATATTCCATTTACTTATATAAACAGATATTTGCAATTTGAGCTTTTTTATATTTCTTGTCAACATTCCCACACGCGCATCAGCCTGGACACGGCATGCCATGACATCGAAAGTGTCAAAGATCATTTTGACAGAATCGATAAATCTATTTACATTCAACTAATCAACTTTGATTTTGTTAAAGAGTTTCAGGGACGGAATAGTAAATCAACATTAAAAGAATGTAATTGCAGTTAAATTATTGGTCATGAACTCATTCTTTCACTACAATCCAGATGTTACTCATTATGTCATTGGCGCGCACCATCAGAGCGCGCCATGTGCCATTTGGATTAATGGCGCGCCCCTGCGACCCGGGTGTAACTGGTAAGTACAATTTCGGCAAAGACCCCCTTCTTATTTTAAAGTTTGCATACACCTATATTTATCGAATGCTTCTTCAAAAACTTGAAGAAAGTGACAAGGGAGCAAAATGTGATTGGGGGGAAAAAACTAGCAATCAGAATTACAAACCCATCTCTACAAAATGCGTTTAACCTGAACATAGCCTACTGAAAATAACTAAAATAGTAAATTTCGAGGGTACCTGTGTATCTTTCCCAGAGTTTTGCCGGCAGACGCCTTAAATCTGTCTGGTCGGATCTCCATCCTCGCAACTCCCAGATCCGGCCGGTGTGTTACTGTCCCGTGCGCACTCCCGCTTGAGAATGCACACACATCAGTCCATCCCTCTTGACTCAGATACTACAATACATGTCCAAAATGCACCTTTGGTAATCATATCCCTGTCTTTAACAAATATAAAATAAAACATTATGTACCTCTCTTATCGTGGAAAGATACAAATTCCTGGAAAACGTCAATGTAGTAGAAAAGTCGCTTTAATAAGAAACCGCTCCAAAAAAAAATGGCAGGTAACTTTTCACATATTCAAAAGTATATTTTATTTTTTTACGTATATTTTAGAACAAAATAATATATAGGATGACATGATTGATGGTTTGGCTCCCGCAGGGACCATAAGCTGATTGAATACATTCCATATACTTATGAAATACATATCTACTGTACATTGCTTAGAATATCAGCTTTAAACAGTGAAATAGACAACAATAATATACACCACATACAAAGACACACATCTACCAAAAGCAGTGATGAAAACAACACATACATGATCACAGTTAGACGTCATCTAGATGTGGAGGGTGGTTACATGCCAACACATCCTTAAGATGACAAAAAACAAAGCAGTACAAAACTAATGAAATAGCACATCAGTCATGATATGCAAAAAAGTGTATTACCAGAGAACTTTACCAAGCATGGAATTGGTAAAATTGTGTTGCCCATGAGTTCATTAAAAACATTACCCTGAATGTCTGGAGCTGTCATTATCTGATCATGGCTTCCACAGTAACTCAGAGCTTTCAGCTCTGTTGTTTTGAGTACTAGGGGTCTCTAAACTAGAGCTTTAAATCAAAATTCAAATCAAATCAAAATGTATTTGTATAGCCCTTTTTACACGCAAGCATGTCACAGAGGGCTTCACATACGCCCATAGAGCTGCTCCTCAACCAACCTAAACCCTCAAGGAAGACAAGGAAAAACTCCCAGAAAAACTAAATGCAAGAGTTCATTCAGCTATACTAGCTTTACTAGTACTTGCACTCTGCCTTTCGATACTGGCCCTGCCAATACTCCCAAAAGTTCAGGTCAATTGCACCCTCTGTTGGCACAACTGCAAACTGTTGGCCTCCACTGCCTGTTGTACAGACAGACACTTAAATTGACATAACATATGTAACCAGCTGGTAAAAGCCTGTGATGCCTATAATACTACATTTGTTAACAAATAAAGTATTTACTAGTCAGCATTTTGGAACAGACAATGGCAAGTCTCAGTGTTCAGTTATGTGTAGATATTTGTTAAGATCATACTAAGATATTCAAGTTCAAGTCTTTTATTGTCAGATGCACAGACCAACACAAGGTCTGACTGGGCCCTAACCCGAACCCAGACTGGACTGAGGTCAAGACCAACACAAGGTCTGACTGGGCCCTAACCCGAACCCAGACTGGACTGAGGTCAAGACCAACACAAGGTCTGACTGGGCCCTAACCCGAACCCAGACTGGACTGAGGTCAAGACCACGCAAAGCAACCTGGCATAACATGACATACAAGTATTCAGAACAAGCTCGAGATATTCATGTTACGTAATGAACAAAATAACACCTCAAAATAAGGCGTAAGAGGGTTAGTAGGGGTTAAACACACAGCAGCACCACGCTGGAGATAGATGATATCTAGAGATAAACGCTTCAGTTTATCTCATGTTATTTAGGGGCCAATATCAAATAGTTTCTCATTATTTTAAACTTTGTTGATTATAATTCAAATGAATATTTCCCACTAAAAAGTACACTTTTAGATATATATCTAATTGTAAATTAAATGTTATATTATTATATATTATAGTTTCACTGTTTTGAGGACAAACTAATTGTTGAGTGTTCCATGACTACTGAAAACCTTGTTAGAACGGTACCTGCTGTACTTACTATCCAAACCATTTTGATAGGTGTCTGAAATATTCTAAAATGTAACAGATATTTAATAGTGTATGCACTGTGTTAATCATGTGTATAATTAATACAGTTGTACAGCTATATAGTTGTATACCAGACAACTGTGCAGAACTAAACACATATAGAAGTATACGTTATTAAATATACACATGATTAACACAGTGCATACACTATATATACTCTATATATATATATATAGTATCTCCTCCTACTCTTATGGTGCTTTTCCACTGCATGGTACCGGCTCTCCCTGCCTTGTTTGGTTTTCCACTGGGCATATTTGGTACCTCGGGTTTGGCACTTTTCTTGGAACACTTCCGTCAAGGACCCAAGCGAGCTGAAGCACGTGAAAACACAGAATACTACTGATCAGTTTCTATGCACCTCGTCTGGTCTGGGGCTACTATTATAGCCGCATATAATAGTGACCATAATATTTCTATTCACTGGATGACTCTATTAAATGTCAACACACAAAACGCTGTTATCAACTGAGGGGGTGTGGAGGTTCCTGTGGTTACCGACGAACAGATCCAGCGAGAGAGACTGGCCACTAGCTGATGGGGGGGGGGTCTATCTGCAGAGGAAAACCAAACTAGCAAGTCAAGTTCGAGCTGGTACCATGGAGCCGGTACCATGCAGTGGAACATCATCATCAGTTGTTCTCTCCTCACACCCCTGTATCCTGTTGGTCCTCCTCCTCCAGCTCCTCCTGTTGAGGGAGGAGCCTGTAGTGGTCCAGACCCAGGGGTAGGAAGGAGGCCCGAGGGCGACCTGCCCCCTCCTCTGAGGACAGCTCGGAGTTCAACATCTCACTGGAGTCACACTTGGTGTACCTCTCATGTGGCAGCTCCTGACTGCTCAGACAGGCCCTGGCCTCCACGCCTCTGAAGCACAGAGTGGATGATCCCCGACCGGCACAGGCAGGGAAGCAAACAGTATCAGCAGAGCTATCATAGCCATGGCCCATCCAGGGTACTCCAGACTGCTCTCGGAGGCCTGGGGAACACAGTTACACATCACAGTTATCAGGATAAACTCGTGGTTTCAATAATGTGCATGAATGTTGGTTGCTGCATATGTTGCCCAGCAGGGATACTTTTTAAGACTAAATAAACATTTTAATTGATCATAGCTAAGCATGACAGTGAAGATGCCCAGGGGCAGATACAAGGGCACCGTCATTTACTTCATTTGGGATGAAACCACTCTCCAAAGTGTGATTGTGTAATTAACTACTTACTATTTGCAATTGCTAAATATACAACTGTAACAGATAGTGAACATGTGTTGTTGTCTTACTGTTTCCTGGTTCCATGCCGTGTAGGTGGGCCGCTTCAGGACCATGTGGAGCAGACTAGCAAACAGCAGACCCACCATGGCAAACAAGCACACATACTTCCACAGGTACTTATACACCACCGGGGGGCGCCATTTCAGCATGATCTCAACGTCATCTAAAAAGCTGTGGAGTGGAGAGTTTGAAAGGGGATGAAACATGTTGCAAGGCACTGTACATCCTGTAAAAAAGTTACTGTATGTTTGTCTGTGTGCGCTAAGTGAATGTATGTTTGTCTGTGTACGCCTTACCGATCTGCACCATAAACCCAGGCCACACTTATAGTTTCAAAGATCACCACAATAATCAGGGGTAGCGTGGCTGAATAATCATCAAACATGGCCACAAAGTAGTTGCCTGAATGCTGGGTGAACAATAGGCCAATCAGGAAACCTAGAGCACAGCTACACACTAAAACACAAACACAAAAAACTGTTATAAACCTAATATGCTGAAACTAAAAAGCTACAATCATACAAAAAAACAATATCTATGTTTTTGTAACAGCATAGTGAATATGTATGATCCAAAAGGTCCTATAAAGTCAGTGTGACTACAAAGCAAGAGATCAAAGTCAATACAATACAGCCCAGAGACAGATTTGTTTTGCTCTCAATCAGAAAATATATGTGAGCATGTAGTGTAACCTGTGCTTCCACAAGCAGCTCTGTGAAGAGAGTCTTTACCAGTCAGCAGAGTGCGGTGTGTGAGGACAGTGTTTACCAGTCAGCAGAGTGCGGTGTGTGAGGAGAGTCTTTACCAGTCAGCAGAGTGCGGTGTGTGAAGAGAGTCTTTACCAGTCAGCAGAGTGCGGTGTGTGAAGAGAGTCTTTACCAGTGAGCAGAGTGCGGTGTGTGAGGAGAGTCTTTACCAGTCAGCAGAGTGCGGTGTGTGAGGAGAGTCTTTACCAGTCAGCAGAGTGCGGTGTGTGAAGAGAGTCTTTACCAGTCAGCAGAGTGCGGTGTGTGAAGAGAGTCTTTACCAGTCAGCAGAGTGCGGTGTGTGAGGAGAGTCTTTACCAGTCAGCAGAGTGCGGTGTGTGAGGAGAGTCTTTACCAGTCAGCAGAGTGCGGTGTGTGAAGTGAGTCTTTACCAGTCAGCAGAGTGCGGTGTGTGAAGAGAGTCTTTACCAGTGAGCAGAGTGCGGTGTGTGAGGAGAGTCTTTACCAGTCAGCAGAGTACGGTGTGTGAGGAGAGTCTTTACCAGTCAGCAGAGTGCGGTGTGTGAAGAGAGTCTTTACCAGTCAGCAGAGTGCGGTGTGTGAGGAGAGTCTTTACCAGTCAGCAGAGTGCGGTGTGTGTCTTTACCAGTGAGCAGAGTGCGGTGTGTGAGGAGAGTCTTTACCAGTCAGCAGAGTGCGGTGTGTGAGGAGAGTCTTTACCAGTCAGCAGAGTGCGGTGTGTGAGGAGAGTCTTTACCAGGCAGCAGAGTGCGGTGTGTGTCTTTACCAGGCAGCAGAGTGCGGTGTGTGAAGTGAGTCTTTACCAGTCAGCAGAGTGCGGTGTGTGAGGAGAGTCTTTACCAGGCAGCAGAGTGCGGTGTGTGAAGTGAGTCTTTACCAGTCAGCAGAGTGCGGTGTGTGAGGAGAGTCTTTACCAGTCAGCAGAGTGCGGTGTGTGAGGAGAGTCTTTACCAGTCAGCAGAGTGCGGTGTGTGAGGAGAGTCTTTACCAGTCAGCAGAGTGCGGTGTGTGAAGTGAGTCTTTACCAGTCAGCAGAGTGCGGTGTGTGAGGAGAGTTTACCAGTCAGCAGAGTGCGGTGTGTGAGGAGAGTCTTTACCAGTCAGCAGAGTGCGGTGTGTGAGGAGAGTCTTTACCAGTCAGCAGAGTGCGGTGTGTGAGGAGAGTCTTTACCAGTCAGCAGAGTGCGGTGTGTGAGGAGAGTCTTTACCAGTCAGCAGAGTGCGGTGTGTGAGGAGAGTCTTTACCAGTCAGCAGAGTGCGGTGTGTGAGGAGAGTCTTTACCAGTCAGCAGAGTGCGGTGTGTGAGGAGAGTCTTTACCAGTCAGCAGAGTGCGGTGTGTGAAGTGAGTCTTTACCAGTCAGCAGAGTGCGGTGTGTGAGGAGAGTCTTTACCAGTCAGCAGAGTGCGGTGTGTGAGGAGAGTCTTTACCAGTCAGCAGAGTGCGGTGTGTGAGGAGAGTCTTTACCAGTCAGCAGAGTGCGGTGTGTGAGGAGAGTCTTTACCAGTCAGCAGAGTGCGGTGTGTGAGGAGAGTCTTTACCAGTCAGCAGAGTGCGGTGTCTCCCTAGCAGCTGGAAGTTATCCATGAGGGGAGTCAGGATTCCTTGCATGGTCCCAAACATGGTGCTGAGGCCCAGGTTGAGCAGCATGAGGAAGAAGAGCGTGGACCACAGTTGGCTGACAGGAAACAGGGCTATGGCCTCAGTGAAGGCTATGAATGCCAGGCCCGTACCTTCCACTCCCTAGACGACAAGCAGAAAGTCTGTACTCACATTGAAGACAGTGTGGAACCAATTCAACTCATCTACACGCACATATGGAAAATCATTCTCAGCTGGGTTTGAATTCAGAATTTCTAATTGTTTAAAATAACCTATGCAAGAATCAACAATATTTTAATTTGAAGAGACACTGACTTGTCCCAAATAGACTCTCTGCAAAAGCTTGAGACAAAAGAGAATATTCAATCACACTTTCCTGAAGATTTGTCTGCGAGCTAAAATAGCAAGCTGTAGGAGGTGAGGTGAGTGTTGCATGTGCTGATCTAAATTATTAATTAGTTTGTGGTATGGACTTGTGTACCTTACTCATTTCTTCTTCCAGGTTACAGTCAGTGACGTTCGGTGCCACCTGGGAGCCATAGTGATGGTACCACTCCCTGTACTCAGGTATGCTGACGGAGCTGGGGTCGGACATGTTGAACCAGGGCCACCAATGAGGATTCACCTCAGAAGAAGCTTTGACTGTTAGGATGCCGAGGTTTCTGGAGAAATAGAATAACAGTTGCAGTTATGCAACATTCTGTCTTCCACTGGATCGATCCAAACTGCCAACATCTGGTTTAACAACCTAACTGATATAGAATAGTGCTTTAGGGTAGATGACGTAGAATTACTGGAGTCTGTAACAAGACTAGTAACATGATGGAACATGAGTTCTGGTTCATCCTCATGAAACGGGTCCCTAGTGCCTGTGGGCAATCTAAAGGATTATGTTGGAGTTACACGTAATGTATGTAGCTGTTTTAGGCAGGATTTGAACTTTGTTATTGTCAATTACCATAACATTACGTGTATAATGTGCTTGCTTCATATGTCATTTGGTAATGTTTTTTTTTGCCTTTCTTCTTAAGTGCTTCTTACAAACCCTAACCCTCACATACAAGTGCATCTTACTAACCTCAGCCCCAGCCCTAACCCTCACATACAAGGGCATCTTACTAACCTCAGCCCTAACCCTAACCCTCACATACAAGGGCATCTTACTAACCTCAGCCCCAGCCCTAACCCTCACATACAAGTGCATCTTACTAACCTCAGCCCTAACCCTAACCCTCACATACAAGTGCATCTTACTAACCTCAGCCCTAACCCTCACACAAGTGCATCTTACTAACCTCAGCCTCAGCCCTAACCCTCACATACAAGTGCATCTTACTAACCTCAGCCCCAGCCCTAACCCTCACACAAGTGCATCTTACTAACCTCAGCCCAACCCTAACCCTCACACAAGTGCATCTACAACCTCAGCCCTAACCCTCACACAAAGTGCATCTTACTGACCTCAGCCCTAACCCTCACACAAGTGCTCCTTACTTGGCCACGCATTCCAGGGCAATGTTCTTGGCACGAAAGCCCAGCACAACAAACACAACCAGTGAGGCGAGCACAGAGGTCATGAAGTTGATGCAGGAGACCATGAGAGCATCCCTGTGGCAGTTGTTGTGGATGGGGTTGTAGGAGGAGTAAGCAATGACTGAACCGTAACCCAAACCCAGGGCAAAGAACACCTGAGTAGCGGCTTGCCTCCACACCTGGACCTCGCCCCAAAGCTCCAACTAGAGACGAACAGAAAGAGTTGAGGTGGTTTTATTGAACCTCATACAGCGGGTGGGGTTACATATACAAATCATATAGATGAGTACTAGTAAGCATTCAGATACAGGACAAAGGATGAAGTGTTGCCCTCAGTAACTAACCCTAACCCTAACCCTTTAAAGGTTGATAATAGGTGGTCTTATTATCAAATTAAACACGCCCTCTCTTATGAAAAATATAGAATAACCTATATTTATTTTGGATTAAATGCCATTGCTTTGTGTTGTAATCCTTTCAGGCCTATTATATTATTCTAATGAATACTCCCACCACGTGGTATCAATGGCTGCTGTCGTCATGCTAGGTTGATGAGATTTCCTATCCAAATAACTGTAGTGCCCATAGTATTACATCACCCCTTGCACGAGGCTGCACTGCTTATAGTTTTCACGTGACAATTGACACGCCCCCCTGGCAAAAAAGACTTTCTGCTGCCCGCCACCCATTATAAAAGGTGCGTTCGACATGACCTCGCTTCATGCAGCGCTGCAGCCGGCTGCAGGTGGCTGACTTGAAACAGTGAATTCTGGTTAGACTTTTTGTCCGACTTGAGACGGCGCCGAGGCTAGGTCACTGTGACGTAGCCATCAAAGTACCGTGAGATCGATTCGAGAACTGCCGGCTGTGTAGCCGAGCGCATTTTCTCAAGAGCAACTGCACGGCTTCAAATGATGACACAGCTATTTCATGATTGGCCAGACTCACACACGACAACTTTGACGCTTGTTTTGTAATTATTCTGACACCTTCAGTTTCGCCAATGCTCAAATCCGGACCAAACAATTTGATTGAATAAAACATTTGTTGAAGAAAGGGTTTTGGGCCACCTCTTCTACTAACGGAAAGACTAAGTGTAATTATAAATAAACTAACGTAAGCAAACAGCGCTTGATCGGCCATGACTGACATCAACGCAGCAAACCACGAGAAGCTGGAATGTCCAACTTCACAGAGCCGTTTTCAACTCCTCCCCGACTGCAGCGGCTACTCTCGCCGGTCGTTTCATGCAACCGCAGTCCATGTCGAACGCACCTAATGTCATACATTTACGTTGAGTCTGCTGCTTTTGTTTAGGCATAATGCCGGATAGTTGTTGTGCTATCGGATGCACTAATTGCAGAGGAGACAAGCCTGGACTGTGTTTCTACAGAATTCCGTCCGATAAAAAAAATATAGAGGATTGTGGATTTGTGCCATTAAACGTAACGCTACCTCTGTCTCCGGGGAGGGCATACAATGGCAGACGTCCAAATATACACGTATTTGCAGCTTTTTGCCCTCCAGCTAATCGCGCATGTCACGTGACTGAAAACTGAATTGTAAGAAGTAACACATGTATGCAAATCTATGGTGGAATGGTGTTCCAGCAAGTCTGGACAGAGTATTGAAAGTATTGCATACTAGTGTACTTACTTTAGGGTAGAACATGAAAGTGATTCCATCCATTGCGCCATCCAGCATCAAGCCTCTTATGAGGAAGATAAAAAGCACCACGTAGGGGAAGACTGAGGAGAAATACATCACCTGGAAGCACATAGGGTTAAATACATCACCTGGAAGAGCACATAGGGTTAAATACATCACCTGGAAGCACATAGGGTTAAATACATCACCTGGAAGCACATAGGGTTAAATACATCACCTGGAAGCACATAGGGTTAAATACATCACCTGGAAGCACATAGGGTTAAATACATCACCTGGAAGCACATAGGGTTAAATACATCACCTGGAAGCACATAGGGTTAAATACATCACCTGGAAGAGCACATAGGGTTAAATACATCACCTGGAAGCACATAGGGTTACATTTACATTTATTCATTTAGCAGACGCTTTTATCCAAAGCAACTTCCAAGAGAGAGCTTTACAATAGTGCATAAGTCACTGATCATAACAACGAGATATCCCCAACATTGCAAGTAGTCAAACATAAAGCATACATTGTGAAAAAGCAAAAATAAGTGCCAAAGGGAAGAATCATAAGAGCATGTAGTTAAACAAGTTACAATTAAACAACATGAACCTCAAAAGTGCACGAGTGTACCTGTGGAAGAGCAAGCAACAGTAAACTACTTCACAGCGAGTACAATAATTTTAAATCAGTTACAGCTAACCAACAAGAGCAGCAGGTCTCTAAGTAAGAGTCCTTGTGATCCTGGAGGAAACTAACATAATGTCCAGCAGATCTTTCCTAGGTACCGTTGTATTCCTATAGGGTTATAGGGTTAGGGTTAGGGTATAGACGATACAGACAGACAGACACCTGGATGATTTCAGAGGTTTCATGTTTAAGATGCCGTTTCCTGAATAATCCCATTGAAATGTGGATGAGATGTGCGCTCAGTTACCTTGGCAGAAGACTTGATTCCTTTGATCATGGCCAAGCAGACAATAGTCCAAGCAGCTAGTAGACATCCTGTCATGACAGGGTTTATGGTGCCCGATGCTTCTATAGAGTCGGTGATATCCAGAGCCTTCCGGAACCAGAAGTAGGAGGTCGGGGAGGTACCTGCACATTCCTTCACTAAAGCAGAGAGATTGTTTTAGAGAATGAGAGAGGGAGAAAAGGAGATAGCCCTGTTGATTTTGGGTCCAAAACATCATTAACAACACTCATTTAATTCCATGGTCACAGTCGATTTTGACATAGGATAGTGAAGATAAGTTGTTTTCCCAAACGTAGACCATGTTATGTAATTTACGCATGTAAAAATCTAAAACACGTTTATGTCTCTTTATTATTTGAATGAAGGGCGATGTATACCAGTCGTGTTTGTGGCCATGTCGATTGGACACTGCTGCCAAGGCAGGGGATTCTGGAAGGAGTTCCCCAAATAAAACAGGCTCCATGCGATGATCACATTATAGTAGAGAGCCACATAGAAGCAGACCTATGGAACAGGAAGGGTTAGTGTTTACTGAGCACCTTCAGTAGTGGTCCAGCAGCTCCCTGAGAAGCAGAAGGTATATGCCAGTTGAGGCCCAGCAGTGAAAAGCAACTTGCTTAGCAATTTTATAATATCCAAAATGTGTGTATATGTGTGTCTGTGTGTGTGTGTGTGTGTGTGTGCGTGTGTCTGTGTGTCTGTGGACATATCAGGTGCCAAAGACCCATGTTGCAGTAAAGTATCGGTGTTGTGCAAAAGTCCAATGGTATCTCATAATAAATAACAACATTAATATGCTATTCAATATCAGAAATGTTATCAACTAGACCGTTTGCAGGTTGTTAAATGACTATAAATGATCTCACCCAAAACCTTGTGTAAAAATTCTGGCAACAACATGCCCATCCAGCTGAAAACCTTGTTTTATACAAATATTGTCAGTGTGATTCTCAAGGTCACTGTACCAAACAACTGGAGTAGCCAATCCCAGCCAGGCTAGGAGAGATGTGCTTCCACACCCCAATGCTTCCCTGACGTATACACTGGCCTGCCGCTAACTCCATGAAGAAGAGGGGAACCCCCACCAACAGCAGCATCACGACGTACAGCAACATGAACGCCCCTGAGGGGGAGAGAGAGAGAGAGGTCAAAACAGGATCATAATCATTATTTATTTATTATTTAAAATATTTAATTTAAAGCTAGTTCTGTATAATAAACAATAATTATTATCAGGTGTTACTGAGAACTGTAAGATAGTTATATCGAATAATGTTGAGCTTTACTCACCTCCTCCATTCTGATGGCAGAGGTAGGGGAACCTCCACACATTCCCCAGCCCCACACTGAACCCCACCTGAGCCAGCACGTACTGCAGCTTGCTGTCCCATGCGGGGCGTTCTGCCTCCTCTGCAGACGTGGGGCTCACCTGCCCTGTGGGGGTCACCTGCCCTGCCAGGCCCACCAGCTGCACCTGGGACTGGCTCAGTCCTAGCTGGGAGGTGTCATCATCACTGGGAAGTGCCGTCTTCTCAGTCTTGTCATGTGAATAAAAGGTGAAATATAGATGTTATCATACACTCCCTTTGGCGGTACAGTATGTGCAATAAGACTGGCATGGGCTTGTTTAAAAATGTTGTAAGGAAGCAAAATGTTACCATACCACAACATATGGAACTACTTGCAGTACATTTGCTACTTGTTTGTAATACTAGGTATTCGTCTAATTTCACTCAAACTATTCATTTTTAACATGATTAGTGTTTTAATTATGTTGAATATTGTCGTTTTGTATCATGGTTTAATAAAGAAGTGTTTTTTTGTTCACAACTCCATCTCATAAATGTACAAGCATCTCGTCTATCGTTCGGGCTGCTGAGAGGAGATGACGCAAGTCCAAAGACGGTCTGGACCTTGATAAGTATCACTCCCTCCTTAAATCCTTCTCTGCTCGCATAATTAGTGCTAAAACCACCTACTTACTGGACAAAATTAACTCTGCCTCGAACCCTCACAAACTTTTCTCCACCTTCTTCCACCCTCTCACAGAACAACCACTTTTAAGAGCCATGTGACTGTCTCATCTCATGTAATCAATATGCCACACAGGACAATCCATCCAATCTCCTGGACCATTGTGACACACTGCTGCTCAAAAGGCACAAGGTTTCTGTCTGTCGTCATTATGTCCTTTCTGCTGTTCACAGCTGACAAGCCAACTGACCTGACAACCTCCACATTTCCAGGTAGAAACTCCAAGCTGCACATGATCACACGTATCACTCTGCTCTCTGTGTGTCTGGGGGAGGGGGGGGTTGGCTGGCTGAGAGCAGGAGCCAGATAGAACAGGTGTTTTTTAAACACACACACGTTGACACACAGGGTGTGTCTTTTACTTCTTGACAGAGAAGTGGGGCAAGTGTATTCTGACAGCTATAAACAAATGTTTGTGTCTCTCTGTACCTCACTCTATGCATCTATTTTACTCTCCTCTATATTTAGCCCACCAATCCGCTTCTTTCTCAAAGGCTCAACCCTCCACAGTGGTTTCATGTCCAGTAAGGCTTTGGGCTCTTGGTCAATAACACTGTCTGTTGAGGGTGGTGCAGTTGGTGGCTTGATGTAAATTGTTTATCATTTGACAATGTTATTCAGTAAGATATTCGTTCTTCATTTACTTGATAGAGTGATGATTCAAGCTGGGCATAATAAATTATGTTACTTTGGTTTGATATTACTTGACTATAGTCTAAGTTACATATTTGTAAATTTCCTTTATTTAATGTTCTAATTTTTTGGTCTTGATCTTTAAAAAAGCTATAGACAATATAAAATCAGCTTCAAATTACATACAATTTTATGAAATAACGTGTTATAATAGTTTTTATAAAGGAGACATCCAAACTTGTGAAGGTGTGGTTTTCTAAAGATTACATTTTTCATGAATGCTTGTGAAAATCTTAATCAAGTGAAGGGGTGCCAATTCCTAAGACTTATTTTGATATCCTTAAGTAATTTAGTAAGGATATTGTGTGGCATAGAAATTTGAATTTTCTGATTTCAGAGCTTGCGACTCCTATAAACAAAGATAATTTGTATTGAAACAACCACATCTGTAATGTAGTCCAACCACATGTGTAATGTAGTCCAACCACATGTGTAATGTAGTCCAACCACATCTGTAATGTAGTCCAACCACATCTGTAATGTAGTCCAACCACATCTGTAATGTAGTCCAACCACATCTGTAATGTAGTCCAACCACATCTGTAATGTAGTCCAACCACATCTGTAATGTAGTCCAACCACATCTGTAATGTAGTCCAACCACATCTGTAATGTAGCACAGCTACATCTAAACTGTTTGAAACAATATGTAATGTAGTCCAAGTGAAAGACATTCAGGACACTTGAATCAGTTTATAATGAGACAATTGGAATCCGCGATTTCCTCCTAGGGATGAATAAAGTTCTACTCTAAAATAAAAGCGTCTGTAATGAAGCGTGCGGGTTCTATTGGTCTGCCTGTAATGAAGCGTGCGGGTTCTATTGGTCTGCCTGTAATGAAGCGTACGGGTTCTATTGGTCTGCCTGTAATGAAGCGTACGGGTTCTATTGGTCTGCCTGTAATGAAGCGTATGGGTTCTATTGGTCTGCCTGTAATGAAGCGTACGGGTTCTATTGGTCTGCCTGTAATGAAGCGTACGGGTTCTATTGGTCTGCCTGTAATGAAGCGTACGGGTTCTATTGGTCTGCCTGTAATGAAGCGTGCGGGTTCTATTGGTCTGCCTGTAATGAAGCGTACGGGTTCTATTGGTCTGCCTGTAATGAAGCGTACGGGTTCTATTGGTCTGCCTGTAATGAAGCGTACGGGTTCTATTGGTCTGCCTGTAATGAAGCGTACGGGTTCTATTGGTCTGCCTGTAATGAAGCGTACGGGTTCTATTGGTCTGCCCTGTAATGAAGCGTACGGGTTCTATTGGTCTGCCTGTAATGAAGCGTACGGGTTCTATTGGTCTGCCTGTAATGAAGCGTACGGGTTCTATTGGTCTGCCTGTAATGAAGCGTACGGGTTCTATTGGTCTGCCTGTAATGAAGCGTACGGGTTCTATTGGTCTGCCTGTAATGAAGCGTACGGGTTCTATTGGTCTGCCTGTAATGAAGCGTACGGGTTCTATTGGTCTGCCTGTAATGAAGCGTACGGGTTCTATTGGTCTGCCTGTAATGAAGCGTACGGGTTCTATTGGTCTGCCTGTAATGAAGCGTACGGGTTCTATTGGTCTGCCTGTAATGAAGCGTACGGGTTCTATTGGTCTGCCTGTAATGAAGCGTGCGGGTTCTATTGGTCTGCCTGTAATGAAGCGTGCGGGTTCTATTGGTCTGCCTGTAATGAAGCGTGCGGGTTCTATTGGTCTGCCTGTAATGAAGCGTGCGGGTTCTATTGGTCTGCCTGTAATGAAGCGTGCGGGTTCTATTGGTCTGCCTGTAATGAAGCGTGCGGGTTCTATTGGTCTGCCTGTAATGAAGCGTATGGGTTCTATTGGTCTGCCTGTAATGAAGCGTACGGGTTCTATTGGTCTGCCTGTAATGAAGCGTACGGGTTCTATTGGTCTGCCTGTAATGAAGCGTATGGGTTCTATTGGTCTGCCTGTAATGAAGCGTATGGGTTCTATTGGTCTGCCTGTAATGAAGCGTAGGGGTTCTATTGGTCTGCCTGTAATGAAGCGTGCGGGTTCTATTGGTCTGCCTGTAATGAAGCGTGCGGGTTCTATTGGTCTGCCTGTAATGAAGCGTGCGGGTTCTATTGGTCTGCCTGTAATGAAGCGTGCGGGTTCTATTGGTCTGCCTGTAGCGCTCCCTTGTTTACCCATCACAGGTGTTAGATCTGAGGATCAGGCGGGCACAAACACCAAGACAGTAATGGGGATCACAGATACAGAACATCTACTGTAGATTACTGTAGGCTTCATGTATTAAATCACACAACCATTCATTTATGTATGAAGGATAGACAATTTTGGCATGCAAAACAATGCCAGTTTAAAGTTTAGTCTTCAGCTTGGTTTTGAAGCTGTAACGGCACTTAACTGGGGTCGGCAGGAACCATACTAGCTCAATCATAACCATACTAGCTCAATCATAACCATACTAGCTCAATCATAACCATACTAGCTCAATCATAACCATTCTAGCTCAATCATAACCATTCTAGCTCAATCATAACCATTCTAGCTCAATCATAACCATACTAGCTCAATCATAACCATACTAGCTCAATCATAACCATTCTAGCTCAATCATAACCATTCTAGCTTAATCATAACCATACTAGCTCAATCATAACCATACTAGCTTAATCATAACCATACTAGCTCAATCATAACCATACTAGCTTAATCATAACCATACTAGCTCAATCATAACCATTCTAGCTCAATCATAACCATACTAGCTCAATCATAACCATACTAGCTCAATCATAACCATTCTAGCTCAATCATAACCATACTAGCTCAATCATAACCATTCTAGCTTAATCATAACCATACTAGCTCAATCATATCCAAACTAGCCCAATTGTGTAGACCACTTTACAAGTGCAACCACATAGTTAACCTTAGTAGCTCAAGCATATACATAACCATATTAGATCAAGCATGTAAGTAACCATACACACTCAGCCTGTAGATAACCATACTAGCTCAATTACGTAGATAACCAGACTAGCTCAATTACAGCTAACCTTACATGCTCAAGCATCAACTATACTGACTCAGTGGACAACCACTCTACTGAAGCTCAATCACACAGGTTCCAACCACTCTACTGAAGCTCAATCACAGACCGTCTCCAACCATTTTACTGAAGCTCAATCACAGGTTCCGAGTACACATTTAGTTCTCATGTCAACATGTTCAAAATGACAAATAAATAAATGTAAAAGTAAATGAGACAACCATACTAGCTCAAGCATGCAGATAATCAAAGATCAAATGAAGGTTGGCTTCACTTCACCTTGCGTTTAGACAGGTGAACTCTTATCTTTTACTGATTGTACAGTGTGCACACTACTTGTGATGGCAATCAAAGTAGATTAGTCTGCTCTGAGACAATACAGAAATAACAGTGAGTGCAAAATATCCACGTCTTCAGGTATTAAATAATGTCATGGAATAGAGTTATTTGTTAAATATCTGTATTCGTTGTCTACACAAATACCCTAGTATATCTCTGAAGGTTCATTTCCAGTCACTGGTAAACTTGTGGGTTTAGCATTAAAATGATGTTCCCTCCGATGTAATAAAAACATTAAATGCTCCTTGACTATAGATAACCTACACGTTAGTAAACAAGCAGTAGCCTATAATAAATAAACACATTTTAAAAATAAACTTTGCTGAATTTTGATTATAAAGTAAACAAAGGTCAAACGAAAAATATGATGAAAGAACACAGGAGCTAAATGATAGTAGGATATATACATTACATGTTAGAAATATTACAGTTAGAAAAGTAGGGGTACTCTCCCACGCGTGCGAAAACCCTCAAGCAAACAAAAGAAGGTTGGAGCTTATATTGGTACCTCACTCAATGCCAAACAAAACAAAACTATGAAACAAAAAAGCTTGTTTCACTAACGCCCTGCACGCGTCGGCCTTTTACACTGCACATTTAAGCTTTATGTGACTTAACTCTTTTAACTAACTTATTTGAGAACATACCATGTTGAGTGCCCTCTAACTCGCCCTGCAGCACTGGAGGGGTCTTCACTTTCTCCTCACTCGTTTACCCTGTAGGGATACGTCTTTACCAATGTTTTACTGAGGAGTTATAGGCGTTTGTAGTTTGATGAATATTTTTATGCCAATTCGAACAGAGGTCTTCGGAAATCCTTTGGAAGAACTTGACAAGCGCCACGTTTGTGTTTAGAACATGATCATATCAAGGTATGGTAAGAGCACACAGTGCTACCATTGGTTGCAGAGTACTGTTACTTCATGGTCCTTGCCCTGCCCCATTGCCTCAACGACCAGTGCTTAGCCTACCCAATGGGATATAGAAAGCTAGTTATATTTACTACAACAGCCAATCCTATGATAACAAGTTTAGCATGGCACGCTATTTTTGTCTTTGCATCTGACGTGTGTGCAACAAACTCTTACAAATAACGAACGTTGACTGTTCAACATCGAATCAAAAGTATTTTTTTGGAATATAGCCAAAGACATGTGGGATACCGTTACAGCAGTTATGTATAGGCTATACAAGTTTCAAGGCGAAATCATTTAAAAATGTATTGTACAAGAGTGTACATTTATGCAAACAAAACTATACGTTTGTAAGTTATATATATGCATACATCTATTTTGGGGAAATCAAGATAACAATCATCAGTTGCTAGTATTTTACTTCGTTACTGTAGTATGGGTTTCCGGTCCCGCCCCCAATAGGATAAGCGGTTATGCCCTCATCTCTATCACTGCCCCCATCTCTATCACTGCCCTTTGTTATTAGCATAATTAAAAAATTCGCATTTTTACAGCATATGTTATCCTCAATATGTTGTGTATGCGTTGAGTATTATTGCAATATTCTTGGACAGATATTGGATGACAATGCAGAAGTTCAACATTGCAAAACCACACCGTTAAGGCCTACGTAATCTATGGGGAAGCCGTTGGGCTATAGTAAGTGTAACTATGAATCAACCAACCACTAATTTGGATGCACAGTTTACACAGACATGCGGCCCACAGGTCAGAACCACACCACAGCAGACATGCGGCCCACAGGTCAGAACCACACCACAGCAGACATGCGACAATGTAAAGATACCACCAGGGGTGATAGAGGGCATCAAGGGAATCCTTCTGTGACACATGGTTACATGATTGCGTCCTTCTGTGACACGTGGTTACATGATTGCATCCTTCTGTGACACATGGTTACATGATTGCATCCTTCTGTGACACATGGTTACATGATTGCATCCTTCTGTGACACATGGTTACATGATTGCGTCCTTCTGTGTGTCTATCCCCCGTTTTGTCTCATCTTAATGGAGTTTAAGGTCATTATGAAAGTAAAGTGTCTTTAAATATGGAATGAGAGGGGTAATGAAGATACTGCCTTACATTTCTGAGATTTAGATTAGATCTGCCTCTTAACATAGTTAGTTACTAGAACTATATCATGGAGCTAGTGGTATAGATAATGACATTGAGAAAGATAAGGTTTGAGACAGATACAACTGCGAGAGCAATGGTCACATTGGGGAAGGACACAGAGAAAACTAAGTATGAAAAAGACATCAACATTTTGGGAGAAAGAGCAAGAGAGTGAAAGCCAGCAAGATTTCCTACAAGAACAATGTGAGACTAGTTTTTCTTGTTCGTATATATCTTCAGAAGGTGGGACTGACTGCCATAAACAGTACACGATGGGACCGTGCATAGACAAGGCTGCCTGAAAACTGTCTACTGGCAAATGGAGTGGGTCTCTAAGTGTATCCTGTCTCGAGGAAGAGAGAGAGAGAGAGAGACAGAGAGAGAGAGAGACACAGAGAGAGAAAGAGAGAGAGAGAGAGAGGAAAGGTTAGGGGTCATTTCCTACTGAATGTTGTGTGACGTTTCTGACTGCTGTCCAAACCCTTAATCGGAACGCTTGCGGAGATACAAGCAACGCAATTGTGATCAAGACGAACATTTTGACACGAGACACCATGTAATCAATGAATTGAGGGAGGAGTTAAGGTGAGAAAACAATAATAATAAATATAAGGACACACGACTCAGATGTGGTCATTTACATGTGGACCCGGAACAGAAGAGAACTGATTATTTTCATACACCTTAACCCTAACCCTACACCTTTGGTCTCCCCTAGTCATAAACAATCTGTTAACATTTAAAAACATGATCCTATAATCAGTGCTTCTCTGTAGGCTACAAGAAGTTGGATTGTAACGGTCTCACCCCCTCTTTCCTCACACACACACACAGATGTCTGTGTCGAATGAATTACTATTCTTATGTACAATGTATGTAAACAAGTACAAAAATAGTTTCCATAGAATACTTTCCTTTTAGGGGACAGCATGAGGTAATCAAGTCTCAACAGAGAATACTACTATCTTCTAGCCTTATATGGGGAAACGTGACAGAATCATAATTCATCTGGTTTCTACTGCCTCATGGCATACATATAGAACGAGGTAACATCTGGTAGATCACCTTTGACCTTGATGCAACAGGAGCTACTGAACACTCCAGTAGGCCTGAACTCCTGTAGGCCTGAACTCCTGTGAACTCCTACAATATCATATGTTGTTATATGTTCAACATTGTATGTTCAAAAGTATTTAAAATCACAGTGTGTGTATGCGTGTCATGGAAGTGTTTTGTCAAATGAAACTTTCAATTTCTTTGCTCAACATTTAACATGTGCACATAAACACACGTCTACAACATGCAGGATTAGGGTTCAATCCTACAGGCCTGCCCTCCCCCTGAGGAAGAGTTTGTGGACATCTTTCAGAAAGTCAAGTTCTCCCTGAGTCTACTGGTGAGACCACATCCATCACATCCCTTAATCTAACCAGATAGTATTACTGGCTCCATCAGAAACTCTGTTGTGACTAAAAAGACAAACTAACAACTTGTCCTGCCTTTGTTGGCCATAATCGTGTTGTTTTTTAATCAAGCTTCGACCAATGTGCATAATGATTGCCTATACCAGGGGTCCCCTAAATACGGCCCGCCCACGCATTTGGACCGGCCCTCTAAAGAAGAAACATCCCAGGTGCAGGCCTGGCTCAGAGGCAGTGAGTCTGAAAGTAGGGTTGGGGCCCATTTAATTTCAGGAAGTAAATATCAATAACATTTATTATAATTTTTTTGATATATTTTTTGTGGAATTTCTTCCTTTATTATTATACGATAGACAGTTTGTTTGGAGAGGAGAGAGAAAGGAAGATGTGTTAAAGAGCCTGGGAATATTTTTATATAGAACATTTCCTGCAAAACTCCTCCCTCGAGATAAGCAGATGTTGTGTCCTACTTGCTTCAGGGTGAATGTCCCTGTACTTACTGTAAGTAGTTCTGCATAAGAGCGTCTCAAAAATTACAAAGTGTAACCTATATTATGGGTATGAAGTGAACAGTCCCGCGTCCCATGATATTTAAATCTCGGAGCGGAACCTTAGTGGCTACATTGTTTCAGGTACGTATTATTTTGCGTTCGGACTCAAATATGTTGTTTTATGACAGTAGTGCACCAATGTTATAGACGAGTGGCGAAGTCACCTTCACTATATATTAGTGTTAAATATCGGTGTATTTCAATTACCCGGTGTTTAATCATGGATCAAGACACCCCAGATGAGGTCGTTGCAGAGTTCAAGGACAGGCGTCTGGGTGCCTGGGGTATTTTCCAAATAACAGCTGGCACAGGACTAGCCGTGTACGCGATGTGGGCAGGAGTTCTCATGCCAGGCTTTCGAAAAGTTCCACTGAGATTACAGGTCAAGTATTGTGTTACTGTTTTATAGCCCGACTGTGCATATTTTATGCCGATCCTCATAACAGTGTGAAAGAAAATGGAATGGAAACTCGGGCGTGTTGTAGAACTCAAATCAGTGCATTAACACTGGTGGTTTACAAATCCAAATAGACGGTAGAAGCACTCTATGGAGCACGTATGAGCTGACCGTCTTAAATTGAACTGTAAACTGCTAGGGTCTGCTAGTTAACAGCTCGTAGTATTTGGCCATTTCAGCTGAACGTGGCATCTCTATGGTTATGTGGCATCCTTCATCAGTAATTTAAAATAGTTAGTACTTTTAGAAACAAAACCTTTAAAGGAAGACACTGTATTCATGTGAGATGATTCCTTTCAGGTGCCATACCAACCTGCCAGCAGAATCCAAGTAAACAATGTTATGACGTTGTTGAAAGGTCGACATGGAGCCCTTGTAGACTTGGGCTCAGGCGATGGAAGGATTGTGAGTGTGTGCATTCATGTGTGCTTTATTGGTACCTGCACAGCAGGTGTGTTTGCACAAATCACACACCGCAGACAAGTCCAACAAGACACAACACTTTAGGAAAGCTAGCATTCAGACTTGTTGCATTCAGACTTGTTGCCTCAAACTTCTATTTGATCTGTTCAGGTGCTAGAAGCCAACCGTCAGGGCTTCAGTCCTGCTGTGGGGTACGAACTGAACCCTTGGCTTCTTTCTCTGGCTCGCTTCCATGCATGGAGAGCAGGACAATACGAGAAGGTGTCTTTCAGACGAGAAGACCTGTGGAAGGTGACATAACCTACACTTAGTTTTAGTGTACAGTTTGGTGTAGTAGTAGTTTTCTCATAGAGGATAAAACATAGATTGTATCTGGAGCTGCTGCAGCTCTAAATCATTTTTCCTGTGATAACAAATGAGATATGTCTTTATTTTGAAATAAACAAGTATGTTTTCTTGAAATAATGGGTTAATTTGAATGTGTTTCTTATTACAGGTTAGCCTGACAGACTGTAAGAATATCACAGTTTTTTTGGCCCCCAGCGTGGTAAGTTATCAGCATCAATATGTTTCAGGTCAAGATGCATCAAATGGCCTTGTGATTCAACCCCATCTGTATCAGAATTCAGTGTTTATGTGCACTACTGTACTGTTACAGATGGCGCTTAATGCATGACATCTGGGAAAACTGCTGAAGTATTAAGAGCTCAAACTAACATTAACAAGACAGATTTGGTCTGAAGGTGTTGTACTGGACAATTGCTTATTACTTAATGTAACGAGTTAACTATATGTAATGCAGCAGCTAATGGGACCAGTGTGTTTGTGGTAGCTTTCTTTGTTGCAGAAGAAGTTGCTGACTGAGCTTCAAGATGATGCTGTAGTGGTGTCCGGTCGGTACCCCTTCACTGAGTGGACGCCCTGCAGGACTGAGGGCTGTGGTGTGGATCAAGTCTGGTATTATAGCATGCAGGCTCAGAGACTTCCAGCACAAGCAGTTACATCTCCTAAATCAGAGATTTAAAACCAACAACCGACTAAATCTGAACAAGTGAGAACCCAGCAGTCTTGCAGGTTAAGTTTTGTTAAGTTTTTTATGTATTTATTTAAGACTTTTGATCCTTACAACTTATCAGGGTAGGGATTGATAACCTGGCGTACTACACGCACACACACACACACACATACACACACACACACACACACACACACACACACACACACACACACACACACACACACACACACACATGTATTAGTACTGAGTAACCGCTCAGCCACCTGGCGTACTACATGTGTTACTACATGTATTGTAACTAGTATGCGTGATTCCATTATTGTATTTGACTCGAGAACCGCTTTGATTTACATATTCAATACTGTCCCAGAGTAATATCAATAATAGTAATTTCATATGGAAACATATTTAAATGCAAGTGGTTTGTATCAACTTAAAAGGAACATGCAGTGATATCTGACACCAATACTCTACTGTAGATGTACTCAGGGGAATGTGTGGTTCTGAAAATTAGACAAATATTTTTAATAAATGTGGTAATATTTCTAAAGAGATGTTATAACTTTGAATATAAGGTGTTGTATGTACAAATATTTGTTTTTATTTTGACTTCAAGCTAAGTCTGTATCAGTGTAGGCCATACAATATTCCTGGTGTCTCAACTGTTTTATTAACACAAATATGTATCTGTTTTCGACTCTGGTTGTTCTTTACATCTGTATTACTACCCCTATGTTGCACTGACAGACTGAACTCAGACACTGAAGCTGAAGCGCATCTCCGCTGAACTCATTTTGTCGTGGTGTGGCCATCACCGGCTAGGGGCATCTCTCTCTCTCCCTCTCTCCCTCTCCCTCTCCCTCTCCCTCTCCCTCTCCCTCTCTTATGCTTTACAAGACTGGGACAGGAAGGAGCTTGCCAAGACAGGTTTTGGGAATCTTAAGTTGATTGACCATGCCTGAATCCAGGAAGTTACTTGCCCAAACCCCTAAGCCTGTCTTAGATTTACCAGACCCCAAAGCTAGGGATCTGCAGTGTCACCCAAGGTGATGCTCACTGCAAGTGGCCCCTGGCTGAACAGTTCAGCTTCAACAAGCATTTTGCATTGGAGCACTCGTGGGTTTCCCCAGACTGTTGCCCTAGGTAACTGCCTTGCCACTCAGCACAGATGGAGAGGAATATTGAGACGTGGCAGAACATCACATTTACATTTAGTCATTCTTATCCAGAGCGACTTACAGTAAGTACAGGGAGGCAAGTAGGGTGAAGTGCCTTGCACAAGGACACAAAGTCATTTGGCACGGCCAGGAATCAAACCAGCCACCTTCTGATTACTAGCCCGATTCCCTAACCGCTCAGCCACCTGACTCCAGTCAGTAGAATACAAGGAGGCCTGGACTGCCCCCATCCGCTCCTGAGGGAAAAGTCAGGACTCTCATCGATGTGTGTTGGTGTGCTTGTTTGCTGGTTCTGATGCAGGAGTATTGATTGTTGATTGTTGATTGTGTGTTGGTGTGCTTGTTTGCTGGTTCTGATGCAGGAGTATTGATTGTGATTGTGTGTTGAGTCAGAGAACTGTCAGTTATGGAGGATCTGTAACAATAAGTCATGCAATTTCCCTGACAGGAAAAGGCAGAGTGCAGCTGGTCAAACTCAATGTGTTTCTGCTCAGTACTGCTGTTGCGTTACATTTGTCAAGAGTACACCAAAGTGAATAAATACAATTATCCCTTAAACTTTTTTAATTTTACTGTATTTTTTGGGGGGGGATTATTACTTGTTTTTCCCCCCAAATAGCATTTAATCATAAATATACTGTCACATTTTCTTTTACAAATATAATTCGTCTTATGACCCTTATTTTGACATTTATGGAAAGAGCCAACCGGAAATAGAAAGATCTAACGTTGAGGCCATAGGCTAGTTTCACTCTGGTGCTGGTTTTGAGGAGGAAGTTACGAGTGCTAAGGCCCGTGTCTAGATGTGAGCATATAGAATAGCATCGGACCGTTTAGACTAACCCAAAGGGAAGACAAGTGGAAACAGGAAAGTTTAGCCACGATTTTGTAAATGTACGTTTGATGAAAACTCAAACAGATGTGCTTTTCTTGCTATTTTATGCTAAAATCGGAGTTCCATGTATGCGACAAACTAGGCGGATCTGTCGTATAGCATTTCTGTATAGCTATTAGCCTATCAAGCAAGTAACATTAGCTTGGTGGCTACTTGTGCGGTCGCTACTAGCTACTCTCAGCACACAGCGTTGAACATTGTCAATATTTACTAGGGTACAATTTTAGACCAGTGCATTTCTGTATAGATAGCTGTACCAACGAACAATTTGACGCTGCAAGCTACCCGAAGTGTTTTTCTCGATGCAATGTTTCTGTGATCTGTAAATGAGTCGCAAGTGGGCCCTACGCCACAAGCAGAGCATGAGCCTGTGCCGGGGTAGCCAACACCTCAAGTAGCGAACAAGGAAGCTACAATTATTTATTGGAGTCTTGGAGTAGCATAAAAATACCTGGAGACATGGTGAGTAACGTTATCAGAACAATGTGCCATAATGATACAACTAGATTGCTATAAATTAAAATGCATCGCACACGCTTGCAGTTGTTGATTTGTATAATATTGATTTCAGTTAAATAATTAGAAAAATAATCACACATTATTTAAATGTCATAGGGTTGAAATGTAAGTAAGGTAAGACATCTCTACTGTAGGTCGTAAAACGTAAATAAAGTTTCTGCTTGAGCTGTAGTGCTCTGGCTCGGTTGCCTTCCGGGATGTCGCATGTCAGTAGCACACACTCTTGCAGAACCAAATATTTGCATTGGGTAATCTTCTGCATGTTGTGACCCATTTGAAGAATTCAGACTCACATAATTGTTTCGGTAGTTGGAAATACCGCTGAGTTAGTGCTAATAACTAGACACAGTTTAATCTATAACATTTTTACCGTTGCATTTCAACTATCCCTCAATCGCTGTCAAAACTCAGCCAATAAACTCTTTGATCCATCAGGAATCAGAGGAGGCGTCTTTACGTGCACTGGAAAGTCTCATGACTGAGTTCTTTCACAGCTGCACAACCAATGAGCGCAAGAGAGAAATAGGTGGGTCTTGCATAGTTGTATGTCTGGTGTGTGTGCAGCCACTATCAATTATATCACGTTGGGAGAAATATATTTGAGCCTTTTTTCCAGAGTTTCAGTAGCTCATCTGCATTATGTACAGTTGACACATGAGTTCCTATTGAGATTAATCAATCCACCCGATTATGTAAAGTAACTATTAAAGACAATTTTGTTTCTTGTTCTGGTTGGGGTTTTTTTTGCAGAGGAGCTGCTGAACAACTTTGCTCAGCAAACGGGAGCCTGGCGGCACTGTCTGTACTTCCTGTCGAATACGAGTAACGAGTACGTCATGATGTACAGCCTCACAGTGTTTGAGGTAAGTTGTAATGAGTACGTCATGATGTACAGCCTCACAGTGTTTGAGGTAAGTTGTACTGAGTATGTCATGATGTACAGCCTCAGTGTTTGAGGTAAGTTGTACTGAGTATGTCATGATGTACAGCCTCAGTGTTTGAGGTAAGTTGTAATGAGTATGTCATGATGTACAGCCTCACAGTGTTTGAGGTAAGTTGTACTGAGTATGTCATGATGTACAGCCTCACAGTGTTTGAGGTAAGTTGTAATGAGTATGTCATGATGTACAGCCTCAAGTGTTTGAGGTAAGTTGTAATGAGTATGTCATGATGTACAGCCTCAGTGTTTGAGGTAAGTTGTAATGAGTATGTCATGATGTACAGCCTCAGTGTTTGAGGTAAGTTGTACTGAGTATGTCATGATGTACAGCCTCTGTCTGCTTCATTTGATCTTGATAGGCTAACATTCTGTAGCAAATAATAAAAATAAACACACTATTTATTAATTAAACTACTTAAGCATAATAGTGCACCTAAAATACAAACGTGAGCAAAGGCAGCAATTGCTATCGAATCAACAGACGTGCAATTTAGCAGCTAACCCTAACCCTAGCAGGGGAAGAATACAAACAACAAAAATCACCACTTAATTTAAATTAGCAAAAACTATAGACTAATCCATTATTAGTGTTGTTTATAGCAAATTATTATGCAAGTTTGTGGGCATAAGACCTTACATTATTTAGTTGTATTTTCTTACATGCGTTTAAACACATTAGCTATAAAACAACCATGTTGACAATCTGAGGGTTGTTTGTTTTAGATTGCTAATTATTTTATTGGACATCTGACATCAAGCCTACAATTTGAGTAAAATGCACTTTGACAACTTAATCCTGAAACTACTTTCCCCAGTCTCCCATATTTGAAATTCATGTAATCATGTTAAATCCATATTATGTGTCTTCTTCTTCTTCTTCTAGAAATGTTAAAACAACCATTTGATTTTTACCCCTTGTCGTAGAACCTGGTGAATAAGATGTGGCTGGGAGTCGTCTCCCAGGACAAGATGGAGATCCGCAGCTGTCTACCCAAGCTACTGTTAACCCAGCACAAAGCCATACCCTACTTCATACGCAATAAACTCTGCAAAGTTATTGTGGACATTGGTCGCCAGGACTGGCCGATGTTCTATCATGACTTCTTCACAAACACCCTTCAGGTATAATTCTAGTCACAATTGTAACAGTAGTGCATTGTACTTTTGTTGTCTTAATTTAAACTTGTAACATATAGGAGAGAGGGGTGTAGGAGAGAGGGGGAGGTGGGTGTAGGAGATGGTAATTATTATGAACTGGAATGGTTCTGTATCAGGGTACAGTCTGTAACAGTATCTTCAGAAGCATTAATGTATTATATGACATTGATTGTAAACTGATGTTAAAACCTCTGTGGGCCTCTGTAGTTGATCCAGTCTCCAGCGATGACGTCTCTGGGCCTTGTCTTACTGAAGACGACATCTGAGGAGCTGGCATGTCCTCGGGAAGACCTCAGTGTGGCCCGGAAGGATGAGCTCCGCAAGCTGCTGCTGGAGCAGATGCCAACAGTGCTCGGTCTGCTGACGGGTGAGGACGGCTCGCTGGTGTTTGGAGGAAGGTGCTGGATAGTAGTGTGTCACTTCCTGTCACTTACTGGGGAACCACTTCCTGGGGAAGCTCTTATAGCATTTTGATTATCACTCTTCAAAATGTGTGTCTCACAAAAAAGTACTATTTGCAGCATCATTCTGATTTATAAAATCGCTGACAGACCAAAAATGTCCGACAAGGTGACACAGTTTGCATATAAGTACTTCCTGCTTAATTTACTATCAACCCATTCCTATAGGATTGCTTGAGATGTTCAAAGTCTGTTTAGCCTTTATGATAATACATGAGCACTTACTTGCACCAGAGCATTTGCCCCACTACTTTTCAAAGTGGTAGGGCCCCGGCCCCGCGAGTATTGAGCGCATTTAATGTATCTGTTATTAAAAACGTAAATAAACTTTTGCAACGGAAAAAAAAACAATTTCTTCTTGCAATTGAACAAGTTGATAAAATACTTCTTCAAATTTCAGCCCATTTACTCTGTTGACTATAACGCACTACTTCAAATGCCGACTGCAACATGTGAATGCACCCGTCAGCTACAGCCAACCCAGCCCCACACCACCTCTCAACAACTCAACTGTGATAAACATCCCATCAAATATTTCCATACTAATAGTTGTTCTGTGCTTCAGGTATCCTTGAGACAATGTGGGACAAGCACAGTGTTACAGCTGCCACCCCCCCTCCCTCCCCCACCTCGGGAGAAAATAGTAAGTCGATTTTAATGGGAAACCATTTGACTCGTAAAAGCTGTCACTATTCAACAAGTTAACTTTCGGAGACTGTATATGGATCTACCCTGCCATGTAAAGTCACACCATTTAATTGACAAATTGAAAACAAAAGTAAATAAGATAAATTGTGCTTGGTTCCATGGTATGTATTTTGTATATGATGTGTCCATGTTAATCACCCCCTGCCCCCATCTTGTTGTGTTGTAGCAGAAGTATTGTGCAGTCTACTACAGAGTAACCAGCACTCCAAGCTGCTATGCCAACCCATGCCCATGCTGGACCAGGAGAGTGAGCAGCTCTGTTCCTTGGCCCTGGAGTGTCTTGCTCACCTGTTCAGCTGGATCCCCCTGTCCACCAGCATCACTCCAGCCCTGTTGGCATCCATTTTCCACTTTGCACGTTTTGGTTGTGACCTACGGGCAAAGGCCAAGCCTGCCCCCTCCATCTACTCGTCGTCTTCCTCCTCCAACGGCATGTTGGACCCTCCAGCCAGTGAAGGGGGCCGTCTGCCACAGCTCCCAGGCAGCCACTCTGAGCGGGCCCGGCTCGGGGTGCTGGCCATGACGTGTGTCAACGAACTGGTGTCAAAGAACTGCGTGCCACAGGACTTTGAGGAGTACCTACTCCGAATGTTTCAACAGACCTTCTTCCTGCTGCAGAGGCTGACCCGTGAACACAACGCTCACACCGTTAAGAACAGACTGCAGGAGCTGGATGAGAGGTATGCCTTCATGTGCGGGGGGGGGTTCTTGTACACTACAGTGGGGGTTTGGCTGTGTCCTTTGGGTAAGAAGGTTGTTCTCATTGACTCAGTTGACATTTTTGGAGATTGTCTCAAAAAATGCTTCTGCAATGCCAGACTGCTAGCAATACTAAGACTCAATATATCTCCTCATTATGTCTAAATGTGTGTTGTACAACAGGTTGTTCGCCTCTATCTGATAGTGTCTGATGGTATATTGATGATTTACCATGGGTAAGCCTTGTCACAGTTCTATTAGATATATTACTGCACATCCACATGGATTATCAGTAAACATAGTTAGTCATGGAAAAATACAGTTTAGTATTTGGCAGGCTTTAATGAAGCAATAAACTAAAAAAGGGTGTGGTGTATCACAAATATAGGACGGTTTGTGCTGCAGTCAAGACCCTCCAAGCAAGATGTAAGTTAATATGTAGGGTGCTGCTATTTATTGATGTGGACGTGCGTGCGTGCGTGCGTGTGTGTGTGTGTTGCCTCCAGTTCAGACCTACTGAACAATTTCAGACGTTTGGAGTCAGGTGCTCAACCATCCTTAGATTTTTGTTTGGGCATTTTTGACTTCTCAACTGTTCTTTTCAATTACGCGTGTGCTCACAAAAAATGATATTTGATAAACAGTAGTATAACAAAGCTGTGGCAGGATGTTTCAAGTGTGTGATGTTTTAAGATTGCACTCATTCATAGTCCCATCTTCTATTCTCAACGTAAAAGGAAAAATATACAGTGTTTATAGCTGTGTTCCCCAAACTTTGCATTTATTGCCAATATCAACATCACCATGTATTTATGAATGAACTGCATGTATTGTTTATGTAACTACAGCTAATTAGTAGTATCAACTCTTCTTTGTTTACAGCTACTTGGAAAGGTTTTCAGAATTTCTGCGCCTTTTTGTCAGCGTTCACCTCAGACGGATTGAATCCAATGCTCAGTTTCCTGTTGTGGAGTTCCTATCCCTGCTGTTCAAGTACACTTTCAACCAGGTATCAGTCTCCACACACCTTAACACCCTGTAGAAATACATGTAGCATTTATTTAATCAGTTTTGTGAAAAAGGTTAAACATATCTCAGCTTAGCTACTGTACCTGTTTACATCAACAGTAAATACTAAGTACAAATCAAATTCAAGGGAAAATGTAATCTTTTAAAGTAGTTCTGTTTTTGTTCTGACATCATTAAAAAGTTGTTCTCAAAGATTTAGTTGATTTCCTTGTAGAAATGAATAACATAAAAATACAGCATTGGTGCTAATCTGTTGATTGCAAGTGATTTGAGCTTGTCATAATATTATCAACCAGTAACCGCTACAAGTTTGTTGTTGATGTTTTATCCTAAAGAGAAAATATTCTTTTAGCAGACACTTTTATCTAAGTAACAGAGGGCTGCATTTGAAATGGGACCACTTGATCTACAGTCAGTATATGATTGATGTATTTAAGTGTGCAACATGTTGGACCTGTATGCAGCATATATCGGATTCCTCAGTAGCTAATTCACGATTTTCCATAACTTTGTTTTACAGCCTACCCATGAAGGTTACTTTGCCTGCTTAGATATATGGAGCATCTTCTTGGATTACTTGACCACTAAAATCAAAAGTAGACTGGCTGACAGAGAGAGTGTATTAAACAGGTATAAACATATGAATTCCCTTGAATGTCATATGTCCAATATGCAACTTTATATGCTTCATATACATTATTACATATATAGCTATGTCATATCACTTTGGTATTCTGGTCATCTGTCTGTCTGTACAGGTATAAAGATGCTTTGGTGCTGTTATTGAGGGAGGTTCTGAACCGAATCCAGTTTAGATACAACCAGGCCCAGTTTGAGGAACTGGATGATGAGATCTTGGATGATGATGTAAGAGGAATGAACACCTGACAAATTAAATTAGTTTAGAATCTGGAGACAACTAGGTATCAATGACACGCCTACACAGACTGTGATAAAAGTGCTCAATTCAGGAAATGTTTCTGTAACCACAGCAACAGACAGAGTGGCAGCGGTACCTGCGTCAAAGTCTTGAGGTGGTTGCCAAGGTGATGGAGCTGCTCCCCTCCCATGCCTTTTCCACCTTGGTAAGTGGACGTTGTTTTGATGTCAGTCTTGAAGTTGTCCTCCGTCCATTATGGATACTTTTCCAGAATAATGGTCTATATTCGACTTAGTGTGAGCTTTAATTTTGGGCTGTAAATTTCTGAGTGGATTCCCTTGATGATTTGTAAGCACAAGCTTGGAAGGAGTTTTTACCCTCTGAAACACGTTTCTTGTACTTACTAGGGAAGAGTCTTTCATTATTCAAGTGTTCAAAAAGGGATCAGTATTCAAACCCATGATATTGTTTGATTGAATAATTTTACAATTTTAATAGCTATAGATTTCTTAAAATTAAAGTATTTATAAGTCTAAATAAAAAATCCTAGTGCTGCCATTATGTTTGTGCACTGACAAAAAATGTACTAGGACAAGCAGCACAGTATTGCATAGTCTATCAGACTTACTAAGATTCTTTTGACAGCTGTGAGTTTATTTCAGTTGTCAAGGCAACACTAATTTAGCGTTAGAGCAGCAAGTGCTCAGCATCTATTTATTAAGCATTTCCGTTAATTCAGAATTCCACTCAAGTGTGATATATAAAATTGTTCTACGGTGGAAATGTTAGCTATTGGATTTTGAAACGTTAGTTGGATGTCCAGGCAAAACCCTAAGGATGTTGGTCGTGTACACTGCCAAGATATCGCTGGTCAGAGCTGATACTGTATCAATTTGCTGTTTTTAAGGCCTTTGCTCAGTTGTTTTTATATTAGCCGTGGTAGAGCATATCACTAGTTAAGCACTAGCTACTATCATATCCTAAAATAGGATTTAATATTAGAAGAAAGTAGGAATAAGTACTTGAGCAGTGACATTTTTTTAAATGGCAATCCCTCGTAGTGTCTCCCTCGTAGAGTCTCCCTCGTAGTGTCTCCCTCATAGTGTCTCCCTCGTAGTGTCTCCCTCGTAGTGTCTCCCTCGTAGTGTCTCCCTCGTAGTGTCTCCCTCGTAGTGTCTCCCTCGTAGAGTCTCCCTCGTAGTGTCTCCCTCGTAGTGTCTCCCTCGTACTTTGTAGTATCTGCAACTATTGCCACTGCCCTCTTTCCCTAATTTCCACTTATTATAAGAAAACTAACCAGTCTCTCTCCTCCCACCTAGTTTCCTGTTCTTCAAGAGAATTTGGATGTGTATCTGGGTTTACAGCAGTTCATCATCACCTCAGGCACAAGTTCGTCTTTTACAACATTATTTCTAATTTAGCTGACTACGGTTACCATGTTCAGAGATGTCAACAACACCATGTGTAAACTAGCATGTTCAGAGATGTCAACCACACCATGTGTAACTTGTGTCTCGCTGCAGGTCGCAGGTTGAACATCACAGCGGAGAATGATTGCCGCAGGCTTCACTGTTCCCTGAGGGATCTCAGCTCCCTCCTCCAGGCAGTGGGGCGCCTGGCAGAGTACTTCATTGGGGATGTGTTTGCAGCACGTTTCAGCGATGCCCTGGCTGTGGTGGAGAGGTCAGACAGTGCTCTTGTATTGTTTAACACTCAATCAGGGTTGAATCCAAATGCTAAACACATCCAAACTGAAGTTCTATTGGCCTCAGCTTGGGGCAGGTTACATACAGAGGATTTAGAAATTCTGCAGTCTCTACAAATTGGCATAAAACAAGTCTGTAAAATATAAATTAATTGAGTAGAATTCCAGAATTTGATAAATAATTGTATATATATATTTTAAAAAAAACATAATATTCACTTATTTGCCGCCTATATATGTGTATGTACTATTTTATTTAGTTTGGTTGGCACCATTTGGGACATCAACTCTAATCATCAATACATTTACCTCATAATAATGTTACACAACATTGGGATTTGTATATGCGTATAACATGAATACATATATAACTTGTTCTTAGGTTGGCGGAGGTGACATGCTACGCCTCTCAGATCAGCCTGTACGACCTAGAGACCGCTGTCCCCTCCGTACTCAAGCCAGACCTCATTGATGTGTGAGTGGCAACCATTCAGTTATGGGGCTTTTGTTCATCCAGTTCTTTTATTTTTCTGTTGGTCTCTTCTACTTAAATGTTTTAATTGTTTAATGTCAAGTATATTTGTATGGTATTGACTGACAGTAATATACTTATACGTCATATCTGTTCTCATGAGTCATGAAGGGAAACAAAACTATCTACAAGTCTTGAAAAAAAACATGTTTTTGCCAGTTCACCATGTCTTATCTTTGGATGCTTGTATGGATGTGTGTTCTAGCCATGCCCAGTCCATGGCTGCATTGCAGGCCTATTCCCATTGGCTGGCTCAGTTCTACAGTGAGGTTCAAAGGCAAAACCAGAGCAGATTCATAAACCTCATCACCTCCGTTGTGAATGCCAGCAGTCCACTCATCACAGCCAAGGTAATATCACCAGCACTCTCATAGAAGTGGACTGTGGAACATGTGTTGCTCTGTGCTCCTCCACAGGGTTTGAAGGGGTTTAATTTCTATGAATTTAAAGCAGACTACAAACTGTCAAAAGTTGCCAAAGAGTTTTGCAAATTATTTAAAAGAACAGCAAATCCAGATCAATGGTGTTTCCCTTGTAACAGGAGTTTAGCCAAGGTGAGGAACAAATAGTGCAAAATGTAACTGCAGCAGATAATTGGGGACAAGAAGTGGACAATTCTTACAGTATTACAGTGGTTAGTGCCAAGGAACAGTGCAATAATCTCAACTACAATACTGCATAACTCTCAATGTAAAACAACAACACACCGATCCTAGGGTTAGGATCCTAGGGTTAGGGTTAGGATCCTAGACAGATCAGAGCGGTGTGATTGTAGGCTTCAGGATCCAGGGGGGGATGAGGTCAATCTGAGGTCAATCTGCTTGAAGTCATGTGACCAATCACCAGGCCAGTGGATCTAGAGAAGGCCTCTTTTAGTGACGGAGTGAGCTGCTCAAGTAGACAGGACCTACCAGTCAAATTATATTTAAATAATAAAGCATTTGTGTTTAAATTATTATACATTTTGTCTAAAAAATGTTTTTCTATTTGCCCCTTCTGTCACAGGCACCTGAGAAGCTGCTGCTGTCAGCATGCCACCTCCTGGTTTCCATGGCCACCACCGTGCGACCTGTGTTCCTGGCCACATTGCCAGCTGTCCAGAACATCTTCAGCCTCATCACAGAGAGCACAGAGAGCCAGACACACAGGCTACACCCAGAGGTTAGAACATCTTCAGCATCATCACAGAGAGCACAGAGAGCCAGAAACACAGGCTACACCCAGTGGTCAGGGATTCAGATTCATTTACAACTGCATTTTACATTTTAATAATTTAGCGGATAAGTGACTGTAGAAATAGGGAATATTGAAAGTACAGAGCAATATCACATATCAGAAGTGCATTGCTCTGACAGTATTTCAGTTGCTAGAGGCAAGAAGCGGTCTGTGTGTTACCAGCTACCAGGCACAGTGTAAAGTAACATCTCAGCTACCAGGCACAGTGTAAAGTAACATCTCAGCTACCAGGCACAGTGTAAAGTAACATCTCAGCTACCAGACACAGTGTAAAGTAACATCTCAGCTACCAGACACAGTGTAAAGTAACATCTCAGCTACCAGACACAGCGTAAAGTAACATCTCAGCTACCAGACACAGTGTAAAGTAACATCTCAGCTACCAGACACAGTGTAAAGTAACATGTCATCTACCAGGCACAGTGTAAAGTAACATCTCAGCTACCAGACACAGTGTAAAGTAACATCTCAGCTACCAGACACAGTGTAAAGTAACATGTCAGCTACCAGGCACAGTGTAAAGTAACCACATCTCAGCTACCAGACACAGTGTAAAGTAACATCTCAGCTACCAGGCACAGTGTAAAGTAACATTTACTTTCGGTTTTGTATTTGTTCTTTTAAATATATTCTACTCTTATATAGTTACTGTTACTATAAATCCTATGTTATTATGGCATTGTCTTAAACTCAAAAGTTACCTGAATTCATGATGTTAAAGTGTGTGTTTCCTACGCAGGCTCACATGTTGGTGTGTAGGGCCCTGTCCAACATGCTGCTTCTTCCTTGGCCTAACCTTCCGGAGAGTGACCAGCAGTGGCACACACGGTCCAGTAACCATGCCAACATGTTAGCAGCCCTGACACGCCACTACCGCTTGCTGAGGGGCACCGCCAACTTGCCACCGCGACTCGGCCTGGATGACAGTCAGTCCTTCCTTCCTTCCTTCCTTTTGTTCTACCTTTTAATCTGCCTTTCTACCTTCTTTCCTTTCCTCAAAATATCTGAATGTCTGTATTTCCAGTGAAAGCAGTACTACACCAGACTCTGCCTGTGTTGAGGGACATTGTGGACAGCATTTCAGGCGAATCAACCAAATCTCGTCAGATCTGCTATCAGTCTCTCCAGGAATCAGTGCAAGTTTCCCTGGCTCTGTTTCCTGTGATCATTGAGCAGCCAGGTAAGAAGGGAACATAATCACTCTGAATTACAAGTCTATGAATGAGCCTAATAGAAACAACTGCTGTGGGATCTTATTTCTTACACACTGCTGTACTTACAAATGATCATACAGTGTCTTGACGTTGTGCTTACACTTAGTATGGTAGGCATTAAGATAACCCAGGGTGCAGTTTCTGTTATTACAAAGTAATGCAAAAGCATATTAGGAGTATGTACTAATTCAACGTTAAGGATTTGGTAAATGTTCACATCCTTGCAATGAAGAATGTTTTTTGTGAGTATTTAGTTTGACTCAAAAGGTAATGCTCACTGTGTTCTTCTCTTGTGTCTAGATGTGACAGATGCCATGTTGAGCTTCTTCCTGACGCTGTTTCAAGGGCTGCGTGTGCAGATGGGGGTTCCTTTCACAGGACAAGTCATCCATACTTTCCTCAGCATGTTCACAAGGTGGGCTACATATGCAAATTGTACTTTTCATTGAGATGTATTATCAATAAGGGTGTAACGGTACACAGACGTTACGGTACGAACCGCGGTTTTGGGGTCATGGTTCGATTGAATCGGCCTGTTTCAAAGGGGTTTCTTTTTGGATGAAATTCTGGCTAGCTAACTAGCAGTAAGACAATATAAAGTGTGTGGTTTCGGTAGAGATGCAGTGAATTCGATCTACATGTTAATGAATTAACATGCTAATTAACGTGCTTACATTCAGTCTCTTGACAACCCACGACAAACATCGCTGTCCAGGTGGTCCGATACAACAGCACTACGTTTCAGAACTGGCCTGTTTTCATGCTGTTTGTGCAGTGGCAAAATATAACATATATATAAAAAAATGTACTGGATCAGTTCTATTATATAAAAGGTCCAAAGATTGAAGATTCAAACTGCTTTATTGTCTAATGTGTTGCCATGTTAGAACATTTTCTTTTGAATGTGTTGCTGTGTAGCTGTTTCAGTAGGAATAGTATCAAGTGCATTCATGCTTCAGTGATCCTACCAGGAAGCTTGTAGTAGTAGCAAGCTCTACACTGTAGCCATGTATGTGTTGCAGAGAGTCTGTGTGTGTTGCAGAGAGTCTGTGTGTGTTGCAGAGAGTCTGTGTGTGTTGCAGAGAGTCTGTGTGTGTTGCAGAGAGTCCGTGTGTGTTGCAGAGAGTCTGTGTGTGTTGCAGAGAGTCTGTGTGTGTTGCAGGAAGCTGTCCTTGTAGTAGTAGCACGCTCTACACTGTATGTGTCTGTGTGTGTTGCAGAGAGCAGCTGGCTGCCAGTATCTTGCAGGAAGGCAGCGCTGGATGCAGAGTGGTGGAGAAGTTTCTGAAGATCCTCCAGGTGGTGGTGCAGGAGCCTGGACAGGCCTTCAAACCTTTCCTTCCAGACATCCTCTCACTGTGCATGGACCAGGTCTATCCAATCGTTGCCGAGGTTAGAGGAAAGCCCAGAGTAACTAGACCCACAACACAGGGTTAGGGTTAGCACAAGTAAATAACACTTAAGTGCACACGTGTGAAATGTGTTCAGATAATCCAAGCAGGAATACTGTTTCTTCTTTTAGAATAATGTCACACTCCCATGCTCATAGCTGGATCCTCATAGTGCACAGACTGACTGACTGTGTAGTGTGATCATCATAGTGCACAGACTGACTGACTGTAGTGTGATCATCATAGTGCAAAGACTGACTGACTGTGTAGTGTGATCATCATAGTGCACAGACTGACTGACTGTAGTGTGATCCTCATAGTGCACAGACTGACTGACTGTGTAGTGTGATCATCATAGTGCACAGACTGACTGACTGTAGTGTGATCATCATAGTGCAAAGACTGACTGACTGTGTAGTGTGATCCTCATAGTGCACAGACTGACTGACTGTAGTGTGATCCTCATAGTGCACAGACTGACTGACTGTGTAGTGTGATCATCATAGTGCAAAGACTGACTGACTGTAGTGTGATCCTCATAGTGCACAGACAGACTGACTGTGTAGTGTGATCCTCATAGTGCACAGACAGACTGACTGTGTAGTGTGATCCTCATAGTGCACAGACTGACTGACTGTGTAGTGTGATCATCATAGTGCACAGACTGACTGACTGTGTAGTGTGATCCTCATAGTGCACAGACTGACTGTGTAGTGTGATCCTCATAGTGCACAGACTGACTGTGTAGTGTGATCCTCATAGTGCACAGACTGACTGTGTAGTGTGATCATCATAGTGCAAAGACTGACTGTGTAGTGTGATCCTCATAGTGCACAGACTGACTGACTGTGTAGTGTGATCCTCATAGTGCACAGACTGACTGACTGTGTAGTGTGATCCTCATAGTGCACAGACTGACTGACTGTGTAGTGTGATCCTCATAGTGCACAGACTGACTGTAGCATCTCATTATTCAGCGCTCCTCCCCGGATGTGAAGGCAGAGATGTTCGAGCTGCTTTACCAGGTTCTTCACCAGAACTGGAGGTACTTCTTCAAAACCTCGGTCCTGGCAAGTGTTCAGAGAGGAGTGGCAGAGGAAGCCATGGAGAATGAAGCTCAGTTCATAGCTGCTATGCAGGTGTGTGCTTATGTTTGGATTTGGATTTGAGTGGACATGTTCATTTCTTGTCATCTTTTTTCTCTGTTCAATAATATTGTAAATTAACAATCCCTTGTGCCTCCTTACATTATCATTATTATTGTTTAAAAAAAATATTTTTAGAACAGAAATAAACACTTATCCATAGTGATCTAATGTTACATAATGTTACGATGCCAAATATCTATACGAATATATACATTTTCAGGGGAGGAAAAACAGCAGTGGGGCAAAATGTTATAGCAGGCTACAGGCTATATGGGCTACAGTGTATTTTGTGAAAGATTTTTTCTTAAATGTGCTTTGAGTTTCCTGATTGAGTGTAATTTGTGTCTTAAGGCTTTTGGACAGTCATTCCTGCAGCCAGACATCCACATCTTCAAACAGAATCTCTCCTATCTAGAATCACTCAACAGCAAGCACAAACTGTACCATAGAGTGAGTTGGGTGCCATTCCTTCACACTCATTACATAGACTCAACATGCTCATTACAACATGCAAACTGTGAACAATTTCTGCCAGACTAATTGCTTTGAGAAATCTCTAAACACCTGGACTGTGACTGTCACTTGTTTTCCCCCAGAAGCTTTTCCGGACCTCCATGCTGTTCCACTTCATCAACGTTCTTCTGCAAGTCCTCCTCCACAGGAGCCATGACCTGCTGCAGGAGGAGGTGGCTCTGGCCGTCTACAACATGGCCTCTGTGGACTTTGAGGTCTTCTACTCCGTGTTCATGCCAGAGTTTCTGAATGGATGTCAAGGAGTCGATTCAAACCAACGAGCTGTGCTTGGACGCAATTTTAAACTTGAGAAGGTAAGAAGAGGTTAGACCTACTGCATGAAGAGGGGACAGACTTTACTGAACAGTTTTCCATAAGGTGTTAAATAAGAATGTAAGTTGGAGTCATATTGAAAGAAATAATCAGTCTATACAGAATGAAATCCTTGGAAACGACCAATGAAATGTGGGTATGAATATTTAATTATTGATGTTTCTTGTCTTGTGGGTTCTGATATCTCTCTCTGTACATTCTCTCTCTAGGACCTCCCCTCATTCACCCAGAGTGTGCACAGACTGATTAACGACTTGCGCTATTATAGATTATGTAATAGCAGCCTGCCTACAGGCACCGTCAAGCTATAGCACACTGTCACATGGGGACTCTGAGGTCCACTCCCACTGCCAATACTTCAGCTCCCTGGAACACCTTTGTCAACTTTGGGGAAAATAAGAGTGCCAGTCTTCATGGTCTTGTTGAATGCCACTTGGATAGGCTTCTGCTCCATCTCTACTGTAGGGGGGTTGAACATTTTTGTTTTGATTTGTTTTTAGCAGTGCCCTATTTTACTTGTCTGTTGCCAATGATGACAAGGCCAAATAATGAGATGACATAAGATGGCTGGCCTGGTGTAAACCCGAACCTTGAGCAAACTGAGCCAGGACTGTCCCAGGCTCTGGAACAAGGCCAGGCTGGAACTCAGCACTTTCTAACTCAATTGTGAGTTTTAAAAAATGTCTGCTTTATTGAACTTGCATTCTGTTTTTCATCTCCAAAGGAGACACACATTTTAAACTTAAAAGGTTCATATCATTCCAGAGAGTGCCCTACCCCCAGGTAAACACTCACAGATTCTGATACAGAAACACCATGCTTGATTAATAAAGTGCTTGTTTTGTATAAAATTGTAAGAATTATATTGTCATTTATTTCAGTGAATACTGTATTCATTAAAAACTAAATGCTTTTCAAATCCTTCTGACAGTCAAACTTTTGCAAAACTAGAAAATAAGAAGATAAGTTAGTCATTTCTAAATTTGCACATTTGGTCAAAAGAGGTGAAAGTATTCGTTGATTAATCTCAATCTGAATCTATTCAACCACTAACTGATCCTTAGACTAGATTTGATGAAAAAAATATGGACCTGATCAGCTGCCATTTGGTTTTCCTGTTTGTGTTTGTTAGTAGTTTTTATAGTTGCTTTTTGACCTAAAAGAGTTCAAGGACATGATTCCAGGATAGGTTATTTTGTTCTCGGGCTTTGACCTTTTTATCAGGTGCATGATCCTCTTGTGTTAGTTTACAGAGTGTGTTGACTTTTCAAAGGAGTGGACTTCTGTTAGTCTACATATGCATGTTGGTACCTTCACCCCAGTTGCAATATAAAAGTAAATTTCCTGACTCATCCTCTACCAGTGTTTATGTTTGTAGTGCAGTTTCTTAAAGCACCATTTGACCATAAAGTACAATAAAACAAACATGCATAATGGTTGTAAGGTAACTAACCTTTCAGTTTTAAACTCATAAGTGGTCTTGATTATCTACACCTGCTGGCATGTTTGGGGTTAAACATGAAGTGACTCGTGTGGGACGTGACTCGTAAGCCATTGAAGTTTTGGAAGTGTATCCATACACTTTGAATCATGGTGCTTTTTTTTCGGGGAGCTTTGAAGAATATTTTTCTAAATGGTAAACTGACATATACTGTAGCAAATCCGTCAAAAAATGGTTTTGCACCGGAGACCATCTTTACGCTGTTCAGACAAAGGAGCGTCGCTGGACACAACACTTTATCAGGTAATGTAAATAAATTGTTTGCGAGAAAAGTAGCGCCAATCAGGTTATGTTTCATAGCCTACTTTGTGAAACCATTCCCAGTTGTGATCATTTAATTTTGATTAGTTAACACATGGATAAATCAATGTAGCCTATATGTGGATCCTCCACCATTCAGGATTAAAATAATTTTCAATCACGTTTACCATTAATGTCCGTCTGTTTGGTTTGTTAAAATTCCAGAGGTGCGACGCATAGCCTACGGAAATACTCATTGTGGTATTTTAATATTTGCTTAGTAATAGGAATATACAATTCTCTAAAGATATAATGGTCTACAGTGAGCATTCTTTAAACTAATATGGGTATCACCATGGGACCATTGGGAGCGCATGACAACGTTTTGCTTTGAGCGCATGAGCCTTCACGTGCTTCTGAAATTGGTCATTTAGCCTATATTGAAGTCTAACAATTTTGCTAACTATTTTGTCATTGTGGTAGGCTAACTCTAAAATAATAGCCTACTTAAAATAATTTGATGAAGTACAATCAAGATGTTTTGTTGAGTCCTTGTATCTCCCACTACCTCGATAAACATTCTTAATTGATTTGCTCCCCACCGGGGATGACACATGAAAACGGCCTATAGGCGTTTTTAAATAAAATACTCTGGTCCGGATTTCGCGGCCGTATTTTTGCCTCGATTATGGATGAAACACACACTATATAAAGATACAATTTTTACGTTTTTTTATCATAGTTTTTAATGTGTTTTATCAGTTTTTACAGTTTGGTTTTCCCATTCTGTTTTGTTGGCAATAACATCAAGATCATAGCATAACCTAATTGATTTGAATTTTGAAACCTTAAAACCGTAAATATATTGTCACAAAGTTCAAGCTGTATTCAATGAGTTAGCGTGCACTAATGAAGTCCGACTTGAAAACAGCAACACAGGGACCGTTAGAGATGGCAGACTGTACAGGAGGGCAGTTACAGATGGCAGACTGTACAGGAGGGCAGTTAGAGATGGAATACTGTACAGGAGGGAAGTTAGAGATGGAAGACTGTACAGGAGGGCAATTAGAGATGGCAACTTATATTTTATTGTATATTTTATTTTAAATATAATTCCACTTTAGTATAGATAGTATAGTTATATAGTATAGATATTTAGTATAGACAGTCCACATATTTAAATTTAAGGATACTATATGTTTATTGTATGCACCTTCCTGCCAAAGCAAATTCCTTGACTGTGCAAACTTCCATGGCCAATAAATCCCTTTCTGATTCTGATTCTGATTCTGATTCAGACTCTCTACAGGGTTAGGATTATTCATGTAATGAAGATTTAGAACCATATTGGATTTCGGCTAGATCATTAGAAAATATTATTTCACATTCTTTTCTTGTGTAATGGTGCATGTGAAAGGCCAGTAAATGATGCCAAACATTCCTCCTTGCGCAGGGATCCCAGGTGTGACAGAGAGGATCCCAGGTGTGACAGAGAGGACCCTCATTGCAGTGAAACCAGATGGAGTGCAGCGCCGCCTGGTGGGACATATCATGCATCGCTTTGAACAACGGGGCTTCAAACTAGTGGGTTTAAAGATGTTGCAGGTAAGAGGATGTCTGACGAATTTGAGGTAAAATATATGTAAACCTCGTCTTTAATATGTTAATTAATATGCACATGTAATTACAATCGGTCGCTACACTGAATGAATGCATTATGAAATGCCACTTTGTACAGGTCCCAAAAGATCTTCTCTCTCAGCACTATGAGGAGTTGGAGAGGAAACCGTTCTACCCTGATCTGCTGCTATACATGACCTCTGGGCCCGTGGTTGTCATGGTGAGAGAATTTCATTCACATCGAATTTGAACTGAATTTTTAACGCATAACTTTATTTTTTATCTGTCAATTAGCTAAATTAACGTTTCTTTCTATGTTATTTTTGTTGAGAAAGTTTGAACATTTATATATTCTATTGGATAACTTTGTCTGACCATTTACTTTAAACCATGTACTGTATGCTACACCATAGAAGTATACCCCTTTCCAGTCTGAACCAAAATTCAGAAAAATCTATTTGTTGCTAGAATATGATATCAATATGCATATATATATATTTACATTAGTGTTCATATTAAATAATACACCTGAACTGTTTATACCACATTAAAGAGAAGAACTAGGGCTTTCTAATTATATAAATATATGTATGATTACTTAAGGCAAATCATCCTTCATCAAGGAGATTGCACAATGTAAGTCTCCCGACTTAATTGTATTGGATGTCAGATTTTCATGGATATTTTTGAATGATCATATTGTTTGCTGTGTAGGTGTGGGAGGGGCACAATGTTGTCCAGGCGTCTCGGATCATGGTAGGCCACACCAACCCAGCTGAGGCCCAAGCAGGCACCATTAGAGGAGACTTCAGCATTCATATAAGCAGGTGATTTTTTTTAAAACACGTTTAAATCTGAAGTTACCTCGCTAACCCCCAAATCCTGCTTTGTATTATATTATGTGCCAAAGGAATTGTCAATTAGGTTTAAATGGCTGTAGAGCTACATTCATAATGGCACATGGGGATCTTAAATGGAAACTAAACTGTAATTGTTTTGTTTCTGTAGAAATGTTGTCCATGCCAGTGATTCAGTGGAGGGTGCTCAGAGAGAGATCCAGCTGTGGTTTCAGGGAAGAGAACTTCTAGACTGGGACCACAGTATTACCTTCTAGACTGGAACTGCTGTGACCACAGTATTACCTACCAGTTGTAAAATGAAAATAGTTAATAAACCTAAGATGAGCGTTATAATATAATCACCTCCTCTTCACCTCTCTTGCGGATTAGCATGTTGTTGTTGTTGTTGTTGAACCCTTTTTACTAATATTATTCTCAGCATTATTTGGCATTTGTACCCTAATACCATATTTACCAGGTGGTATATACTAATTGTCTTAATCTTTTATATTTATCATGTCATCTAATACTGTTTTTTTTGTAACTGCTCACAGTCAATGCTTCCCGAATTAAGAAACTTGTACCCCAAGAAGTGCTAGATCAGTTTAGTTTAACAGACTGAAAACATATACGATGCAAATATTGTAATATTAAAACATAAAAATAAAAAACAAAATTCCATTCATACCACATTTCGATGTTAGTTACTCACATTTAATGTGGGAACTTGTCACAGTTCTTCAATTCTTATTTCAAGGATCCAAATATAAAACTATATACAGTGACAAATGAATGAAGACAATGACATTTAACAAAAGTTTAAGTTTAACATTGGACAAACAAATTACATCATGTTGAGAAATTATGGCTTGCACATCTGTAAACTCCCCATTCTATGGCATTGGTATGGTACTGTGAGTTTCAGAACTGGAATTTGAAATGCAAATAGCTGCCTAAACCCTCTCCTACAAAATCCCTACAAGATGATCTTACATAATACATTCACAATAATACAATAATAAATATAATAAATTAACCATATTTGTATAACTTAATGATGACAAATATAATAAAATAAAATATGAAAGCAAATTGTGGGTGTAGTTTCCATTTACATATCCTTCCGCAGAAATCCCCAAGACTCCCAAATTACTACTTGTGCAAAGTACCAAATGATGCTTGTGAACTCCTCTATTTTGTGTTCATGACACTAACAATAACTGTTGAAATGATGTGAGTACATGTTATTTTGGTACATTATTCATTCAATAAGCAGGGAATATCAAACCAGTTAACGGTACTTGGGCATCATTATTATTAGCGCATTGTGCCAACATCAAAGGCTCCTCTCCAAAGTTTGAAATCAAGAGAACTTCAAGTTAGGTGTTTTCCAGTCTATAAAGGATTCTATTTATCATATGTGCAGTGATTCCCAATGGTACCTCCTAGTAGTGCATCTTCGTCTTTTAATATCCCTCTCCATTCCCCCAGGAATATGAGCCTTCTCTTTCAGTCCTTGTAGACAGTCTGTTGCCCATGGCCCCTCTCATCATGCATGATGTGCCTCCTCACGTGGATCCGTCTCACCCTCCTGTCCCCTCCTGCCACCCCGGCTCCCTCTTCCTCCAGCTGGCCAGCGCTGGGAGAGGAACCTGAGCCCCCAGAGTCCAACAGACCCACTCCACCAGGACCAGAACGGCCATTCTCATAGATAAGAATATTGAGAGTTTCTTCAAAAATACGTGCTTCTGGAAACTCCACCTATCAGGTATGAACAAGCATTGAACAGATTTTTTTAATTTACAAGAATATTATACATATATTTAACACACAAAGACCCAACAGGAAAGGGAACCCTAACCAGTGATGAAGGGTTAGAGTTAGCCCAAACCCTCCACACAGCTGGTGTCCGACCTCTCATTCATCCTGATTCTGTACTTATACTTGTGAGTTTAACCAATTCACATCGGCTACATGAACTATTCATTGAAAGTAGTCATCAACTCAGATTAAATGATGAACTGACATGGACAAGAATAATGTTATTATGTCCATTTTCATTGACATAGCACCCTATTTTTTTCAGACTTTGGTAGAGAGAGAGAGAGAGGAGAGGAGAGAGACTCACTTTGGTCTGTTTCTTCTCAGTTGCGTAGACGATGGAGGTACAGCAGACCTCAGCAATCTTGCGGCCTTCACCATAGAAGGACCAACAGCAGATCTCATCACCAAGCACGTCTTTGACAAACAGAACACGGCCGTTGAAGCGTAGACCCAGTTTATCAAACAGCTCAATGTTCTTCAGTAGGTTGTCATCAGAGTTACTAATGAAAAGGAAAGAATAAGGTTTGTCAGTCCATAACAATTAATAATAACTAATGTGTGCCAACATTTTCAATAATTACATGAAAATCTTGTGAAAGGCGTCAGTATATATTACTCAGGCTCAAACCATCATTACTCATAATTATAAATGTATCTGACACAAAGAAAACCAATGACAAATGATCCAGTACTGTCAAAGCAGTTTTTTGTATTATTTACTGTTAAAGTTCAGTGACTGTGAATACTCTGGCCTTCATTAGTAAAAGTGACTGGATAATGCTTTTTAAATATGACTAGATTATTATTAAGTATCTGAACGACTCCTTGGATGAACATGATTTGGTGGTTAGGGTTAGTACATTACCTGGATAGGGTAGGGTTAGTACATACTGGTATAGGGTTAGGGTTAGTACATTATCTGGTATAGGGTTAGTACATTACCTTGTATACGAGTACTTGTTGTTTCCTCTGTTGTTTTGAAGCTTAACTACAGGCTGCAGAAGACAAGAAACATTCAAATATGAATTCGTTTAAATATAATTCACTACTGGATAATACTTCATTTGCACATGCAAGATTTATTGTTGGCCTAACACCCTGTATTGCCCTGAAGCTCTCCCTTGGCATTGGATATTCCCATTAGTTTCTCTCACCTTCCTACAGGTGGTAATCATCCTCTGTTCTTCTTTGGCTGAGGTGATCATAGGAATGCGGCACACCCCCTCATAAATGTCATTTCGCATCTGAGGGACACCAGAGCCATTACATTCTCCAATATATCAATGAAATAATAAATAGGACTGATATGACAAAAAACAGACAAATCTGTAGAAGTAGATTGAGGTATATATAGATTTAAGGAATTGTTACATAAACAGCATAATATTCAATACATGGATACTGTTTATTATAATGTTATGGATGAAGAACACCCAATTCCACTGCAACATGAAGGTGATGAGGCAGTACCTGCATGGTGGCAAGGCAGTGCTGGATGAGCCCCTGGACCCTGTAGTACTGAGCCTCGTTCAACACTTCCTCCAGCTCTCTGTGGGCTTCAGGGAGAGGGACTGAGCCATCCCGTAAGAAGTTCAAGACCAATCCAAAATGGCGCCCACACCTATCCAACACTATCCAGCCTAGAATAAAACCATATGAAATGTTTCTTTCTTGTAACTTTCAACAATCCACAATCAGCAGTGTTTCTTCTTATCCTTAAGTGTGAGCTCTGGTAGCAGGAATTGTCACAAACCTTCCGAGTCTATAGCGACGTCAGGTCCTCCATCACACATGCTCCTCAGTAAGCTGTCCTCTTTGCTCAGGGTTTGCACTGTGGTATAATGCAGGGAGCCCCCCACATTCAACTTGATATACCTGCTCCTTGCCAGTGCTCCACCACTCTCCTTCTCCTCCGAGCCCTGGCTGGCAGAGGCCTGGCTGGCAGAGGCCCTGGCTGGCAGAGCCTGGCTGGCAGACAGAGGGACAGGGACTGGGGAAGTTGCCATACTCTGAGCTGAAGCCTCAGCAGACATTAGCAGCTCATGAAGGAACAGATTCCTGAATGAAAAACAAAGGCACAGATATGAGACCGTCTTAACATAGCATGCCAACAGGGTTTGGGTGTAATTATTGTTAATATTTGAGCTGTGAGAGACACGGGATTAATAAAGTATCTATCTATCTAGGCCTACTGGTTCCAGTATGCGCCATCTAGCGATCATTGTGTCAGTAACAGCGTCCTCGTCTGAATACCCAAGCTCTGCCATAGGTAAAACCACAACGCGCTTAGTGATAGCTCTACTTACTGAATGAAATATACAGTACACATTTGCCTGCGCGTACGTAATGTGGTCGCATGCTATTGCAAATTTGTGATTGGTTTCATATCACTAACGACATGACATGTTGTCATTTAAAGCTAGGTATGTCTAGCTAGCCAATCGTTGATATGAAATACAAAAAAAACTTACCTCAAATAAATTTGCTTGGTCTATATTCATTCTTAAATTTGAATTATTTTCACATGTATTCACTTTCTTAATTTAAGTTGCCATAGCGGCAAATTGTACATTGCGCATCGTCTTCTTTCCCGTTTCATTGACAAACAATCGAAGTGTAAACGCGGATCAAATCAGTGATTTTAGAAACCTGCCGCTCTTGTATCGTGCACGGTTTGGAGACCCCGGTCCAAGTCCACCACATTTATGGCGAAGGGTTCCTGGGAGAAAGGTGACCCATTCTCAAAGCATAGGTAGACTTGGTAAGAAGTTAGCTACAGTAGTTGCCATATTTTAGCTAGCTAAGGTGCCTGCTACATACTGCTACTCACGTACTAGCTGGCCTATGTGTAAGTTAACGTTAGACTACTCACCAAACCAGGCCAGCAAAGTCGCTGCAAGTGTCCTGCTGTGGCTACGTTTGAATGTAAATGCTGAGAACTTAGGTTAACTAAACTAGCTATAATACACAGTACAAAGCGAATTGCAAGCTGTCGTTGTTGACTGTGCATGTAACTGAATGTCTACTTCTTGTTTTACGGCATCCAGTTTATTGGTGCATTACCGCCACCTTTTGCTCTGGAGTCGCATTACGACAAGATAACACAAGAAATTAAATTATGGAAGGCCAACTGTGCCAAAACGTCTAAATTTGCGTGCGTGTACAGACGTCAAAAACGTGTACAGACGTTCATTTTTGACATCTGTACACGTTCATTTTTGACGTCTGTACACGTTTTGACGTCTGTACACGTTTTGACGTCTGTACACGTTCATTTTTGACGTCTGTACATGTTTTGACGTCTGTACATGTTTTGACGTCTGTACACGTTCATTTTTGACGTCTGTACACGTTCATTTTTTACGTCTGTACACGTTCATTTTTGACGTCTGTACATGGGCAAAACAAGATGAGCACATGAAATATGGTCCCAAATCAAAAAATCCAAGCCAGAAAAGGCCCGTAGGGGGGTTCTTTCTCTATAAATAACCGACCGAAAAGGTGCATGTTAGTGCACGCGGTCATACTAGTGCACAGTCCCCATGGTGAAGTAGGTGACACACACAGATGCCTCGTATTATAGATAAGGCTCAGTGGCCGTGATGCAGTCAGTGAGTACGATGTCAGTGACACACACATATTTCAGTGACACACACAATATATATATATATAAGTGCACATTGTATTTTGCATTGTATTTTTCCTTTAGGTGAAAACACACCTGTCTAGTATGAATTCAGTTGGGTTGCAATACCTTGCATGCCCTGTCCATGTTTCCACCACATGAGCAGCTTGTTCTTACATTGGTCTATTCATATTTAGCATTCAGCCAAATAAGTATAAGCATTCTGGTCATTTTTTATTATATTTGCCATATTTTCTGCTACATACTGTAGCTATAGCCCATGTTAATTCCTAATATATTTTTGTTTATTCCTGAATGATCTTTATTAATTTCCCCAAATTCCCTACTAATACCTGTTAATTACGCATAATTTTTTGTAAATTTCCAAATATTCACCATGAATTCCCCCAAATTAAAAAATATTCCCCCAAATTCCCATGAAAAGTTTCCAAAGCAGAAAATTCACAGAATTTTGCAACTTTAGGCAGGGCTATATTGTGCTACTGGCAGTTAGCCTTCTGATGTTTTTGATGTCTGATGTTCAAAAACAATTGTAAATGTTATAAATTCAGTGTTGACTTGTTTCCATGAATCAGAACACAACCTCACAAAACCATTCAACAAATACTTTATTTTATGTTAATTTTCTCTCGTTCAAATAAATTATACATTTTCTACATTATACCGTATATATATTAAATAGTAATAAGAGCAGAATGCAACAGTCCCTAGGACTCGCAAGTTCACTGCTCAAACAATAAACTCTAAGAAATTAAAAAGCTTTTATTTTTATACTGCATTACAGCAAGCAGCCAAGATATTTTCATCAACACAGTGCATGTACAACACCAAATCTGCATCAATAACAATGATACTTTTCACTTACCATAATCATAAAACATGATTCAGTACAAGCAGTAAAATATACAATCATTGCGTGCTATAGCGCGATGACATTCAGGCCTTCACCTTTTCTTCATATCAGTCAAAAACAGGTGAAAATACAATTTGAAACAGCAAAGAACAATCTGTATTGCTGGCTTTACACGTAATTTACATTTCATGGAGGAAATACTATGGCAACAAGAGAAACATTTAGATACATTACATGATGCAATGTTACATTTTGGCACTGAATAGTCTACATACTTTATATAGTCAGCCTCAATATTTAACCAAGTATTTACATTCAATATTATTGGGTGTTTTGTGTTTGCGCAAGTGTGTCTGGGGTTGTGCGTGTGGTGATGGCAGAGTGTGTATGTGGTGATGGCAGAGTGTGTATGTGGTGATGGCAGAGTGTGTATGTGGTGATGGCAGAGTGTGTATGTGTCTGCATTCTTCTGGCTCTCTCGTATTTTTTTTCTTTATTTTCAGTATAACCTTCACCACACAAAAGATGTACTAAAGTACCAGAACTGAATAATGTGTAAACCGTATATATGTCGATTTCTAATTGCCTCTATACACAATTATAACAATTCAAACAATGTGTTATTCACCTTCAACTCTCTTTTGATGACCTCTTCCTCTCTCTCCCCCTCTCTCCCTCTCCCCCTCCCTCCCCCTCTCTCTCTCTCTGTCTCCTCTCTCTCTCCCTCTCCCCCTTTCTCTCCCCCTCTCTCCCTCTCTCTCCCTCTCCCCTTCTCCCTCTCTCTCTCTTTGTAAGGCACCAGTCCTAATGTGAGACGAAGTTGGAATGTGAATATGAGCGCAACACTGAAGGACAGCCGTAAAGTACACAAATGTTAAAACGCAAGCTCAGACCATCAATACAAAGCGAGATGAGGAGATTGGAGGGATGGAGGAAAAGGATTCACAGTTAAAGTTTTACATTTGTAAAGAACAGGTAAGACATGGAAAGGGGGAAGGCTTGAGATGAAGGGAAAAAAAGAAGCCATCCAAGAAAATGATAGTTGTCTCCCAGTTTTTTTTTCATTTCCATATTAAATAGACACTTCATATTCGCGTGTATCCTGGGAAACAAACAGTAAAACAAAACAGTTTATTTAGAATGTTGAAATATGTCAATAAACAATTACTGATTTGCTGTGTACTGAAGGAATAGGTAAAGGTTTTCCATGTAAATAACCAATAGCTTTAGGTTTATCTGGGTTTAAGTTAACAAAGGGTAACAACAACAGCAAGATCAATCTAAATCCATTACTTTATGTTATTATTTAATACATTCTAATAAACAGATGTCAGAACTTATCTTTTGGATAAGTATTCCTGTATGGTAAATGGCTTTGACACTGTTACACTTACCCCTGCCTCATACAGAGGGTTGTTGAAATCAGACTCCACTGTAATTGGACTGTATGAGTGTGTGTGTGAGAGAGACTTCCAGAAGAGAGGCTTCCACTGTAGTCTACATACACTGAGAAGAAGAGGGAATTACAGCCTCACCATGATACACTACTCATCACTGACACTACTCGTGAATAGACGAGTATATGCAGACAAAAGCATAACTATTCATTGCTATTAAACATTTAACATCCTAAATTCATGATGTACATACACAAACAGTATATTCATATTTATACTATTTATTTAGAAATAATACCACCTTGTTCAGCTCCCCCAAATAATAAATAATAATACAATTAAATACTCTCTTATAATTGCCATAGGAAGATGTTCAGTTGAGGATTAAGTTGTGTGGTCCCTATAGACAACTTTAAAGAGTAGAAAAGTGTACTTACTTTGTGTAATACATATAAATTCCTCCAATCAGCAGAATGACTAGGACTATAGGCAGGACGATGGCCAAGGCTATGTTCTCACTTAGGATCTGGTGGGACGGCTCAAATGACTGGGAAACTGGAAAAGTCCAAATAGAAGAAAACGTAAAGATAAGCCACTTTCTATGAATTGAGGTGTCATCAATCTGTAATTGTATAGAGGGATATTTATTGAACACATTTTACAAGAGTACTACCTTCCAATTTATGATCATCCAGTAGCTCCTCATATGCCACTGAAACAGAGATTTCATTTAGTTTTAATTTAATTATTTTAAATTAAACAATTCCTTCACAGGCTGTTCAAAATAGAACCTTGTGTTTTTCCAAGGACACTGTCTGGTTTAACATATGGTCATTTACTGTGACTAAACAGATCCAGGATAGTTTTTACCTTTGCAAAAGGGTGGTGGGCTATTCCACTGAGAAGGGTGGCCTGGAACACAGTTGATGATGACCTCCCCAATCAGTTCATATCCCTCATAGCAAAAGAACCGTAGAGTTTCTCCAGCCTGGTAGCTATGCTTGTACAAAGTCTGGTAACCATTGTCAGGGACACCCGGGTTTGGACATGGGTCATACTTCACTGTTTAGGATTGAAAGAGAGAATGGTGAGGGCAGTTAGGGATGACTCCTTTCATTGCTTGAGAACCAATAAGATACTGGGTACAAAACTACAGAGACGTTAGTATTGTGACTCACAGACACATTTTGGAGTGCGGTCGCTCCATTTGGGAGTGCCCGTGTCTCTCCCATGGCAAGTAATCTGCCCAGGACCCTCTAGTTGGTAACCTTGGTTACAGGAGAAGCGCACCACAGTTCCTACTGCAAAACCAGCTTCGGGACGTACAGAACGGGCTCCATTTACAACCTCCCCCGGATCCGGACACTGCTGAACTGAAATTAATAAATGTGTGCAGACATCTAAGCTTAATATTAACTATGGATTGTCTTCGTACAATAATAAAAAACAATCAAAGCATAACGTTGTTAGATGATTCAATTAGACTGCATATAAAATATGGGTGGAATAACCAACTGATTTATAAAAGATTACGATTTTGTCAAATAAACACGTAGGGTGGCTGTGTGAGATTAGCGCCTAGCAACAGAGATAACAACAGAAGCATTTGTGACACACAGGATTTGTAGTGACATAAATGCAAATAGCTAAACAATTATGAAGACAAAACACCAGTAATTCTATGTATTCAAGAACACCTGCTTCTCTGTCACTCCCACAACCTGCTTTAGCAATTCTGTGACAAACTTTTTCAGTTCAAAGTTCAACTGAAGTGGCATTATAACTCAAAGAAATCAAAGACCACGTTTGTTTTCTGTTTACATGTCAATTACTTGAATTGCATATTTACGATGGCAGTCTTTGTGTCTTGTCCGTATCAGACTTTCTGGGTGCTGTCTAACAAATACAGTTTTCAGTTATGAGTTTTGTACCATCCCTAACCCTAACCCTAACCCTAACCCTAACCCTAACCCTAACCCATCCCTAACCCTAACCCTTCCAAGAGTGATCTTGGCTATGATGCACTCCACGCGGAGACCCTCGGCTTCATCTTTCCCAATACGAATGAACAGAATACTATTGCATATGTCTCAGTAGTTCTTGCTTATAGTTCTATAGAACTGTCTGAAAAAAATGCTCAAAAGATACATGGACTTGACTGAAAACAAATACATTTTTATGTAAGAAACTTGGAGACTTAATGGAAAGTGTAAAAGGAAACCTTTCTTGTTACGTTTTCTTCAAACAATTCATGTTTTTTTACGACCAGATCCTCAAATGTTATTTTTTATTTTAATGCCATTAATTCATAGTTTTTCTATAAAACCTGAATAATAATACAGAATGATTACACAGTTGCAGTGCAAACTAAAGTCAACCCTAAGCAATACCTCCATCTCACCTTTAACACAGGTGGGTGGACTGTTGCTCCAGGAAAGGTCCCATTGGCAAGTGATGATGTCAGAGCCACTGATGTCATACCCAGGCTGACACTGATAGGTCAACACACTGCCCCTAACAGGAGACGTGTGGGAGGAGCTAATCCATCCAAATTCAATTTGAGGGAGAATGGGACAGGTGTCGTTGGGCTCAACTTCTGAAAATGAATGAAAATTTGGATTGCAATTGTTGAAAGGCATTTTAACCTTTTTTGAAGGATAATGTCACAATCAAGGTGTTCAGATGATCTGTTCATAACTTCAGTGCAGGATTACATGATTACAATAAACAACCGGAATAACATGTTACATAGTTATTCTGTTCAATAAACTGTAATAAGTGTTCAGAATGAATTGTCACCATTTCACCCCAGAGTCATTCATCCATTTTGGGATGTTCATATGGTATTTAGGTTTATGAGAGTTGTCAGTGTTGCCCGGCTACATATGCACTTGAAACTGAATAGATTGAATTTCAAAATGTACTAATGGCATCTTATTTATTGCCAAGGCAGAGGAACCAAACAGTAAATATAAATTTTATATGGACTACTATTACTTAACAAATTTCAGACTTAACATCAGCAAATTACCACAGTCAGTAGAAGAACAACGTATCTAAATACATACCACGGTAGTGAATAAGGAATCCTTGACTTAAAATAAATGTGGAATCGTCAGGGTCACTCTGGAACTGAATAGTGACTTCTGAGCCTCCTGAGACAACCTGGAAACGCTCTTTGGACCCCAGGTACTGACCAATCACATGGGACATGAGGTCATGGCCATCAAAAATGGTGAGGACATCCTTGTGACGAATATTTAAGCTTCAAGAAGTAGAAAGAAAACCAGAATCAGGAGTATCCCTTAGCTGCACTAAGAGGTGAATATAACACAATCATTTATTCTCAGAAATGTGATTACACATTATTAAAACAAACCACCAATAACTGTAACTTCAGGGATTTTGTATTGAGTCTTTACCTGTGAGTAATTGAATATAATTCAATAGCATTGTTCCTCCCTTGCCAGTGCATTTTTAAACAAGTAGCATCATAGTTACAATAACTAGATATCTTGCAGGAATTGACTTAAACCAAGCTAGGCTAAACTCACATCTGCACATCCAGTTCAATGCGCTTCTCCTCACTTCCATGGATCTGCCACACACAGTCGTGCCCCTTAGAATAGCTCTGAGGCCAGTCGGGAGAAAGGACAGTGCCTGTGGGGTCAGTCAGCTCCCCCCCACATAGAGCTTAGACACCAACGACAGAGAGAGACACAGGAAATGACCATTTGGGGGAAATAGGAGATAGTAGGGAGATTAAAGAAAAGAGAAAGAAGGAGGCAAGGACAGAAACATAATACAATACATTAATGAATAGGAGTAGTATCAAACAGAACAGAGAAAAGGGTTTAAGACTGAAGACATTCAGCAACAGTGTATTGCAGATTGAATGATAGCAAACCAGTCTTTCTCAACTAGTCTAACCTCACGGCCCACATAATCTGAAGTCATTCAATTACTGTGGAATATATTTCAGCCTTAGCTCTTACCTCTACACACAGGCTCACTCTCATTCCAGTGGGGGTCACTGGGGTCAACACACTCAATGATCCCAGAGCCCTGTTCCATGACAAATCCCGAAGAGCAGGAGAAGCTTACAGTTGTACCCAGCTGAAAGGTGATGTCACTGCTACTGAAATTTCCATGAGGTAAGTAGGGCTCATAACAGTGTTCACCGTCAAAAGCTGATGGAGAAGAGACACATACGTTAGTGCATTCTAGGAAAATCTGTTTATAGATTAACCATATTGACTTGATGCTGTTGTTGATAGATGTTTTAGAAAGAGGGGGAAGTGACTTATGGAGGTATAAGGAGACCATTGTGAGTTCTTTATGCTCACCTTCATAGCGCAGAGCCAGAAGCAGTGGTATGGAAGAGGAGTCAGCTGTGAGCTCCAGGTAGAGCATAGAGCCTTCACTCACAATGCCTCGCTCTGGAACATCATCCAGGTCTGAATCAAAGAGCAGAGGAGCTGTAGAGCTGTTGCCGCTGCGCACAATCAGCCTTACGGAAGGAGGGAGGGGGGGGGGTAAGAACAAGAAGCTTTTATCCAAAGGGAGGGGAGAGTTATGGTTAATATTGCGTAATGTATATGAATACAATAAATAATATATAAGTAATTTATGTTGCATATGTAGGGGTTTATTGGAGTTGAGAGACAAGGTAATTTCCCTACAGTTAAGAAAATATTTGACAAGCACATATCTGAGTTAGGGGCTGGCTTAGGCCCTTAAATTCCACTGAAGGAAATGTTAAATTACAAACATACACCATTCAGCCATAACATTTTTACCACTTGCCCAATATTGTGTAGATGTTCAGTGCCGAGCTGAAGAGAAATAAAATTGTATCTTCGCACTCAATCAAATTCCAGTGCCCTGGTTTCTTGACTTTTCCTAGATATGTGTGTTTTATCACCTAGTATTTTTACATTTTCAAAATCACACCGGGGTAAAGCTAATTTAAGACTATTTTGCTCATGTTTTGGTTTAGCTGCGCATTCTGCCATTTTTTCCCCTGCCTTTCAAGGCTGCAATTTACCTTACTATCAACAGTTGCGCAAGGATGCCCCTGTACAAGTCTGTCATTCAGACAAAGCTTATGCAGCCCGAATAAGATATATCTAGCAAAATACTTATAGTTTATATATTTTCTATAATTATGTGCAAAAATTATGACAATCAGTCACATACTAATAACAATACAAGTAATATTAGAGCTTACTTATCGTCATCTTCATCCAGCGCAACCCTTTCAAAGTGGAGATGAAGTCGATGTCCCTCCCGGGCCTCCAGTAACCAGTGGCAGCTCAGGTTATTTCCGTTACTATGGTTACTTGCAGATGGGTGAGGTGGCGAGAAAATTCGTCCCATGGTTGCATTTCGAATCCACCCTCCACATGACACAGCTAGAAAAAAGGAAGAAGAAGGAGGAGGAAAAAGTTAAATCTAGCTACAACAATGATCAGATTTTGGACACATCTGTGAAATACATGTTTTTCTTTCATTTCTTTCTCACTAAGTGAGACATTCCTAAATACTTCTACCCAGTCACTGGGTCACTGCATACATGTGATCTCTATGGGCATTCATTGTGAGTGCCGGCAGGTACAAGCTGGACACAGTCACACAAAACATGTGTGAACTGGACTGAAAAAGAAGCCACCATAATATTACTTCTAATTAACAATATATCTATGTTTTAAAGGAACAGTACTGACCCACACACTGTGGCTCAGGAAAACTCCAATGCGGACGTGTGGTGTTGAGGCAGGTGGCTACCTCGTGACCCCTGACCTGAAAACCTGGATCACAATGGAAGTGGGCCTGACCCCCCGGATGAATGTCTGTTACTGTTACACCCCCTCCCCCAGGAGAGAGAGGGAACGTGCATGAAAGGAGGAAGGCTGGAATATGTGGAGAGTCAGAAATGTATTGACAGAAGATGGAAAGAAACAGGACCAAAAATGTATTTATTGTTTGACACATATCATAACCCCTCGTACATAGCATTTTTGTTTAATAATTGTAATTTGGGATGATTACCTTGATACTGGAGGCTGAAAATGCCATGATTGGTCTGCTGCAGGCTACGGTAGTGAATCTGCACCTTATTGGTGGAGCTGCGAATTACTTGACCCTCATTGATCAACGTTTCATTGGCTAAAACCTCAGGTCCCAATTCTCCAAATCCAAAAATGGTCAGTGACTCCTTCTTTGAAAGGCTGACCTTCTTTACCTGTGTAATGGAGATCAAAATGTTTTATATTTTAGCTTCCATTTTTTCCTTTTTTCCAAACTTCACTAAATGATTAATTTAATCTGTAAACAGACACTAACCCTAACCCTAACACTAATCCTACCAAATGAGTGTTCTAGCTACCAGCAAGGCACACCATTGTTCTCTAACATATGCTGTATATTATTATTAGTATGCTTGCTACCAGCAAGGCATAGTATTGTTATGTCAAAGTATATATTTTAGTTATTATTATTATACCCACCCTAACTCCTTAAGAGTTTTTACGTAGACACAAAAGGTGTCCAAATTTGTGTTTCTGTTAACCTCAGTCCACAGCTGGAGACTACGGATAGCTTGGTCAGCCACGAGAACACTTCACAATTCCCCTAGAAATTGTACCCTCTCTAGTATATGTAATATTATACCCTCTCTAGTATATGTAATGCAAATTTAACTTTTCTGTCCCCTAACCAATAATATTTGGATCACCGTCTGTACCCAATAAAATGTACGATTAACAATTAACCTCAAAATCATATGTGGAAGAAGAAAACCCATGCATTTATCTTACTAAACAATATTGATTTGATATTCCAACTGGTTGGAATGGTCTTTGAAGTATTACACCAAATAAGTGAGGCTGCTAAATAGTTGACATCATACTGTGATGACAATGGCCTTCTCATACCTGCAGCTCCACACCATACCCTGGATATACAGTGATGCTGTAGTCATACCTGCAGCTCCACACCATACCCTGGATACACAGTGATGCTGTAGTCATACCTGCAGCTCCACACCATACCCTGGATATACAGTGATGCTGTAGTCATACCTGCAGCTCCACACCATACCCTGGATATACAGTGATGCTGTAGTCATACCTGCAGCTCCACACCATACCCTGGATATACAGTGATGCTGTAGTCATACCTGCAGCTCCACACCATACCCTGGATATACAGTGATGCTGTAGTCATACCTGCAGCTCCACACCATACCCTGGATATACAGTGATGCTGTAGTCATACCTGCAGCTCCACACCATACCCTGGATACACAGTGATGCTGTAGATGCACTCCAGGGGGGAAGATGGTGACATGGATTCTGGAGACTCCACAATTCCTTCCATGCCCGAGAGACTGGCATTGCACTGCACTAAAGAGGGAGAAAACAGTAAGTAACCATGTGTCTCTCCATGAAAGGATACAATGATAGCAAAGTTAAGACTGTCAGATTTAATTATAAGGTATTTTACAATATAGATAAAATGTCCATGATCTGCACCATAATCTCATTGTCGCTAAACCAAGATGACAAAATGTATGTCCAATGACTGTCTGTACTAGTTAGCTACTGCTAAGTGTGTGTAATGTTTTGCTGGTTTGGTGTAAGGTGTTGTGGTTAGTGTGTAGAGGGCTCCTGCTGTCCTCCTTAGGGCAGGATCTCTGACATCAATTCTATGTACTTTGTTTTTCATACTAATCTGTGACATTATGTCATAGACAGCTGACAGTAGCTAGCTTCTTTAGCCAACAGGTCGGTTTTTGTAGCAGCCCGGAAGGAATTGTACAGCTAACAGCAAAAATGTATATAGATATGAAGGAGTAGTGTTGCTATTGCTAACGAGGCAATTAATGGCAATGTGAGAGAGTGGGTCACAGACAGACATTGAGATTCAAATAGTTGTGTTGAGATAAATAAGATCCAAAGACAATCAGCCTTTACTTGTCACTTGCTCTGGGGGACTGTGTGGAACAACAGACCCGCACAGCAGGTCAATTAATGTGTAAAGTGAGTGAAACCCCCACAGGCAGAATAACTCATCACACTCCCTAACCCTAACCCTCCCACAGTCAGAATAACTCATCACACTCCCTAACCCTAACCCTCCCACAGTCAGAATAACTCATCACACTCCCTAACCCTAACCCTCCACAGGCAGAATAACATGTTTGCTTTGATTTGAATAATTTGTGATATTAAATCAGTGTTGTGTAAAATTTGCACTGTTACATACTGGGTGCTGCCCTAGCCCCAACCCTAACCCTGTTACATACTGGGTGCTGCCCTAGCCCCAACCCTAACCCTGTTACATACTGGGTGCTGCCCTAGCCCCAACCCTAACCCTGTTACATACTGGGTGCTGCCCTAGCCCTAACCCTAAGACCCTTGGTTGGACTGACATGCTTCTACCGACACATTACGCACACACAAGGTTTATTCCCATCCACATTCCACAGTGATTAAATATGTATATCTCTCTCGTTCACCTGGCCCCTTTTTATATCCATAACACCTAACATTTACCTGGTATGTGCACAGTAGTTATGGTTGTTGTGGTGATCAAAGTGGTAGTAGTCTCTTCCTCTGTAAGTGGCAGGCTGCTCCTGGCTCCTGACAGGCTGGTAGACCCCAGAGCCGTAGTGAGCACCCCTGGTGACATCACTGTGGATGCAGGCTCAGTCTGCCCAATGGCAGGGACTGCTTGAGTGGGGTTGGTGGTTGTGTCTGCCAAAAAGTGAGAAGTATGCATAAACACTCACAAGTCATACTAGCAAAGCCTGGTTGATAGTCTTAGTCACAGATTCAACCTATAACAAAAAACGAAGGGTTGGAGCCTTTAGATGGAACCATATTTGTAGGTTTAGCTCACAGGTACAGGCCGGTACCATGAGGCCCTAATCCAAGCTACTGCGTTAGGGCCTCATTTCTGCATGTCTTTTCTCTCTTCCCTACATTCCGTGTCTATCTATGTTCAATTATGCTGAAAATATATATTTATCTCTTGAAAATACATACTTTTCACTTGACAGACTGTCAATTTAATTTTAAAGGTACATTTCAAACACTCCTAAAGTACATACCCTAATGCCCCAGTAATTACTGTTTAGCTGTTACCTGTATCCATAGGGGCATGTCCTAGGTACTCCTTCCTCAGTAGAGCTGAATGTATCGAGTCACCCAGAGCATGAGGACCAGGGGAGGGTGTGGGAGGAGCCTGAGGACCAGGGGAGGGTGTGGGAGGGGCCTGCGGCTCCACAGTCCCCAAGCTCACACCTATACATAAAGAAATACATTAGTATCAAACATAAAACATACTTACATGTATGCATTGACACACACAAAGTCCAGGTGTTGTTACCTGATATTAGATGAATAACTGTTGACAGTGTCACAGCAAACAGTGTGGACATCATGGCAACGTCTGGGGAGAAGAAGAGGTAATAAAGCAACACATTTGCTTTCCTGAAAAACATGGGAACAAATCCGAATGATTAAACCTGAACACTGAATTTTAGGAGGATTTATAGAATTTCTAGGTGGATAATAGGAAAGCCATCTGTGAAGGAAACTGAAATGGAATTCTGACCATGGTGTGTTCATAGTATGACCATGGTGTGTTCATAGTATGTGTAATTTTAAGTGGTACGCAGCACTTATTTTACAGTGCATGCTCTACATGCTCTTCTGGTTCTACCCATTGGCACTTATTTGCTTTTCACAATGGTTATTCATGTTTTGGCTACCCGCGATGTTTTTGGGGATAGCTTGTTGTTTATGATCATTGACCTAAGCACTTTTTGTAAAGCTCTTTCTTGTAAATCGCTTTGGATAAAAGCGTCTGCTAAATGAATAAATGTACATATTTATACCATATTACTGTATAGTTATGTAACCAAATAAATATTCCACACTGTCCAAATGTTATTGAGTGGAAGTGACAAATCATATTATAGTGTGTGATTATGGTGTGTGTTGATGCTGATGATGCAGGGGTGTAGGTCAGTGTGATACCGGGTTGTGTAGCTAGGCTACATACTTGAGCACATTCATATTTGGGCATTTGGTTTAGAATATGTGCAGAATTGTATTTTTTAATATATAAAGCATTTGTGTAGAATATTTTTATAGTTTTTAAATCCATTTCAGGTTGTAAGGTTGCAAAATGTTCTCGCTACTGTAGGTCTATAGACAATAACTTTGTTCCAATGCTTTAGGTTAACTTACAACGTTATGAGTTGTAGGTCCATGTTTCCAAATCAATTTCACTCAACATTTTTTTATAATGTCATGACAATCCCTTGATCTTGTAGCGTACTATCTTTGACGAAGAAAATACTAGAAATGCTTAGAGTTAACTACAGTTCATAGAATAACATGGGGCTTTTAATATTACCGCATGTAAGCTCTACCAAAACAGAATCATTGTTGAATCATTAGAATTACTTTTCAAGGCCTTCCGAGGCCTACAATAGACCTATAATAGACGGTGATGTTACACCGACCTACAAGTTACGGCAATCATGGAGCTAGTTCGGACATAGGCTATACCTTTTGGGTTACATGTCAAAAACATGAAAAATGCAGCTTGTCTAAATGTATGACGCAACAGCGACATAGTCTACAGCCCCACATGGGTCCTGCGTTCCCCTCCATACCTTGACAATATCTATCAAATCAACAAATTATGCTGGTAATTTTCCTTGGACAGACATGAAATTTAAACATATTTTCATGGCGATGGCCATCGACTAAAACATTACACACGTAATTTGAAAGCTATACACTCCCATCTGTTGTAACATTTATTGCAGAACAAAAATAACGTTTCATGGAGAACAGTGGAATTCGGTTTAGCCAACGGATCTTCCCCTTAAGACGCATATAAAGAATGCCTCTTTTGATTCCAAAACATATTTAGAGCCAACGTTATCTCGGTCGTAGGTTACCAGTAAAAATACCAGTAGGGCTACCTATGCTGCTAGCGAAAATAATGACAGATCTTCTCATCCCTGCCCTATTATTTAAAATTGTCTCGGCAAACGCGTGCAATGTGTTTTTAAGGTGCACAGTCCCACTGAAATCAATACATCCAACCAGTATTGTAAAAAGGTATCCTACCCCACTGTCTTCTTCCTCCGATATAATTCTCGTTTGCCGCTCTGATTCTTTGCTAGGCCACCAAGGTGGTAGAACGCACAGAGCTTGCAGGTTTTATCTTTTAGGTTTGACGCGTTGGCTATCGATGGGATGTGAGGGCATTTGAGCATGGAGTCACGCTTATCAGCTGCGCCGTATAGTGGTTGTTTTAGTTATAGCACACACCACCTCAACGCAGTTGAACCATTAGCCCTGCCGTCTACCATTAAGGTTGTTTCCTTGGTGCTTTGGTGCTCTGGACCTATTACGTGGTATTGAAGCGCGTTGGAAAATCTTACATTTTAAATGTAATACAGAAATGGTCACAATAATATCCGTGTTATTTGCTACTTCGGTATTTTCCGTATAGAGGCTGGACTCTGATTTGCGGGAACGTAGAATGCGGAACATTATGTAGCATAGAGAATTGCAGCTGTGCAACCAGGAACAGGGTGAAATACAGAAAATAAATCAGCCGTGGTAAGTCAAACTGATGATGATAAGACAAGTTTAGCGCCATATTTAAGACATCATTCTGTAATTTTAACAAATGTTCACTGATAAGCCTATTTATGTTTCATCTAAGTGGAATGGACATTTTAAAGTGCTAAGATTAACAACTTGTTTATATATTGGCTTGCAATGGTTCAGACCTAGGTGGGAAACTAAGCTAACATAGAGAAATGAAATCGAATCTTATTTTAGTCTGTGAGACAACAATCATTTATTTCAGAAATCTAAAATAAAACATTGTAATTATATAGATTTATGATGCTCTCATTTGAATTCTGACCAAAATCTAATTTTGAAACATACAGTTGGACCATAGTTCAGTCTGTCAATAATTAATAAAACAGCCTTTAGGCAAACTACCATGTCCAGGTGACAGCAACAGGGGAAACCCACATGTTACAGTAGATGTTACAGTAGATGTTACAGTAGATGTTACAGTAGATGTACAGTAGATGTTACCGTAGATGTTACCGTAGATGTTACAGTAGATGTTACAGTAGATGTTTAGTGAGTAGCCTAAGGTAGAAGGGTTAAGGGTATATATACACACATAAGGTATATGTATATATATATATATATATATATATAGAGGGTGTATATATACCCTTCTACTTTAAAACACGTCTTAAAACCCATTTTTACTCCTTGGCTTTCAACCCAGCATGAGACCTTAATTTTGTTTTAGTGTCGTATGGTGTATTTTATTCATTGTGCTTATTAGTTTTATTTGTTTAAATTGTTTTTTTCTGAACTTTAAATTGTTGTTTTGTTTTTAAATTGTTTTACCTGCATTATGTACAGCACTTTGTTTCAGCTGTGGTTGTTTTAAAGGGCTTTATAAATAAAGTTGAGTTGAGTTGAGTTGACTGTGTATACATTTAATTAAGTCCAGATGCTCTGCCTTTTCTCAAGCTCTATTTTTTCCACTAGATTGTTCCATACTGTTCAATTGTTCATAACTCAAACACAGATGTATTGTATACTGTGTGTGCCGTGGAATTATTATAATTATCATTACCTCTTTCCCTTCTTTCATTCATTATTTTTCAGTCCATCTCACCTTTAGTTACTGCATCATTTCAGATCACTTCCTGCCCAGGATGCATTGGTCAATGGACTTGCTCCCCCTCACTCCATATGCAGAGTCAGGGGTCCGACCTCTGAATGGGCTCCTGTGGACTCTTCTTCTTCTCTTCCTGTGGTACTGTTACCGGGTCGGCTCTGACCTTCCAGCCTCAGGCCGAGCACACACAGGAAAGCTCAAGTCCAGTTCAATGCGATCAATTTTATCCCGTACAGGTAGTGCAAGAGCAGAGAACATTGCAGCGTCCAAAGTGTTGTCCAGTGAACAGGGCACTCCATGCATTGCATTGGAGACAGGAGATGAAGAAGAACATGGGCAGGGTTACCTCACACCAGTTTTAAGCCAAGTCTTGTTTCCAGCTCAGACCTCTTCAAGTGGTAGGAAGTTGTATGCAGCACTGCAAGAGTATGCTAAGCGCTATAGCTGGGCTGGGATGGGTCGCATACACAAGGGCCTCCGTGAGCAGGTATGTTTTATGTCTATTGATACATTTATATATTGCCTCATATGCACATTATATGTATGTTTGAATTATGAGTTAATAGAGATTGTCATGTTGAAGTAATATATTTGGAAAATTATCAGACTGTAAGGACAGTACATTAGGGTCAGGGTCCTAACTCTATTGCAGATATATTGTGGCAACCTGAGTGTGTAAGCAACAATTGCTTTAGTATGGCCTCAAAATGTACTAATTAGCAAGTGACATTAGCATGGTAGTAGCATTAGGGTTAGTGCTTGGTAACTTAGCCCGGCAGCTAACAAAGATGGCTAGCTACCGTTTCGGAAAAATAACTTGCGCTGTGGATTGTTGGAAATATTTGGAAAGGTTCAAAAAGGGGCCAGCTCACTCACTCAAGGTAGTCAATCATCATGGTATACCTTGATTAAATCAGTGGAGACAACAGTCAACAATTAATTAGTTGCACAGCTGATAAATGTTAGTACATTTCTTCCCGTTTAATACATAAAACATTTCTTTCTATCAGGTCAGGTCAAAAGAGCGCTCCGCTATCCAGAGGCCTCATCTGTTCTTCCTTCCAGATGTCCCAAGCATCCCCTACTTTCCACGTGATGCCCATCGCCATGACATTGAAATACTGGAGGCCAACTACCCTGTTATCCTGGCAGAGTTCCAGGATATCTACCAACGGGGAATTGACCCAAAGCTTGGTTGGACTTGTTTTGGACCAAAGGTAAAAACTAACTACAACTTCCATATGCTATTTTTTTTTATTACCAAAAATGTAATTATTTCTTTAGTCATTTTCTTTCTTTCTTTATTAATTTTAAAAACTAGTCATTTATTGCAGAGCATTCTTTTTCAGGGCCAGGCAGCATTTCTCCTTTACAATGCAGGTGTGTGTATGGCCGCCAACTGCCGCTCCAGCCCCTCCACCTACCGCACTCTCCTCTCACTTCGCACCTTCATAAGCAGCAATTCTTTGGGGGCTGCTGGATTCTGGCTTTTAGGACCTGGGGCTACATTGAGTGGATCATATGGCCCCACCAACACCCGTCTACGCTGTCATTTAGGTGGGGGTCGGGTTCATTGATCCATAAAGAAAGATAATCACTCAATTCATGTTTTCACAGCCCTCAGCAGACTATCAGATTCTGATGTGAGAACTTCATCTTGACATCAAGTCTATAAAATCATAAAATCAATAAAAGGTTCAAATCAGCATGATTAACCTTACTGTACCTAAATATATCTTATTTATTTATGATACAGATTAAGATTTGGGGGGGGGTACTTTGTACTTGGGCTGCAGTTCTTAGTTTTTATTGACTTTGCTAGCTATCCATTGACTTCCAAAATATATAAAAAACATATTGCAATTATGATTGTTCCTGCATATTATTAATAATTGCCCTGTTATGACTAAAGTTTAAAATTGTAATTCTGGAAAATTGTACCTATGAAAATATTTTCTCCAGCCAATAAAAAAAAAGAAGCTCATGCCATCTTGTTCCCACATGTATTGATGTCCTCTTAGGTTTACAGACCCCCTCTCAGTGTGAGCTGGTAGTGGGCGGGGAGCCTCAGTGCTGGGCACAGGGACACTGCCTCCTGGTAGATGACTCTTTCCTTCACACTGTTTCCCACAATGGTATGTGAGCTACACCGCCCACTCATTTAACATTTTCATCCAAGTCTTTGAATTAAATACCAGAGAACATTAGACAAATTTACAAGGCTCACAAGGTAGTGCTGTAGATCAAATTGCAACTTATTTAACATTCTTGCTTTTCATGAAGGGGTGGCAGAAGATGGACCCCGGGTCATTTTCAGCGTCGACTTCTGGCACCCAAATGTGGCTGCAGCAGAGAGACAAGCTTTGGACTATATCTTCTGCCCTGAACAATGAACATCACTGGCCGTGTTTTTCTTGTTTTTCTTGAAAAAAAGGCAGCTGGGCTTCTTCTTCGACTGGAGGATTGTGATTTTCATTCTGAGACTCATTCGAAATATTACTGTGTTAAAAGTGAATCCCATGGAAAAAATATAAATCATAGAAAATCTATTCTATTCTAATAACTGAAAATCCAAATAATCAAAAAGCAAATAAAAATGTTTACACATTTGAACTATGAAATGTAAGAAAACATAGACATATTTGGTTGAACACATGTTGTGGCTGCTGACTGACGTGTTTTCCTATAAAATCGACAATGCATGTGCAGTGTGTGCATGTGCTATTGTCATCTGTGCTGTAACATTTGTGTAAAGATGGTGCCTGCTCAACATATATAGGGAATGCTTTTTCACTTCATAAATAGCCATACAATAATGTTTTGATCTAATACAGTCTAACTACATTTACTGTGAGTTATCAAAAAGTTCAATGTGCAAAAATGTATGACCCACATATGTATTTTTCTTATTTCTATGCCTTTCTAATCATTGGTTTCTCAATTGTGCCTGATGTTTTTTTTACATTGTGACCTCTTTTTGGCATATGCTGGATAATGTTTTTTTTAACTGTTTTTTAAATTAGTATTATGGTAGAGAACATGCACATGAGGTATAGTTTTAAGCACAGTACCTATGCTATTGCACGCACTGTTATGCAATGGGTGAATGCATTGTAAATGTAACCAATAAAAATGCATCCAAATATGCGAATGACTTAAAGTTTCAGAGATGATCTCAATATTAAATTATCAGATAGGTAGGAAAAAAGGTAGGAAACAAACTTCACCTCCTCCTTTACCCCATCACTCTTAGAAAACCCATGAGCCCTTTTCAATAGTTTTCCCCTCTTGATCACGCCATCCTACCCAGCCATCAAAGGGTAGGAAGAAAATGATTCCAGAATCAAATGATTCTTACTGTAAAAAAACAACTGAAAAACAAATTCATGAAATCCCATCTGCCACAGATGTAAAACTACTAGTGGATGGGGTAGGGCCACAAGATGAGAAGACTATGGAAGGGGCATCAGTAACCCTAACCCTCATCAGTAGGGTCATCAGTGTCATACTGAAGACTAAGTCTTTGTCTCAATACTACCACTTCACCCTAGCACTTCACACTTCCCCTTCGTTCACTGGGGTGTGCCCCTTCACAACGGAGTGAGAAGTGTGAAGGGATTGAAATCTTTACCTACGAAATGGGACACCACTCCATGCGTCATTGCGTCATTAGTAGCTCATATCCAGCTCCACTGTAGGCTAAGTTTTCCAAAAACTCAAGGCAAACAGTGTTCCTATGTTTGCGAATTTGAACACACGTCAGGTTTATTAGGTTTTGGCAAACATATTTACCCACCTGTCATAAAAAAAAGGCTACTCTCAGCAGCATAGACAAACGTTCATTTGTGAAATAGCGATCTATTTTTAACAATCGTATTCTACTCAACTGTAAGGAATATTATTTTGCATAATGATCAGCTATATATCCAAATGTGTTTCACATTTTTATAATAGTTATTTGCGAAGATATACAACATTTGTAAACTTATTTTTCAGAGTCAGTCGGTTTACCAAGGTGTTCGCAAGGCATCCTGGGAAATGTAATCTTTCTCTTCAGCCGTAGTGCGACTCTGATCGCACTCCGTTTGAAGGGAATGTTTGAAGGGTTGAACAACACTTCCCCTTCGTTCTAAGGGAATTGGGACACCACTTCACTTCACTTCACGCGAACGCACAAACGAAGGGGAAGTGTGAAGTGCTAGGGTGAAGTGGGAGTATTGGGACGCAGCCTTTGTGAATGTTTCCCCCTAGTCTCCTCTTTCGATAAAGTATTTTTGAAAAAGTATTTTGAAGCCTGTGGGAGCTTCCTGGACAGAGTTACGGGCAAAACAAGATGAGAACA
>CAEFZP010002330.1:0-14006 GCA_903064625.1 Mallotus villosus | reverse complement strand
GACCAACCAGCCTGTCGATGACTAGCCAGCTTCCTGTTGAAGACCAACCAGCCTGTCGATGACTAGCCAGCTTCCTGTTGAAGACCAACCAGCCTGTCGATGACTAGCCAGCTTCCTGTTGAAGACCAACCAGCCTGTCGATGACCAGGCGGTTCAGGTCTCTCGAGGCCGCGCCACAGCCATGAGCAGCTTTGTGGCTACGCTACGTTGAGACGATCGACGAAGCGGACGAAAAAGAAGGATTTGCGAGGCGGGAGGGAGGGTGGGGGGTAGAAGAGTGGAGGTCTAAAAGCGAGGTAATTGCACCTTCCTGAGTGAAGTGTCTTTCAGACTGTCTGGCTTGCAGTGGAAACCGTGGAGACCCTAGAGGCCCGGAACATTCCATTAATCACACACAGAGCGAGAATATACACTGTCATCCCATTACAGTAAGCACAGAGAGGGAGAGGGGGAGAAGATGAAGAGGAGAGAGAGAGATAGATGAAGGAAAGAGTAAAGAAAGAATATAAGAACAAAAGGATGGAGAAAAAGAGAAGGAGAGGGTTGAGGCTGAGAGGGGCGGTAAAAACATCATGAAACGACAGGTCTGTGAAGAGTGAATCGCAGACGTAGCTGGTCTGAGGGGTTTTGTGCTAACGCAGTGATGACAGAACAGTGTGCGCCTCGCCAATGCTTAGGTAAGGCCTGCAGGGAGCCAGGACGCACGGGGAGACAGAACTCCACACACTCTCCACGGGGAGACAGAACTCCACACACTCTCCACAGGGAGACAGAACTCCACACACTCTCCACGGGCAGACAGAACTCCACACACTCTCCACAGAGAGACAGAACTCCACACACTCTCCACGGGGAGACAGAACTCCACACACTCTCCACGGGCAGACAGAACTCCACACACTCTCCACAGAGAGACAGAACTCCACACACTCTCCACAGAGAGACAGAACTCCACACACTCTCCACAGAGAGACAGAACTCCACACACTCTCCATGAGGAGACAGAACTCCACACACTCTCCACGGGGAGACAGAACTCCACACACTCTCCACGGGCAGACAGAACTCCACACACTCTCCACAGAGAGACAGAACTCCACACACTCTCCACAGAGAGACAGAACTCCACACACTCTCCACAGGGAGACAGAACTCCACACACTCTCCACGGGCAGACAGAACTCCACACACTCTCCACAGAGAGACAGAACTCCACACACTCTCCACAGGGAGACAGAACTCCACACACTCTCCACGGGCAGACAGAACTCCACACACTCTCCACAGGGAGACAGAACTCCACACACTCTCCACGGGGAGACAGAACTCCACACACTCTCCACGGGGAGACAGAACTCCACACACTCTCCACAGGGAGACAGAACTCCACACACTCTCCACAGGGAGACAGAACTCCACACACTCTCCACGGGCAGACAGAACTCCACACACTCTCCACAGGGAGACAGAACTCCACACACTCTCCACGGGGAGACAGAACTCCACACACTCTCCACGGGGAGACAGAACTCCACACACTCTCCACAGGAGACAGAACTCCACACACTCTCCACGGGGAGACAGAACTCCACGCACTCTCCACGGGAGACAGAACTCCACACACTCTCCACAGAGAGACAGAACTCCACACACTCTCCACAGAGAGACAGAACTCCACACACTCTCCACGGGGAGACAGAACTCCACACACTCTCCACAGAGAGACAGAACTCCACACACTCTCCACAGGGAGACAGAACTCCACACACTCTCCACAGGGAGACAGAACTCCACACACTCTCCACAGAGAGACAGAACTCCACACACTCTCCACGGGCAGACAGAACTCCACACACTCTCCACAGGGAGACAGAACTCCACACACTCTCCACAGAGAGACAGAACTCCACACACTCTCCACGGGCAGACAGAACTCCACACACTCTCCACAGGGAGACAGAACTCCACACACTCTCCACAGAGAGACAGAACTCCACACACTCTCCACAGGAGACAGAACTCCACACACTCTCCACAGGCAGACAGAACTCCACACACTCTCCACAGAGAGACAGAACTCCACACACTCTCCACAGGGAGACAGAACTCCACACACTCTCCACAGAGAGACAGAACTCCACACACTCTCCACAGGGAGACAGAACTCCACACACTCTCCACAGAGAGACAGAACTCCACACACTCTCCACAGGCAGACAGAACTCCACACACTCTCCACAGAGAGACAGAACTCCACACACTCTCCACAGGGAGACAGAACTCCACACACTCTCCACAGAGAGACAGAACTCCACACACTCTCCACAGGCAGACAGAACTCCACACACTCTCCACAGGCAGACAGAACTCCACACACTCTCCACGGGGAGACAGAACTCCACACACTCTCCACAGGGAGACAGAACTCCACACACTCTCCACGGGGAGACAGAACTCCACACACTCTCCACAGGGAGACAGAACTCCACACACTCTCCACGGGGAGACATAACTCCACACACTCTCCACAGAGAGACAGAACTCCACACACTCTCCACAGGGAGACAGAACTCCACACACTCTCCACGGGGAGACAGAACTCCACACACTCTCCACGGGGAGACAGAACTCCACACACTCTCCACAGGGAGACAGAACTCCACACACTCTCCACGGGGAGACAGAACTCCACACACTCTCCACGGGGAGACAGAACTCCACACACTCTCCACGGGGAGACAGAACTCCACACACTCTCCACAGGGAGACAGAACTCCCACACACTCTCCACAGAGAGACAGAACTCCACACACTCTCCACAGAGAGACAGAACTCCACACACTCTCCACAGGGAGACAGAACTCCACACACTCTCCACAGGAGACAGAACTCCACACACTCTCTAACGGGGAGACAGAACTCCACACACTCTCCACAGGCAGACAGAACTCCACACACTCTCCACAGAGAGACAGAACTCCACACACTCTCCACGGGGAGACAGAACTCCACACACTCTCCACAGGAAGACGAAACTCCACACACTCTCCACGGGGAGACAGAACTCCACACACTCTCCACAGGAAGACAGAACTCCACACACTCTCCACGGGGCGACAGAACTCCACACACTCTCCACAGGAGACAGAACTCCACACACTCTCCACGGGGAGACAGAACTCCACACACTCTCCACAGGAGACAGAACTCCACACACTCTCCACAGAGAGACAGAACTCCACACACTCTCCACGGCAGACAGAACTCCACACACTCTCCACGGGGAGACAGAACTCCACACACTCTCCACAGGGAGACAGAACTCCACACACTCTCCACGGGGAGACAGAACTCCACACACTCTCCACAGGCAGACAGAACTCCACACACTCTCCACAGGCAGACAGAACTCCCACACACTCTCCACGGGGAGACAGAACTCCACACACTCTCCACAGGGAGACAGAACTCCACACACTCTCCACGGGGAGACAGAACTCCACACACTCTCCACGGGCAGACAGAACTCCACACACTCTCCACAGAGAGACAGAACTCCACACACTCTCCACAGGGAGACAGAACTCCACACACCTCCAGGGAGCTCCACACTCCACGAGAGACAGAACTCCACACACTCTCCACAGGGAGACAGAACTCCACACACCTCTCCAGCAATCCCTCTTTCTCTCTCATTCCGTTATATCCGGGGATTTTTTCTGGTCATCTCTTCCCTTTGCTTTCTAACTCTCTTGAACACTCATCCACACTCTCACTAACTCCTCTACACTGAGCCAGCCCCTTCTCACCCCCCTTCCTCCCCCCTCCCCTCCCCTCCCCCCCTCTCCTCCCTCCTCCTCCTCCCTCCCCCTCCCTCCTCCTCCTCCTCCTCCTCCTCCCCCTCCCTCCTCCTCCTCCCCCTCCCCTCCTCCTCCCCCTCCTCCTCCTCCCTCCTCCTCCCTCCTCCCTCCCTCCTCCTCCTCCTCCTCCTCCTCCCTCCTCCCCCCTCCCTCCTCCTCCTCCCCCTCCCTCCTCATCCCCCTCCTCCTCCTCCCTCCCCCTCCCTCCTCCTCCCCCTCCCTCCTCCTCCTCCCTCCTCCTCCTCCTCACCCCCCCTCCCTCCTCCCCCTCCTCCTCCCCCTCCCCCTCCTCCCTCCTCCCTCCTCCCTCCCCCCCTCTCCTCCCTCCTCCTCACTCCCCCTCCCCCTCCTCCTCCTCCTCACCCCCCTCCCTCCCCCTCCCTCCTCCTCCTCTCCTCCCTCCTCCCTCCCTCCTCCTCCTCCTCCCTCCTCCTCTCCCCTCCTCCCCTCCCTCCTCCTCCCCCCCCTCCCCCTCCTCCCTCCTCCTCCCCCTCCCCCTCCCCCTCCTCCTCACCCCCCTCCCTCCCCCCTCCCTCCTCCCCTCCTCTTCCTCCCTCCTCCTCCCTCCTCCTCCCCCTCCTCCCCCTCCCTCCTCCTCCCCCTCCTCCCCCTCCTCCTCCTCCCTCCTCCCCCTCCTCCTCCTCCTCCTCCCTCCCCCTCCCTCCTCCTCCCCTCCTCCTCCCCCTCCCTCCTCCTCCCCCCTCCTCCTCCTCCCTTCCCTCCTCCTCCCCTCCTCCCCCTCCCTCCTCCCCCTCCTCCCCCTCCCTCCTCCCCCTCCTCCCTCCTCCCTCCTCCTCCTCCTCCCTCCCCCCTCCCTCCTCCTCCCCTCCTCCTCCTCCCCCCTCCTCCTCCTCCTCCTCCTCCTCCTCCTCCTCCTCCTCCTCCTCCTCCTCCCTCCTCCCTCCTCCCCCCTCCCCCTCCCTCCCCCTCCCTCCTCCTCCCTCCCCCTCCCTCCCCCTCCCTCCTCCTCCCACTCCCTCCTCCTCCCCCTCCTCCTCCTCCCTCCTCCTCCTCCTCCTCCTCCTCCCTCCTCCCCCCTCCCCCTCCTTCCTCCTCCCTCCTCCTCCTCCTCCTGCCTCCTCCCCCTCCCCCTCCCCCTCCCCCTCCTCCCTCCTCCCTCCTCCCTCCTCCTCCTCTCCCTCCCTCCTCCCCTCCCCCCTCCCCCTCCCTTCCTCCCCCCTCCCTCCTCCCTCAGGTCCAGTTCCTGAGCCCTGATGAATGGCTGGTCTCTGCGTCATCCAGAGAGGCAGTCTGGGTAAACATCCCAGGTCAGGGCGGGGGGCTAGGCCTTGCCGTATGCTCCGCCGGCGTCTAGGGACCAGGCATAACTAGCCGAGCACAGAGCAACCGAGCGACGACTCCTCTCTTTGGCCGACGGTGACTGATTGCCACGGGCGCCACGGGCCAGCTGTGATGTGGTGGATGCCCGGCTAGCCAGCTGTTGGTGATAACCAGCCTACTGGCAGGCGGAACACGGAACACATATCCATGTCATTAGCATGCTGAGAAGGTCCTCATGCTAATAGCTAGCTTTGCGCGCCTTGCATGCTAATAGCTAGCTTTGCTGCTGAGAAGACTCTTCATGCTAATAGCTAGCTTTGCGCGCCTCGCATGCTAATAACATGAGCGATGTGGTTAGCATACTGTATGTTCGGTGGGCAAGGTGTGCAGGTGCCACACCCCAACGGTGTTAGCTTAGCACACTATATAACGGTATAAATCAATAACAAGAATATAGATTCTGGCCACTCGGAACCACTATCACACCCTCGTCACGACATACATCAAGCCCTTCCTGTCTCTACAACAGCGTAGCGGAGATTCGACCCAAATCCTGCTGATTTGATGTCTGCCTTTTACAGGCCCGACCAGGATCTCTCTGGACCTAGTTAAAACCACGGCTTCCCTGTCCCTGGCCCGGCCTAAACTCTCATCTCTCTGTGAGACCCAGAGTGAAGCTTTAATGGGTCCTGAAGGAGCTCTTCGCTGGGCCTCACCAAGCCGGGCCAAAGTACGTCTGGCTGAGACCGGCCTCCCTGAGGTGGCAAAGGTACACACACATCCTGAGTTTACCCTGCTGCCATCAGGGCGCAGATACAGGCTTCCACCTTGCCGAACTAACCGGTGGAAGAAATCATTTATGCCTGCTGCCATCAGTCTGGTCAATGACCACATGTAAATATGTGATCTGTTTGTGTTATTTGTTGTCTTATATGTTATATGTTTGCCATCTTTCTCTACTGCTGGCTGTACAACAAATTGCCCCTCGGGGATAATAAAGATACCTTGAACCTTGAACCTTGAACATCCTTCACTCAAGTACAAGTTCAGATACTCATGTGTAAGAAGTAAGTACTGACTACACGTTTTCACTCAGGTTAAAGTAAAGATGTTATGATGTTAGTTTCTCTCCCCAGGATCAGAAGGACTCTTACTTAGAGACCTGCTGCTCTTGCTGGTTGCTGTAACTGATTAAACTGTTGTTTGCTCTTCCACAGGTACACCTCGTGCACTTTTAAGGTTCATGTTGTTCAATTGTAACTTGTTTAACTCCATGCTCTTATGATTCTTCCCTTTGGCACTTATTGTTGGTTTTTTCACAACGGACGATCCATGTTTGACTACTTGCAATGTTGGGGATATCTCGTTGTTATGATCAGTGACCTATGCACTATTGTAAAGCTCTCTCTTGGAAGTCGCTTTGGATAAAAGCGTCTGCTAAATGAATAAATGTAAATGTAAAGAAGTGTGGGCTCTGACGTATACTTAAGTCAAAAGTAGCCACTAACTGTTTTTAGTGTTACGCTGGTAACTGGACCTTACATCTACAAAAATACACAGTAGACACGCAGCGCATTGCCAGGAATCCTTTGGTTGCCGACAAGAGGAGAGGAGAGAAGAAGAGAACAGACAAGCCTAATATAGCAGATTAAAGCAGAGCAAGTACAATCGTCCTAATCACATACTCATCAAGGATGCCAAAACTCCTCACGGCTAGTCGAAACAAAAAAAACAAAAACGTAATTCTCTTTTCCCAGTTTGCTTCTTGTAGGTTTATAAATAGAGCCAGTGAGATGATTCTTGGGGTCTGCAGTACTGCAAGGCCCTCAGCTTACATGGTATGCGCACTTCAAACTAATCTTTCAGCGAGCGATCGGTAAGGAGACTTACAGACACAGCATTTCCACCAGCGTAGAGAATCGTCAGGAGACCTTCGAGTCTTATCACGAGGCAGCCAAGGTAATCGGGACTTTCGCCTGTGGAGGAGAAGACACTCCGCAAATGGAAACAATAGATGCCAGAAAGGGACAATTAGCTGTTGATACATGAGTGGCAATTTCACCACTATTAGCTCAGCCGAGTTCCAGCGGAGGGAGTACATTTTATAGGGTCCAATTATCATCAATCTTTACTGACGGAGAATCCGTTTTCTGCCGATTCGTCCCACCTACCTCAGATCTTCCTTTCGTGGTGCAAACTCAATACCCTTACCGCTCATAATATCCCTAACCACTAACCCTGGGCTATGCATGTATCGTACACCCCGGTAGGCCCTTCTGACAAGATCAAATGCATCTTGCCGACCGGAGATGAGATTCATAGCACACACAGGATTAGTTTTGTGTTCTTCTTCTACACTAATTGCGATGATTAGAAGGAAAGCCTGGGTTCCTCCCCAGATTCATTATCACGCTTCCACTTCAGTTCCTGGTCGGGGCTCCAATAATAGAGCATCAGGGAAGGGGGGAGCGAGAGATAGGGATGGGATGAGAGAGAGAGAGAGAGAGAGAGGAGGAGGGAGGTAGAGGGAGGGAGGGATTGCGAGGGAGGGAGGGAGGGAGGTAGTGGAGGTAGTGGATTTAGTTCTTTCGTGATGGCGTTCTTTCTTTCTGTCTTCTTTCTTCGTTCTGAGTGTGCGCTGCGAGGTAGGAGGTTGTCTTGCTTTCGTTTCTGTAGTGCTTATGTATTCGCTGTGTCGCGTTGTGATATCGCTTTGCTCTCTTTCTTTCTTTCTTCTTCGCTCTCTCTCGTCTCTCTCTCTTCTACTCTCTATAGCGTATCTAGTCTATGTCTTTGCTAGGGAGGGCGTAGGTCTGTAGGATGTAGCTAGAGCGCGATGGTATGAGTGGAGATCGATTAAGCGGCTTTTCACCAGCCTCCTGCACAAATCAGGAGATATTGCGTCCCTAATGTGTTTTCTACAGTACATTATCACGGCATTCATTCGACTCCGAGACACAACATAATCTCTTCCTGGTGAATAATGCGTTTTCAATAGTGCGTCTGATAAACCCTGCGAAATGAAGTATTTCACCTTGGCTGAGTAGTGTGCTCAACACTAATGAATTTATATATATCATCAGTGTGGGTTTCGGTTGAGTTCACAAACTAAGACATTTTGGGAAATATCTTTTAAATAGTGTCCTCTAGTGGGTTTTAGGAAGGAATTAACTCATTTAGATTTAAATATGAAGAAAAAGACCTTCAGACTTGCAGTGCTGTAACAGGTGTGCTGCCTAAACCTCGTCAGAGCATCAGTGTCACAGAGCTCACGTCCATTATGACAACTACAATCCTTTCCTCTCCAAATCGAGGTTAGAAAAGGACCAAATGAATCCAACAACAGATTCATCAGCGGCAGAACTGTTCCCACTGCCCACAGCTGTGTGTGTCATACAGCTTGCTGGTTTGTTCTCTATAAAACACACCACTCATCCTCCTTTCTGTGAACAAGGAGAAGGCCTGGTCACAAACACATCTCAAAAAAAGTGGGGAAATTAAACCACCTCTCAATAACGCGTTTCACAAAGTGAAATTCAAAGTCACAGAGTCGACCCACCTGCTACTCAAGCTTGGATAATTCCTTGCGTTCCTCTGAAACTATGTGAAATGTTTCCGAGCTGAAAACCAAGGTGGAGAGTACGCGTTAACAATGACTCGATTTCAGCCTCGGTGTGAAACGGCAGCCAGCAGTGGTTTGAAATGAACACAGCACACACAGCATTAACTGAGTTAGGCACAGTTAATAATCACTTTGAGGAGCTTTGGAGGGTTTCACACCCTGTCCGTTCAATGAAGCACAATAGAGACACTTGAGGGTGCCCCACACCTACATTCTCTTCCACCGTCCCTCCCCTCAGTCTTCATCCCTCCCCCTCTCCCCTCCTCCTCATCATCACCAGGAGGAAGAGCATGGTCCCTCCCCCGTCTCCCTCTCCTCATCATCACCAGAGAGGAAGAGCATGGTCCCTCCCCCTCTCCCTCTCCTCATCATCACCAGGAGGAAGAGCAGGGTCCCTCCCCCTCTCCCTCTCCTCATCATCACCAGGAGAGGAAGAGCAGGGTCCCTCCCCCTCTCCCTCTCCTCATCATCACCATGAGGAAGAGCAGGGTCCCTCCCCCTCTCCCTCTCCTCATCATCACCAGGAGAGGAAGAGCAGGCTCCCTCCCCCTCTCCCCTCTCCTCATCATCACCAGGAGGAGAGCAGGGTCCCTCCCCCCTCTCCCTCTCCTCATCATCACCAGGAGAGGAAGAGCAGGTCCCTCCCCCTCTCCCTCTCCCTCATCATCACCAGAGGAAGAGCAGGGTCCCTCCCCCCTCTCCCTCTCCTCATCATCACCAGGAGGAAGAGCAGGGTCCCTCCCCCTCTCCCTCTCCTCATCATCACCAGGAGGAAGAGCAGGGTCCCTCCCCCTCTCCCTCTCCTCATCATCACCAGGAGGAAGAGCATGGTCCCTCCCCCTCTCCCTCTCCCTCTCCTCATCATCACCAGGAGGAAGAGCATGGTCCCTCCCCCTCCCCCTCTCCTCATCATCACCATGAGGAAGAGCATGGTCCCTCCCCCTCCCCCTCTCCTCATCATCACCAGGAGGAAGAGCATGGTCCCTCCCCCTCTCCCTCTCCTCATCATCACCAGAGGAAGAGCATGGTCCCTCCCCCTCTCCCTCTCCTCATCATCACCAGGAGGAAGAGCATGGTCCCTCCCCCTCTCCCTCTCCTCATCATCACCAGGAGGAAGAGCATGGTCCCTCCCCCTCCCCCTCTTCCTCTTCATCACCAGGAGGAAGAGCAGGGTCCCTCCCCCTCTCCCTCTCCTCATCATCACCAGGAGGAAGAGCATGGTCCCTCCCCCTCTCCCTCTCCCTCTCCTCATCGTCACCAGGAGGAAGAGCATGGTCCCTCCCCCTCTCCCTCTCCCTCTCCTCATCGTCACCAGGAGGAAGAGCAGGGTCCCTCCCCCTCTCCCTCTCCTCATCATCACCAGGAGAGGAAGAGCATGGTCCCTCCCCCTCTCCCTCTCCTCATCATCACCAGGAGGAAGAGCATGGTCCCTCCCCCTCTCCCTCTCCTCATCATCACCAGGAGGAAGAGCAGGGTCCCTCCCCCCTCCCCCCTCTCCCTCTCCTCATCATCACCAGGAGGAAGAGCAGGATCCCTCCCCCTCTTCCTCTCCTCATCATCACCAGGAGAAGAGCATGGTCCCTCCCCCTCCCCCTCTTCCTCTCCTCATCATCACCAGGAGGAAGAGCAGGGTCCCTCCCCCTCTTCCTCTCCTCATCATCACCAGGAGAAGAGCATGGTCCCTCCCCCTCCCCCCTCTTCCTCTCCTCATCATCACCAGGAGGAAGAGCAGGGTCCCTCCCCCTCTTCCTCTCCTCATCATCACCAGTAGAGGAAGAGCATGGTCCCTCCCCCTCTTCCTCTCCTCATCATCACCAGAGGAAGAGCAGGGTCCCTCCCCCTCTTCCTCTCCTCATCATCACCAGTAGAGGAAGAGCAGGCTTTGGGGCGTGTCTTCACACTTGGACAACCACGCTCTCTGAATCACCACCTCGGTAATTGCATTCCTTATCTCACACTGACCAACACTCTGATGCTCCCCCCCTCCCTCCCTCCCTCCCTCCCTCCCTCCCTCCCTCCCTCCCTCCCTCCCTCCCTCCCTCCCTCTCCCCCTCCCCCCTCCCCCTCTCCCCCCTCCCTAACAAACACCTCTGGTCAGTCTTGGGAAATCTGGAATCATGAATTTCAATGTCACAGCTTCTCCTATCTCTCTTTATCTGTCTCCAAACGATTGAAACAATAAAAAATGAATCAGAATCTAATCAGAGTGGGTCCTGTGTTTCTCCAGGATGGGGTCCTGTGTTCTCCAGGATGAGGGGTCCTGTGTTCTCCAGGATAGGGGTCCTGTGTTCTCGAGGATGGGGGTCCTGTGTTCTCCAGGATGGGGGTCCTTCTGGAGGTCTGGTGATACTAGTTCAGAGCCCTCCAGCCTGCTCCTGATGCTACATCTCTGTGGTGTTCATTATCCAACTCTCATCAACACACCCTGATACACATACATCACCGCCAGGCAGGCAGGACACTGATACACACACACACACACACACACACACACCACACACACACACCACCCACGCACACCACACACCCACACACACACACACACACACACACACCTCACCACCTGAGATGGAAGTCTAACGTGTAAGTATCTGTTTCCCTGGAGGGCCAGTGAGCGTCTCACACATTCCTCAGAACAAGGCTGTGTTCTGCACACTCCTCCTTCTTCCTCCCTCCTCACTCTGTCTCCACATCTTCCTTCATTTTCCTCCTCTTCAACCCTCCTCATCCTCCTCCAGTCTCCATCTCCCTCCTCAGTCTTCCTCCTCCTCCTCTACCTCCCTCCACCTCCCTCCCCCTCCCTCTACCTCCCACCTCCTCCCTCCACCTCCCTCCACTCCCTCACCTCCCTCCCCCTCCCTCTACCTCCCTCCACCTCGTACCTCCACCCCCTCCCTCTACACCTCCCACCTCCTCCCTCCTCCCTCCCTCCACCTCCCTCCACTCCACCTCCCTCCCCCTCCACCTCCCACCACCTCCCTCCACCTCCCTCCACCTCCCTCCACCTCCTCCCCTCCTCCTCCCTCCACCTCCCTCCTCCTCCCCCCTCCACCTCCCACCACCTCCCACCACCTCCCTCCACCTCCCTCCACCTCCCTCCACCTCCCTCCTCCCTCCTCCCTCCACCTCCCTCCTCCTCCTCCCTCCACCTCCTCCACCTCCCACCTTCTCCCTCCACCTCCCACCCTCCTCCCCTCCCACCTCCTCCCTCCACCTCCCTCCTCCTCCTCCCTCCCCTCCCTCCCCTTCTCTCTCTCCCTCCACCTCCCACCTCCTCCTCCTCCTCCTTCCTCCTCCTTCTCCCTCCTCCTCCCTCCCCTCCCTCCTCCTCCCTCCCTCCACCTCCCTCCACCTCCCACCTTCCTCCCTCCACCTCCCACCTCCTCCCTCCCCCCTCCTCCCTCCCACCTCCTGAGCTGAGGGGTCCATTACTCATCACCACCAGGAGGATCTGGAGGGTGGGCTCCTCCGAGGAGCTGGCTGTGTGCGTGTGATAAAGCCTTGACAGCGGCTGCAGTGTGTGGCCCAGGCGTGGTACAGATAGAGACACTAGCTGTACACTTCCCTGATACAGCCTGTTCGCTTCACCCTTACCGTCAGCCAATCAGATCTACCCACGGATCATTCTGACGGCGTCCTCCTGACATACCGCCGCCTGACAATACACAATCTTCAGAGAGAGAAAAAAATGGAGTTTGCTTTGGAGACTTGAAGATGAAGAGGGGACTCTCTCGTGGTGATGTTATCAGACGTGGGGATGAGGAGAGTAAATACACAATCAGATGGGAAACAAACGAGGGACGCTTCCGAGTGGAAGTGAGGAGGCTGGAGACAGGAGGCTTCAGCAGGTTGATAAGACCAGAACGCTGAGGCGGCTACGTTCGTCTCGTCTGATAACAGAGACTCTCCAGGCGAGAGAGAGAGCCTCTTCCTGTTTCACAGAGAGAGAGAGAGAGGGAGAGAGGGAGAGGGAGGGAGTGAGGGAGAGAGAGAGAGAGAGAGAGACACAGAGAGATAGAGACAGAGAGAGAGAGAGAGAGAGAGAGAGAGAGAGAGAGAGAGAGAGAAACAGCCTCTTCCTTTTCACATGCCTGCCAGCGCACCAGCACCATCTGTCAACACCTGATTCTATGGCAGGTTTTTCAAAGAGAATGACGGTAGCATGCGACCTGGGAACGAACGCTAGTCGAGACATGTACTCACGACCCGCCCGGTTCTTAGTAATGAACTTGCCTGGCACAGTCTTGAGCAGTTTGTGAAATGGTAAAACCTTGAGATTTAAACTTCAAAGTCAAGCAGAAGAGGAAAAAGTTGTAGAAGTACTAGTTTTTGGTTCTTATCGATATGGATGAAAAGACCTGATGGAGGGAGATATCTGATAACAAAGTTTGGAGAATCTCACCGCTCTGCACAGGAAATATGGAACGTAATCTTGTGCTTTATATCTTTTCTCCAATGTACCATCATTCAGACAGAGTGAAATGAAAGGATTGTGGAGGTCAAGTCTTTGAGACACGCTTAAAAAAACAAAAAGGATTTGAGGGCGTACCTTCAAACTACATTTCAATATCAGCGCAGGCCTCATTAACTGAGATGACTGCCCTGGGCAGATAAGGGTGAGAGAACGCAGGAGTGAGCGAGAACGAGAGAGAGAGACAGAGAGGGACGAGAGAGAGATGAAGATAGAGAGAGAGAGATAAGACGAGAGAGAGAGAGAGGGACAGAGGGACAGAGAGAGAGATATAGAGAATGCATGAATGAGATAATACTAGAGAGAGAGATAGAGAGGATAGAGATGTCATAATGAGGAGAGAACGAGAGAGAGAGATAGAGAGTAGAAGATAGATAGTGAGAGAATCAGGAATGAAGAGAACGAGAGATATTAATAATAGAGGATAATGCAGTAATGAGAGAGAACGTAGAGAGATAGATAGAATAGAGATAGGAGATAGAGAGATTATTCAGTGAATTAAAGAGAACTATATAGACTATACAGAGAAAAAGGTGAAGAGATGACGAGAGAAGAAAACATTTTTTTTAACTCTATTTCATTGGGTGGCAGCAGAGTCAGTTCACAAGATTTATTTGTTAATAGAGTCTGGATCTGCTCTCTCTCGCCACTCCGCCCGATACCGCACGGCAACCGGGAGGCTGAGGAAGAAAGATGACAGTAATAATACCGACAGTGAAAACTTAATATAAAGTTATTTCAGAACGCTGAACGAAGGACGGTGCAAGACGAC
>CAEFZP010002329.1:160000-230644 GCA_903064625.1 Mallotus villosus | reverse complement strand
GTAATGTTTTGTTATGTCTAATAGAATCAAATTGTATTTTTTGTTAAGGATATCATCACAATTCGATATAAATATACATTGACGCAATGTATTTCTAAGTGTAATATACAGTTTACTCATTAAGTAAATGACCATCGGTTCACCTAGGGTTGGGGTTAGGAGAAAGTACCAGGGCTCGGTTCACCTAGGGTTGGGGTTAGGAGAAAGTACCAGGGCTCGGTTCACCTAGGGTTGGGGTTAGGAGAAAGTACCAGGGCTCGGTTCACCTAGGGTTGGGGTTAGGAGAAAGTACCAGGGCTCGGTTCACCTAGGGTTGGGGTTACTTCCATGAACGTAATGCAGCTGGATACTGTTGGCTAATTTTTCAAAAAAAGGGCGCGGTCTTATAATATTATTAGGCTATATCCGAATTTAGCGAAAAGTAAATAAACCACGGCACGGCTTTAACATGAATATTACTCAATACATTAAGTACATTGACATTCTCACTTACTTCCATGGTTGATCTTTGGTTTCTGATAGCGATGTGTAAAAAAATCCCTTCCGTCACACCACGGTTACTTCCGTCACGCCTGGGTGTTATGTCACGCCAGGGTGGTTGTCCTCCGGGGCTGCAGCTGGACCCTACTCACTCATTGGGAGTACTGCGTCCCTCGATTTCGTATACTATGTTACGAAAAACCGAACCACAAGGTGGCGCTTCGCCAGAGTACAGACTCCATCAGGCATGAGAAAACATGGACATAATTAAGATACTTTACTTGTCAAGAATGAGAGGAGGCAGGATGCTTTAATATATTATGGTTTATTACTCGTCATCACAACTGTCATTATCATTATTTTATTAAATACAATGTAGATCTTATTCTGCAGTTAGGGAATAAACTCAATTATCTATGATTTTATTCATTTTTTTTCCACCAAAACAGTTTCTTGTAAACGTAAAAACACAGAAGACATACATATAGCAGGGGGGGTGGGAAACAAACGAAAATACATTAAAGAAATAAAATACTTAAAGACAAATGAATCATTGGGACCTTCCCGATTGACAGCAATCAAGCATGCAGATTTCAGAACCCAAATGTCACTGCTGATTCCGCCTCACTTCAACAAGAGGACTTTCATTTCCCCCGTGAAGCCTTGTGAAGAAATCAAGAACCTATGACACATATCTCTCGAAGACTGAGGATCTGCATGGAGAAATATTGCCATGATGTCATAATCGGCTTCCGGAATTTTCAAGAGTGCTCGGATCTCCGGAACCTTGGCCAGCCTGTGAGCACCAGAAGCTGAATCCCCAAAAGGTGACATCAGTGCTGCTTTGCAAAGTCCTGTGCTTTGAGTAGAAGTTTGCATAGACATGTTCAAGTCACCTTCACTGAGCCATTTACACCCCAACGGCGAATCCGGGAAGGACAGGATGCAAAAACGTTAAGTGAAAGAGGCGGGTGAAAGAGCAAAGTGAGCTGGGGGTTGTTAAACAACACTTATGTAGTAAGTGACAACCTCAGCACTCCATAGGGAGGACATTTTGCCTATGATTACATACAAGTCCCTCTTCACCTCCATCACAAAAACAGTACAGAATACCACTCTAAAGTGTATCGATTTCACCTCGTGGCATCTAGCACCGTCCATCAAACTTCAGACAGTACCACCACAAACAGGTTACAGAACACTGAGTGTGAATTAGTTAGGGAGTTAGTCCATAAGTCATTACAATGGTTACAATATACTGTAAGAGAGAAGGACCTACATGTGCAGAGCTTCAGCTACAAACCCTTCCAGAGCCGAGGGCACCACCTAGTGGCTATATGTAGTCACTACACAGTCTGATTGATAACCTTCAACAGTACATCTACGACCTTCGAATCTATAAATGGATACACTTACAATACTAATCCAAACTGTTCCATTTGTGGCCAATTCTTTCCCTAGACAGACGGGTTTAACACTGGAGTTCAACAATGACTGGTGAACCTAAAATGACTAAGATCTATGACCCGAAATGTGAATTATGAAATAAACACATGGTTTGTTGTGTAAGTGTCTGATACCGAAAACAAAAAACAGTCCCGATCTCGAAATAAACAAGAGCAGTCGTTTTTGTTTTACGATCGTCTTACCTTAGACGTTAATAATACCTGTGTCAGGCAGAAGTTCCAGTCGATAAGGTGTCCTTTTGCTCACATACAAAAATAGCAGTCAAATCCAAAATAAAGAATACATAATATATAGTTATCTGATTAAATTAACCAACTTTATACATAAATACATTGGAGCCTGAAGGGTCAGTTACAGTACATTGGCACACCCCTAGTACACACAGGGGTCACCCCCTAGTACACACAGGGGTCACACCCCTAGTACACACAGGGGTCACACAGAGGTCACACCCCTAGTACACACAGGGGTCACACAGGGGTCACACAGGGGTCACACAGAGGTCACACCCCTAGTACACACAGGGTTCCTAAAGGCGCAGGATTCAGGACATGAAACTACACGACCAGAAATGACTCAAGATCTGCAATAACATGCCAGAACAGGAGTGGTCAACGTTAGTGGTGCTATGTGATGGGGCTGTGCAACAAAAATAAAAAATTAATTTGTAATCCTTCGTTCACAGAGAAATGAAAAACAAACAAAAAAAACTAACGACAACAAAAAAAAACTATCAAAAATCACATTCTAATGGGCTAATAAAATCGTTACCCTTATTATTTGGCTAATTAAAAAATATATAATTTATATACATTTCCTTTCCCTAAAAGCAAAGAAAGAAAAAAGAAAATACTGTTTTGACATTTGGTCTAAAGGGCAAATTCAGGGTAGTCACTGATAGTACAATTTAAGACCGGTCATGGTTAACTGGTGGGCCATTGTTCACTTACCAGAAGCCAAATCTAATCATCTATCACTGCAAGAATATCTACCAGAAGTCTGCTACAACAAGAGAAACCATTGAAATTATCCCAGTGTGGTTGTTGTCAGGGATACTATACACATGTACAGTACAGTACATTTAACCAAGATTCCGGAACTATCCATGCAAGGTTCCAAGTTCCGCTTGTTAACACCTCTATTGCCTTCCCCTGCTTATCCCAGTGTAGATCTCTCTGTTAACCTGACCTGCTAACCTCCTATTCTGAAATGAGAGGGAGTGAACACGATGGGGGAACAGAGGACGATCGAGAGAGAGAGAGCAGAGAGGGAGAGAGAGGGCTACAACACAGAACAGTAACACATTTCACTACACTACTAAGGCACACATTCACACACAAACACTTAACACACTACAATAAATATATCCTCCCAAACATCCAATTACAATATTACTACCATCACTGTCTTCAGTGCCTGTAATTGAGACATTTAAACTGTTTTTTTTTCTTTTTTCCTTTTCTTCCAGGCCTTCACCTGACAACAGGTGAGAGATTAAACTGTAAATGAGGGACCAAGGACCCACTGTGGATAGGGTGGTTTATATACACGACCTATGGCACCATGGACTCTATCCGACGCCTTCTAACCCGCCATTATCGCTCCACAGCCACGAGTCCAAATAAAAACAAGATTTAAATTCAAACTTTAAAAGAAATTGAGATGATGACCGTGTGGATCCTGTTAGCCATACAGCCTGTTTTTCCAGTTACACAAACGAAAAAATGTCCCCTCTAACTAATTCCGACTCGTTGATTAAGAAAGCGTGGGGGTGATGAGGCCTAAGCCGCTCAGTGCTAATAAAACCACGATCCAGTTTGTTCCATAATAATCCTTTGAGTAGTCTTCAGGGTGTAGTACCATCCCGTCGACCCCCCCCCTCACCCTCTTTCCGCTTCTGGAGGTCTTTTGTTCTCGCCCCCTTTTCACTCAACTGGAACGACGGGGGGAGAAACTAGGCCGAATCTCTGGGTGCAGCGCCTCCATGATTCTCCTCCGCCTCTCCTCCTCCACCCACCTTGTCCTTTTTCTTCCCCCCTTTCTCCTTCCTCTTCTCCTTCTCCGCCCTCTCTTTCTCCTTCCTCTGTCTCTCCTTCTCAGACTTCTCCTTCTCCTTCCTCTCCTTCAGTTTCTGCTTCTCCTCCTCCTTCTCTTTCTCCTTCTTCTTCTTGTCCTCCTTGCTCCTCTTCTTCTTCTTACCGTCTTCTTCCTCTCCCGCCGCCGCCGCCGCTCCTCTTCCTCTGTCCGGGCGGGGCGGCAGCACCGCGTTATTGGCGGTGGGCGAGGGCAGGGTGGGGGTGACCTGCTCGGAGGTCACCTTGGAGGAGGGGGAGAGGCGAGGGGGGCTGCTGGGTCAGAGCAGGGGCCCCAGGCTGAGGCTGCGCTGAGGACGCTGGCACGGCCTGGTCGGGAGCAGAGGAGGAGCCGGGAGAAGACACCGCCAGAGGGCTTTGAGGCGCCCGTGCCTTGGTTCCGGCCGCAGACATGGGTGGCGGTGGTGTATGGATGGGAGCCCGGCTAGGGCTGGAGGAGGCTGCTACAGAGGGGTGTTGCGGAGGTAAGGCCTCCATCCCTGAGCCCCCGGAGAAGGAGCCCTTTTTGGCCTGGGAGCGGAAGGGGAGCTTGGACTTGCGGAAGCCGGGCAGAGAGAGCAGGCTGGAGGAGGCCCTGAGGGGGCCGGGAGGGGGGATGGAGGCCCCCAGGAAGGAGAAACTGCCCCCTGAGCTGATGGAGGCTGCCCGACGCTTGTGCTCATGGATGGCCCTCGTCCCGTGAAGACGGCGACTAGGCTGGTGGGTCAGCTCCCCCCGGGACTCCCTCCACTTCCTGACCTGGACACTGCACTCCCTCTCTATCAGGGCCTCGGTCACCTCCATGGAGACCACCTACGGAAAACACAAGAAGAAGAAGAAGCGGCCACACAGGAAGTTATTAGAATAGATCCAGACATCACACACACGCACACGAGCTGGATGACACGCCTGGCTCGCGTGTGTGAGTAAGAGCAGGACTGCGTTTAGGGAACACGAGCCTGAGTGCGTGGGCGTGTTTATGTGTATTTGTGTGTGTGTTTGTGTGGGCGTGTTTGTGTGTGTGAGTGTGTGTGTGTGTGTGTGAGAGTGTGTGTGTGTGTGTGTGTGTGTGTGCGTGTGAGTGTGTGTGCGTGTTTGTGTGTAAAAGAGGATCCCAAAGCTCCCACCTCATGCACCAGTAGATCCTCTCTGATAGACTCGGGGGGGGATGTTCCTCAGACGCTCCATGGTCTCGTACATGCCCTGCAGCTCCCGCAGCTTGTCCACAGAGCCCAGCATCTGTTTCAGCAGCACCAGGCCCACCCGGAACACGATCTTCACCCCTGCACCCACAGTGTTAGTTAGTTAGACACACACACACACACACACGATACCGTAACAGCGAGTCCAGTAGCTGTGAGGACACGCGTGGCGTACCTTCGCAGAAGAACATGTCCCACACGCGTAGCACGCAGGACCACGGCAGCGTGCGCGAGAACACACACATGAACCACTCGGTCATGTAGAGGATGGGGTCGATCTTGAACTTCTTGAGGTGACGGTAGGCCATGGGACACACACGCCTCAGCAGGGAGAAGAAGATCTCTCCGTCTAACTGAATTGCTTCCTTCAATGCGGAGGAGAGAGATGAGGAGGAGGATGAAGAAGAGAGGCGATGAGAAATAACACAGAGAGAGAAGTGGAGGGACAGACAGAGATGCTAGAAGAACCGGAAAGCGTGTGTGTGTATGTGTGTGTGTGTGTGTGTGTGTGTGTGTGTGTGTGTGTCTAGAACTCACCAGGCCGGCACTGTAGTAACCAGGAAGATACTTCTCACATATCTGCACCAGACACCAGAAGGCTTGCTGCAACACACAAACACAAATGACAAAATCAGAACCTCCACGCTACCCATCTCTGTCCCATGAACATCTACAGAACAGTGCCAAGACAGCCACCCCCCACTCCCAGCCACCCCCCACTCCCAGCCTCCCCCCCAACCAGCTGTCCCAGCCAGCCCCTCACCTCAGCAGCCATGTGTGGTGACGTCTCCCCACTCCGAGCCTGCCCCCCATGGGGGTGCACCCCCCCAGCCAGCCCCCCCCTCACCTCAGCAGGCATGTGCATGAGCAGCACAGCGGCTACAGGAGCCTGGGCCTGACAGTAGCCCTCCTCCGGACGGTACACGGTGTAGGCCTTCAGTATGCGGTACAGGTCCTGCTGTCTGGAGCCATGACGACGAGACGCAGAGAGAGAGAGGGAACACGGTCAGGATATCATGATCGCCGTCAAAGGGGGTCAGATGGCTGAGCGGTTAGGGAGTCGGGCAAGTAATCCGAAGGTTGCTGGTTCGATTCCAGGCTGTGCAAAATGACATTGTGTCCTTGGGCAAGGCACTTTACCCTACTTGCCTCGGGGAAGAATGTCCCTGTACTTACTGTAAGTCACTCTGGATAAGAGCGTCTGTTAAATAACTAAATGTAAATGTAATGCTTCTGTACGTTCTTAGGTTACGAGGTGTATTGCCTGGTGATCTACCGCAGTGCCCAGAGGGAAGTTTAGTCTGTTTACCCATGTCCACCACGAGCCGCAAACATCTCGTGAAAGGGGAACTGTCTGTGCAGGTCCTTCTCGATGATATCCAACCATTTGGGATCTCCTGGCTCCCTCTCCAACTCCTACACACAGACAGGCACGCAGAGAGAGAGTTGGAATTCACAAGTGTTTTTTGTTGTTGTTTTTCCCTCAGCCATGAGATACGTACAGTAACTCGGATCAGTAAAGCAATGAACTATGTTGGGCAGTATTACATAGGAGATGACCCAGCTCTGGTTAAGTGAAGGGCAGGCAGAGATGTATGGATGTTCAACAGAATGCAAACAAACAGATATGATAGTTTGTGTCCAGGCCCCGATCAGACCAGACCTCCAGCCTGGTTGTGGAGGTAGTCCAAGACAGCCAGGATTACAGGCCCAGATAAGAGGCTTAGAGCTGGATGCATTTACGCCAGGCCCCCCTTCACACCCCTGGGAGTTTTAATTTCCCTAATAATCCACAGCTACCTTATCACTGCAAGTTTAAAAAGACGCAACTTTCTTAAGAAATTATATTCCCATATAAAAACAAGAACTCTTAAAGAACCGTGATTTAATGGCTGTGAAGGTGCTGACAATGTGCACGTCTGTTTTGAAGTGCTCGGTCTAGAACGGACACGTTTTGCGCCGTTTCAAGCGTCGGTGAGAGAGAGAATGTGGGGGCTGCCATCCGTACCTCGAACTTGCCGGGGTTTTCATCCAGAAGCTGTTTGCTGTTGGAGAGGAGTTGCCAGGCTTTGGCCCTGAGGGAAGAGGGGATCCCCTTCCTACAGCGTAGCTTGACCTGCAGAGGGAGGCCGAACACACACACACGGTCTATGACATCCAGTCTGGTCATTAGGGGCCCCCGCCCAGACCCTAAAGACGAGAGGGGAGGGTACCTTCTGGAAGCGCCGGGAGACCCACTTGTCCCAGTTGTTAAACATATCCAGCCACTTCATCTCTCGCTGGCGAGCCACATCGATTCGAAGATCCTTTTCACTGTAACAGAGAGAGTGGCTTATTCAGACCCTGAACGTTAGGATTGCTGTGGAATGAAGCATATCAGGGAGTGGTCGTCTGACACGCCGTCTGTTCTGCACATGCTCCTTCAGCAGGACAATAACACACCCTTTTCACCTATGACCCCTTTAATGTGACACTGAAACTGACCGATATCGTAAACTTCCCCTTTTCACCTACGACTCCTTTAACGTGACACTGAAACTGACCGATATAGTAAACTTCCCTCCCCCCCCCCTTTTCACCTACGACTCCTTTAACGTGACACTGAAACTGACCGATATCCCAAACTTCCTTTTCACCTACGACTCCTTTAACGTGACACTGAAACTGACCGATATCGTAAACTTCCCTCTCTCTCTTTTCACCTACGTCTCCTTTAACGTGACACTGAAACTGACCGATATCGTAAACTCTTTTTCACCTACGACTCCTTTAACGTGACACTGAAACTGACCGATATAGTAAACTTCCCCTTTTCACCTACGACTCCTTTAACGTGACACTGAAACTGACCGATATCCCAAACTCTTTTCACCTACGACTCCTTTAACGTGACACTGAAACTGACCGATATAGTAAACTTCCCTCTTTTCACCTACGACTCCTTTAACGTGACACTGAAACTGACCGATATCCCAAACTTCCCTCTTTTCACCTACGACTCCTTTAACGTGACACTGAAACTGACCGATATAGTAAACTTCCCTCTCTCTCCTTTTCACCTACGTCTCCTTTAACGTGACACTGAAACTGACCGATATCGTAAACTCTCCCCTTTTCACCTACGACTCCTTTAACGTGACACTGAAACTGACCGATATCCCAAACTCTTTTCACCTACGACTCCTTTAACGTGACACTGAAACTGACCGATATCGTAAACTTCCCTCTCTCTCTTTTCACCTACGTCTCCTTTAACGTGACACTGAAACTGACCGATATCGTAAACTCTTTTCACCTACGACTCCTTTAACGTGACACTGAAACTGACCGATATCCCAAACTTCCCTCTTTTCACCTACGACTCCTTTAACGTGACACTGAAACTGACCGATATAGTAAACTTCCCTCCCCCCCCTTTTCACCTACGACTCCTTTAACGTGACACTGAAACTGACCGATATAGTAAACTTCCCTCCTTTTCACCTACGACTCCTTTAACGTGACACTGAAACTGACCGATATCCCAAACTTCCCTCCCCCCCCCCTTTTCACCTACGACTCCTTTAACGTGACACTGAAACTGACCGATATAGTAAACTTCACCCCTTTTTTTTAATTCAGATGACACATTCACAACAGGGGAGGAGCACTTGGCCCTTCATAGGAGAAGCCAGACGGGAATAGGCAGAGGACAGAGGGGTGAGATGTGACAGTCAGACCATACTGACTCACTAAAGCCCTCTCAGCACTATCTGACTCACACCAAGGGGAGAGGAAGGGCAGGATATTGACTTTAGACAGGCTAGACAGCACAGGCAGAGAGAAAAACAGAGGGAGGAACAGAGACTCAGGGGAGGACGCTAAACATGATCACCGAGGCAGATGTAAAAGAGCCATAACGAGATAAGCAAAGAAGAAGTTAGATTCACAGAAGTGCAATCCACACCTGGTGACGTCACACACGTAAAAGAGAGTCAGAATCATTATCTCATGTAGTAATGCTGTCAGACGCAGCAGCCATGTCTCACCGTGGCCCTATGCTGTTAGAAATATATACACTTGTAATACAGAATGATAAAAGTGTTTTTTGTGATCGAGCAGAACCAACCAGTCGTCCCCCCCCCTCCCCAGACAGCATGTGTGTCTTTCGAGGCCGTACCCACCCGTCCTCGCTGTACTGGTTCCCGCCGAGGAAGCCATACTTGTCCGTGCGTCTGACAGCCTGGCCGTTGACCTCCGAGTCGGAGCCCTACGGAGCTGCCGTCCTCCCCCAGCCCAGAGAGCGACTCCAGGGTGCCAGACATCATGCTGGCTGACTCTAGGTAGCTGAGGCTGTCAAGGGCTGGACGGGGCTGAGAGTTGGGCAGGGAGAAGGGGGGAGCCGGCTCCTGGATCACCAGGACTGGGGGACTGGGAGGCACACCTCTGGAAGGGCTGCTGGGTGGCTCCGAACTTTTGAACGGAGTGGGCGTGTTGGGTAACTGAGACTGGATGGGGGATTGAGGTTGAGGGTTATCGCCTTCTTGTGGCGGCAGGGGCTTTTCCTCTTCAGCGACTGGACCTGTGGCTGAAGCTGGGGCTGCGATTGTTTGGGTGGGATCAGGGGGAGGAGAGGTAGGAGTGGGGGCTGCGGGGGCTGGAGGGATTGCGGGGGCTGGAGGGGCTTCGGGGGCTGGAAGGGTCTGCGAGGGCTGGGGGGTCTACGGGGGCTGGAGGGGCTACGGGGGCTGGAGGGTCTACGGGGGCTAGAGAGTCTGCAAGGGCTGGGGGGTCTGCGAGGGCTGGGGGGTCTACGGGGGCTGGAGGGGCTACGGGGGCTGGAGGGTCTACGGGGGCTGGAGGGGCTATGGGGGCTGGAGGTGGACTCAACACAGACTGAGCATCCCAAGTAGCTGGATTAAGGGTCTGGGTGACGCGAACACTCGGGTAGAGATTAGGACTAGGATTAAGATCAGGGGGAGGGAACGTCTGCTCTACTGCCACTTGGGCCACTGGCTTACTTGAGACGAGTACCGAGGGCTCTGTAGGGGCATTTATCATCTCCCAAGCTGCTGGGTCACTGCCCTCCCGTGGGGCAGCGAACCCTGGCGTCCCCTCTCTCTCTATTCCCATCCCTCTCAATCCATCCCTCTGTGACATATCTTCATCTATGGTTGGTAAGGCAGGACTCTCTAAAGCTACGTCTGGTAGAAGTGGTTTGGGTGGTTTTTGGGGCGTCTCTTGCACGTGTGTTTCTGGAACCTGTCCCATAGGAGGACATGCAGAGGGGACACTCGTTAGGGATTTGTCATTGTAGAGAGATGACTTGGGGTTGGGGGCAACCTTGGTGGATTCTGGGGCAGGGCTGCTGGGAGCAGGGAGAGCAGTGGAGGACAGGGGGGTGGGTGCTGAGGTATGGGGGTCTCCTAAAGATGAAGGGGAGGGGGTTAGGGCGGAGATTTCGGCCATGGTTTCTCTTTGATCTCACCTTGACAGATGGGAAGAGACAGACATATGTGTATTACGACACTACAAGCAAATATATTGTCTGTTCAAAATACACATGATCACAGTGGACACAAAGTTTGTCAAATACCTCCTGGACTAAAGAACCGTTAGTACTGTAAATGGTATATTTCGAAAAGATGAATATCCCACCACACAATAACTGTGTGCAATTTTGTTTATATATATATCATTACTTAAACTTACAATGTCCATATTTGGTCCGGTCTTATTATAATAATGCAACGAAAAAGAGAAGCAACTGACCACATGAAAAGAGATAGCTTCATTTTAAATATACGGAAATAATTTGAACAGCAGTTTCATGTTTATTGCACTGGAATAGTACTGGAATAGTGTCCCAGCAATCAGAATAAGAGACAGTTGAAAAGATGTTTAAAATTGGACAGCTTTGTTGTCTGTATTTCGGTTCTACAGCAGGAGTTGGGGTTCATTTAAACCATCACTATTGCTAAACTGTAGATAGCTAACTGTTTTCATGTCCTCTCGAGGCCTCACTCAAAGCCACCGAACTTCCCGATTCAAAACATTAAAACACACACACACCGGAAAATTCTATCGTTTCTCAACAGCTAAGGGTCCAACCCTCCCTGTGTCAGGCCCTGGCCATGCCATGGTCCACGGCCTTGCTCATCCATTCCGATACCTCACTGAAGCTCAACTCAGTGTATAAACTCACCCACGGCCCGCGTGTCTACGTCGTGATCGGTCCGGTTGGACGCCCATGGGGTTCTTGTTCGCTGCCCCCCCACAGCTCCGCTTCCTTTAACTCCTCCGTAAAAAAAATCGGAAGTATGCGAAACCGTATATGCGAAAAGGATAACGAAAGCGTCCGAGCAGTTTAGGAGGCACAATGTCCCCCAAACTAGCCTAGCTTGCTAGCTAACGTTTGCTAGGTTTCTGGCTAATAATTTAGCTATGGTGTTGTTAGCCTAGCAAATTGGCTTCTGTCTTGTTGGCTAGCTTACTACTCTTCTTAGACATAGTAACAGGAAGCCGTTTTACCTGAAACAGACATTCAATTGTGTTCTACTTTTTCATATCTAAATATTGGATCCTTATTTTCAATTAAATTCGCTCAATCAATAAATATAGATGTGTCGCTGGAACACCAATACAGCCTGCATTTCCTACTGTGACAGCAACGTGCGCGCTCCCGTCAGTGACAGGATAGTGGGTGTGCACGCACGCGCATCTTTACCTCGGCTGCTACCCTGCAAAATATCTATCCGTGGCATTTCGACTGGTAATTTCACCTTTAAAAATCCATCATTAATAAATGTTCACAAATATATGCATTGATATCTGATTCAATCAAAACTAACTTATTCACTATAGGAAGACGTACAATTTGTTTCTGTATAAGTACAATTTGTTTCTGGTTGGCCTATATATACTTATACCGTGAAAACATTTGAACGATAATTTCTTGAATAATATGATATTTAGTGCATCACTTCCCTCTACTGTTCGCCTTAGTTAAGTTAAGTATTAAGTAGATTTTATTTGGACATGGACATGACAATGTCATTGGACGAACCAGATGCATTGTTTACAGTGTGTTAGCATAAATGCTAGTTTACAACACCTGTCCACAGGACGCTTTTTAAAAACAACAAAATAAACTAAACAAAACAGAAACAAGATCAAATACTGATAAAAAACTGATAATTAAAAGTAAAAATCCATAACCATCACTATTATGTACATGTATTAGTTTAGTGTTCCAGTAGGTGGCATGATTACCTTGGATGTTACTTTTACATTTGAGAATCAGAACCATAATTAGTTCTATAATTAAGACTGTCCTTACACAAACACATATGAAACACATTCACATGTGAAATCTTAACACGCATTCATACTACTGAAAACCTACGTATGAAATGTTCTCACAGACACATGTGAAACACATTCACACACATATATGTATGAAAATACAAGTTTAGAAAAAAGGTTAGAAGAAAAGGTTTGCATCATTGATGTGTAGCTACTTGAAGAGGAATCTACTGTACTCTATTGTGCTCTAGGCTTCTTTTTATCTTCTCCTCCTCCCCCTCTTCCTCTCCTCCTCCTCCTCCCCTCTTCCTCTGCCCCCCTCCTCCCCTCCTCCCTCTCCTCCTCCTCCTCCCCCCCTCTTCTTCTCCTCCTCCTCCCCTCTTCCTCTCCCCCTCCTCCCCCCCTCTTCTTCTTCTTCTCCTCTTCCTCTCCTCCCCCCCTCTTCCTCTCCTCCTCCCCCCCTCTTTTTCTCCTCCTCCTCCCTTCTTCCTCTCCTCCTCCTCCTCCCCTCTTCCTCTCACTTCACGTGTGGAAAAGTTTTAAAAAGTTGGAAAAAAATGTTTTTTGTTTTTGAACGGCAGCTTTCTGCATACCAACCGTCTCTGTAGTTGACCTCTAGCTGAGTTTATGATGTTGTCTTCTCTGTGCTGATCTGTGGGCCTCCACAGGGTTATAGCTTTTTAAAGGGCTATACAATAACATTTGATACACATGAAACATCCTAGTGATTTCCCCTTTCACAATGTATTTTCTGCGTTTGTAAATATTGTGATTGCTATGGAGAACTACGTCCAAAGGGAACACCCAAACATGTAGTCATCCCTAATTGTTTTAGGAAAAAGTTAACATAAAGTAGTTCGTCATAAAGAGAAAGAAGGGAGTTCCCTTGTAACTACACCCTGTTCCACGAGCCGGAGCGACCGAATGGAATCCCTCCCACACGTGCCGATGGACCAATGTTTCCATAAAGTGGCGCAAGAAAACATCTGCGGTTTCCATGATGGCGCTGAACCAGTAAAAATACAGTTTGCTATGGATACGTCTATTTTATTCTCGTCTCCAAAATATAATAACAAATGGGGGAGGGAAAAGTATTAAATATATTAATATATTTATTCAAAAGTAAACATCCAATGTTATTGCACATAATGTAATGGCATTTCTAGAAGACAAATCAAATCTAGTTCTATTGTTTTCTTGAATGAGCTGTTACTTTAATCATTCTCATAAATTATTTCTCTAATCAATTTTTTTATGTAGCCATATCTACATTTCAGTCACACACCCTCATGGTGTGTAATTAACGAAATATGTCAATCCTCATTATGATGATAATCATGATGGATATTGCAATGTTCCCTAGGAAGACAAGAAAGTGTCTTCAGCGTTTACAATACTGTATAAAAGAGCCTGCTGATGTTGCATTACATGGAAAATACACAATTATAGAAAATAGTACTGTAGTCTTAAGTTTGTAAATGTCTAAAAATGATAATACTGCTTTTGAGAGTAAAACAATCTCAGGTCCTATCTTAGACAGTTGGAAGCCTGTTACTAATGCCTCAGTCAAGATTAAGAGTCTTTATAGATGCATTATACGTGTGAAACGTTCAGCTCAGGTTTTGTTTAGGCGGGGCAAAACCCAACCTATCTACGTATGAATTCTGAATTCTGTTACTCAGCTGGTACGATGCAAAGACAAAGTAATTAACACATAAAACACTCAGAGACTGCAGGTGAGTCTGTTCTGATATCTGCTAGTGATTTAGCTAGTTGTTGCTGTCATTGCTAAATTCAATAAACTCGAGGGGGCGGAGCTTCAGCGCCTTCAGGCGACATGCCCCCCCCCCATTATCAAGCAGAGAAGACAGCTGTTTTTCTCACGATTTCAAAGCCTACTTTTACATACTTGTCTGTGGGTTTTTTTCCCCATTCGAACTTGGATGGGTATTTAACGACACATTTTTCAGTTCTTCTTCACAGCGTCTTTAATGCAGTCGACAGGAAAGGTGTCAACCCATCTCTGAGTGCGTTTCCGGCACTGGTCCCAGTCGTACAGCGGCTGGTACTGGAAGTGACGCTGGGCCTTGTCTGAGCTCACAGTGAAGGACGTGCTCGCAACTGCCAACGTGTAACGGTTAAGCATTGGCGTGTAGCTATGCACAGGCCTTAGGACCCAGCGGAGCAGATCATTAAAGCATGCCACAAACCACAAGAGCAGCAGTGGTATACGGATCTGGCGGAAGTTGAATGCTGACAAGAACTGCATGTTGAAATCCTCGTAGCTCTTGTACGGCGAGTCGTCGTAGCAAAAATACACTTCTCCTGCGAGTTTGCCGGGGTGCTCTCGAAGGGCGCGAGCCGCCAAAACATGCATCCAGGCCACGTTTCCTAAAAAGGAAACGCCGTCAATTATTGTTTAAAATGTACCTACATCAATAGCCTAAACTGTAAGGACTCTTGATCCAAACGTGACACCAGACTGACTTGTTTACTTATACTTGTTTCCTAAAGATTCATTACAAAAGAGTTTGATGCATGTTGATGCATGTTGCTGCATGTTGCTGCATGCATTTCCCACGGTTATTTCCTGCTGCGACTGAAAGAGGATGCCTGGGCTCACCTGCATAGACACGCCCGTGTTCTGTGCTGTCAGGAACACCTCGAATCACCAACCCCCCCGTTCGTACGCTCATCATATAAAAGTCCTTCATCAGCTGGTGCTGCTCTCCATAAATGCCGGTGGGTCGCAGGGAACATGTGTATAAACACGCCCCTCCTCTAAGCTAAGAAAGAAGAAGAGGAGATCATAGATTTGAAGAAAAAAACTCAGAATGCCAAACATGTTATGTATGCAATTTTGTCTGTCTTGCGTGTAAACAGCTGAAAGCATGACCAACACACATATATCCAGGAGGCAACTAACTACACATCGTAACGTGAGATATGTTGTGTGATGTGATCTTTTAGAATGCTTCTTTCATGGATCACCTCTGAGGGTTTCTGTTTCATAAGGCCGGTTTCAAAACTATGTGAATTTGGATAAATGGCTGACTTGTGTATGTTGTGTAATGTTGCCAATTAAGCAAGGCACACATAAATAACACCAGCAGCCTACCTTCGAGCCGTTTGCCTCAATAACAAGTTTTTCAGCCTTAGACTTGCTCCTGGGGTAAGGCATCTCATGACACACGTTATAGACCGTATCTTCATTGCCTCTGTAGAACAGAAAGGGAAGATAAAGAGAGGGGAGGAGAGATAAAGAGAAGGATAAAGTGAAATGTAACAAATGTATGCAACAACTCTGGAACAGCAGGTCACATGATGCACGTGTGGAGTACAGATGAACCACAAAACATGCAGAACACCAGCGGGTAGATGATTTGATTTCAGTCAAATATTTTGAATATTTTGGCAAATCGAATCCAAGTAGATCCAATTCCATTCCTGCTGAAACTGACAGCGTGAAAGAATGTAGCTGCAAAACCAACAGTACCTCCATAAAAACAGTTTCTAGGGTGTGTCAAGGAAACTCCAAATCAAAACAGCTCCCAACATGCCATAGTCTAGGTCAAGTTTAGGTCAGACCCTCAACCCAAATAATTATGTCATTAAGTAATTTGCAGCTTCCTTCACCCCTCTTTCACACAGATTTGTGGTAACACAACTTTATCTTCAACCATCAGCATTTAGATGAGCTAGTCACAAATATTCAGGAGATGTTTCTTCGATCATGCATAACACTGACTTTTTAAAATTGTATATAAACAGCAGTTGGTACGGTAATGGACATTCTAATTCCCAGTGAGTATGAACACGTAGAAAACATGAGCGCACATTACATAATGTGTCAGTCACGCAAAAAACGCAGTGTAGATTACGCCAGATGTTCTTTGTAGTTCCTCTCACAGGTGTTAGGGGTAGAGGACGGGAGGGAACAACTAAAAACAGGTGTCCTAATCTACACTGCATGTGTACCTCAAACTCCGTCAACAACGCAGGAATGCTGCACATCTCATGAATATGTGTGGTCCGACAAAGAGAGAAAGAGACCAAGAAGATCAGACAGCAGAGAAGAACCTCCGTCAACAATGCAGGAATGCTGCACATCTCATGAATATGTGTGGTCCGACAAAGAGAGAAAAAGACCAAGAAGATCAGACAGCAGAGAAGAACAGAGAAGCTGAAGATGTAGCAGAGATGTCTGGCCGAGGGTTAGGGGGAAACTGATGATTAAAACTTTGAGTAAAGAAGTTTACCTGACAAAGGGGTCCCCTTTGACATTCGGACCGATCACTTCCATACTGCTAGTGTAGACGAGATTCTGAATGCCATTCTCGATACAGGCATTGATGACGTTCTCAGTTCCTGTTAAATCAAGATGGAAAAAGCAGATAGGGAGATGCAAAATGTTACACATTTTACAGAGAAGCCTTTATGTGGATGATATTAATTAACAAGAGTTACAGTAGAGGAAGGAGGGTAAGGAGTGCAAACAGAGATACGGTTCAGAGGAAGTATAGTATGTTGCTAACTAAACATCTGGGACAATCTATAAACATGAGATGAAGAAATAGCCTTTCTGCATAGAGCTAGTATGCACGTTGCATGCCAATTTTCATCTTAATCTTAGATGGATGAAGTCAAATGTAAATTTACACAAAACAGAACACATTATTGACACAGGACGACTGCTGGCATCAGATTCGACACAGTTGAGTTTTGCCAATGAGATCATTTTCAAACTGCAGATATCTCACCAGTGCAAGTCTCAACATTTCTGTCTTGCATCACCCTGACTAAGACACATTACATTTAGTCATTTAGCAGACCTGCTAATCCAGAGCGACATATAAGTACGGGGACATTCCCCCCGAGGCAAGTAGGGTGAAGTGCCTTTCTCAAGGGCACAACGTCCTTTGGCACGGCCGGGAATCGAAACCGGCAACCTTCTAATGAATAGCTCGATTCCCTAACTGCTCAGCTATCTGACCCCTAAGACCCTCCAACGCATGTTTGATTCATGAAAACAACAGCAATTCTTTTACAGACAGCTTTGTAAAACAGAACTTGAAGTTGATTTAGTTATTTGAGTGTGTAGGATATAAACCTGCCATCTGACACACAGGCACTAAAGCCTAGTTATGAAATGTTACAGGTTACACAAGACTCTCCACATATGACTCTCCACATATGAACACACAATGGAGACAAGTTTTTAAACACTTTTACATTTAGTTATTTAGCAGACGCTCTTATCCAGAGCGACTTACAGTAAGTACAGGGACATTACCCCGGGCAAGTGGTAGTGAAGTGCCTTGCCCAAGGACACAACGTCATTTGTCTTCACAGGGAATCGAACTGGCAACCTTCTGATTAATAGCCCGATTCCCTAACCGCTCAGCCATCTGACCCCACAGTCCCCACAGGAGAGTTACACAAGACTCCACATATGACTCTCCACATATGACTCTCCACATATGAACACACAATGGAGCCAGTTTCTAAACATTTTTGAGACTAAACCACTGAACAACAAGGTTTTTATGTATGTGTCCTCAAACTGGTAAATCAGACAACAGGCCTACATTTTACATTGACTAACTTGTTTTGGGAAACAAATAACAGGATTATGTTGCCATCCACGAGTTACACCCTCTCTTAAATCTTTCAAGGACATCCAACTCTTGGGAAAAGTCGTTTGTTTTCGGGAACAGTGCTTGTGTTCAATTTGAAACTTCCGGGATGAATAATTGTTTCTGTATTTCACCGAAAAAATCGTCAATCATACAGGATTTCCTTCCCTTCTCTCCCCCCCCCGTCCCACCCCCCCCACCCCCGTCCCACATCCCCCTCCCGTCCCCTCGTCCCACATCCCCCCCCCCGTCCCACATCCCACCCCGTCCCCGTCCCCCGTCCCCCGTTTCCATACCTTTGACATTGACGGCCTCAATAACAGACTCTGGAACTCTGTGCCATACATCCACCAGGCTGGCCGTGTGGATGACCACCGTTGCTCCCTGCGACACCTCCACAACGCTGGAGTAATCTGTGATGTCCCCCTGAACCACCACCACCTTAACCCGCTCTGACGACAGACCAGGGAGGGGAGGAGAACGGGGACAAGGGAGAGAGAGAAAAAAAAGAAAACACATTCCGTTATTTTACTGTGCCCCATCATAGATAGATAGATAGATAGATAGATAGATAGATAGATAGATAGATAGATAGATAGATAGATACTTTATTTATCCTGTGAGGGAAACACAGGCATCTCTCATCTCTCATCATGCATGATCGTGTACTATACATAAAGCAACTTAGTAGGCTGTTTTTATAGGCTGTGGCCTTCAGAGTTATCCAATGTAATGATTCAGGGAGTCAGAGTGCGCAAACTGCCCTGAGATAACCACCAACATTATGTGGACCTTGGAACCTGTCAAGGACACAGACCAGATCATTTGGCTCTGCATTGGCTCACTGTGTCTTAGATGAAAACAACACATTCCATAAGCGAGGGTCTGTACTTACCCGGTCTGTAATTACCTGTGTAATTACATGTTTTACACGAATTTAGGCACTGTAGTTGTCTACTTAGATGAAACTACTGAGGCTGAATGAAAAATACACAGGCCTGGTGACATAGAAGAGAGATAAAGTATTATCAATCTGGAGATCGAGTTTACAAGTTGGACACTTTTGGGCTCTGAGTCGCTTCCTGCTGAGATCGGTTCAGTCTGATCAACAGATACTATCAACTCTTATTAAATGAAAAGCACATAAGGACACTAACTAGTACCACCTGACTAGTTCGACTGATTACTGATTAACAAGTGAGCCTACGAAGGAAATCTATTTATTCCGCACTAGTTAGTAGAACCAAAAAGCCCTCATTCTTGAGATTCCTTCTGAACTGAAGACATATTTGGACCATATGGAAATATGGTCCACTGATGGCTTACAACCCAAGAGCTATATCAATAAACGATCTGTGCTTGAATGCCCAAATATTCAACAGCCTGTTGCTACGTATAACCACAGAGACTCATAGGTTACATTATATGGTATTATTTCCTGTTTTAAATCGTATGGATCAGCACAAAACCATCTGTTACACATGTGAGAGGTGTGAGGAAAGTTGGATATTGTCTGGTCTTCTGCCATGACCTTATGCTACGTTAGGATGCATCTGCTTGACCCAAAGTAAGTCACTTTTCCGGGGATTCACTGAATGTTACAGAATGTCACGGAATGTCACATTTCACGTTCGAAAACCAGCATCTATCTGTAGCCGATATACAACACCATTTGTGTTCATTCTATTATTACTTACCAGTCATTATAAGAATGTTACAATTTATGGCGCAAATAAGAACTTTTTGACTTTCTACGACTGTATTTAAATTAATATTGTACCCAGACGGTTCTAGTCTAGCTCTACCTACTGACCTACTAGCGTATGTCGCGGGCTCCCTCGCCCTACAGTGATAGCCTATGGATTAATTCAAGATAATAAACTTTAAACAAAGATAAACAACAGTAGACTAACTTTCCAATACACTTATTGTCGCTATCTAGGTCACAAAAAAGCAATTTGTAATCTAGCCGATAGGCTATACCCTGTAATTTTGCAACGGAAATTACTAGGCTACAGTACATATGTCGTGCATGAATCAACACACAAATTACGCTTACCTGTGCTTTGATCTTGTAAACTTAAATCGATGTGTTTGTCGAACAACCTGATCTCCGTTATTGTATCCTCCTTCTCAAGTAGGACTTGTAACAGGTGTCGACCAAGAAAACCGCAACCTCCAGTAACGAAATATATGATATCCTTCTGCGCAGACATCGTGATTATGTAAGGTATGGTGTTCTTTGAATAATTACTTTTTATATATGCTGAAGGTAGGTTGTTTTCTAGAAGAGAAGGAACGGTTGGATGACTAGTGGACAACTGTTCAGACAGCCGTGCTGCCAGTTTTAAAGACAAGCCAGTATCCAGGCTAGCAACTCCCCCTCACGTGTGATTGGATGCGTGAGTAGCCTTAGAAACACAACACCCAGGTTTTTGTTATGGGATAGTCATTGATTAATAATAATACATAACAACATGAGTTTTTGGTATACATTCCTCAATTGCCTTGCTTGTGTAGACTAGCATTAGCGTTTCAGTGGCTATCCTAGACTACTGTGCATTGCCCTAAACTGTATCACAATACAGGCCTGCTTACAACAAGACCGGTTTGTGAATAACCAGATGTCTGCTAGGATAACAGTGCTACAGAATGCCTTCTTAACCTCAGTCAACACTTACATTCTCTCCTCTCCTTTGACAACATTGTTAGCTACACTCCTTTGGCCTGTGTAAGTGTAGTGTAATCAGTTTAGCTATAGAGCCTTACATTGTTCTACCATCCGTCGCCCTTGCCGCTACACTCCAGTCCCTCAACAGACTCACTCACGCGCTCACCTCTTTACCCCTTTTCCACCAACGATTTTGAGTTGACGTAATTACGTGGCGATGTGTGGATTTAACTTTCGCAAGTTACTAGTTCCGACCTAGCTGCCGGTTCACGTTGGTGGAAAGGGGGCAATTTGGGGCTAAATTAGAAAAAATTTGCAGGTTCGACCAGGCACTGGCTACGAACCAGCACGCAAAATGCGTTGGTAGAAAAGGTTGATCTCTGGTCGAAAACGACAACCCGGAAGTACACCTGTAATATGGTAAACAACCATCGCCTCTTCCAGTCATTAGTTAGGCAATTTTGGAATTAATGCAAGTCGCTGTCGTTAGTGTGAGACCTGTGACCTCAAGATGAATTCTGAGATAAAAAGTACCGAAGGATCTGAGCCGACAACACAATAAAAAGTCTGATCTTATTTAAAAAATATTTTAATGCACCATTAATAAAGGGTTCAACGCATTAATACAAGAGAAATATTGCAAATAATATTAAAATAATAAATCATCAAATGAAGGAAAAACAATAATAAAAAAAATTACTGAAGGGAAAGTATGTACAGTTTTCCTCCTCTTGGGGAAAAGGAAATGAACAACTTATTTACAGATTGGAACCAGTGTGTTTCTACGAGAAACAAACACTACTACAATATATACATTAATTTCTTTGAACTTTTTTCTTTCCGTATTCCTGCCTTAGGGTTAAGAGGGTTGGTTTGTATTGAAAGGCATGAGTTGCAAGAAGAATGATCTTACAGGTTTCCTGTCGCGTCGGGAACAGAACACAACGTGACAAATACAAAATCAAAGATAAACCTTGGGACGTCCGAATCCGAATGAGACCAAAAACAAGACACAGAGAAAAATGGACACACTAACCGATCCGTTGTTGATCCAGTTGCCTGGCTACCAGCCACGCACACAGACACACACACACTAAGGAAGCCGCCAGTAAAGGGACACAGTTAAGCTTATGGAGTTCATCATATAAAGTAGTTGATTGGATGGGCTGAGCTCAACATCGCAAATTCCCATGTTCCTTGTTGATTTGTCTTTAAATACAAAGGCCAATAGATTTCTGAAATACTTTTGAAGGGGGGGGGGAGGGGGGGGGGTGAAAGGTAGACTAAAATGAGACTAAATATACAAACTACTTATTAAACCTGATCTATACAAATAAATAACCCTTAAAATCATGCAGGATATACAGTGACAAACTGGATTAACTCACATGTATTGAATTCAGTGGTACAGGGAGAGGCATGTTTCCAAAGTTGTAGGATATCCCATAAAAAAGTTTAAGGATAATCAAATGAACAAGCCATTTTATAGAGCATGTCCCGACCATGTCTTTCCAATGAAGCACAACATAATTTGCTGGTTGACCCAAGAACACAAAGTGTACAGAGCACATTCATACCATGGGGGTTAAAAAAATAAACATGCACACTTTTTGTGACAAGGGGGCAGGTGAACTTTAGCTACCTTGGTCCTATAAAAACAGCCACTCTTTGCTGACCTATTGGATAAAACAAGGCTCATAACAGAACGTTCAAGAGGGGAAGGAGAACGGAAAATAACTGCTTAACTGCCAAACTGCGTGAGTTCTGAACACTAACACTCCGTGCTCGTGGTAGAACGTGACACCAAGTAATTTGCCCAAATGTAGCAAACGCTCAAAGGTCTTTGGTCTCTCATCCAATCAGAAGCTGGCGAGAGGGGGAGTCACATGACGTAGGATGCAGTAAGGGGATTGGTGAATCACAAAGCCACCGATGACAGCGAGCACACTTTACTTTACTGTAAGATACTTACAGCTAACACAACTAAATAACAAGAACAACAATTATAATAATATATAATACTATAAAATGAAAAAGGTTAAACGATATTCATTTTTGGAAATCTTGCATAACTGAAGTCCCGAATGGATCAGAGCGTGTTACCTAAAACCGCACTTTGAACGAGCGCCTTTAAAACCCTGAATCTGTTTGTTTTACTGTGCGTCTGTGTGCGGATCTGTGTGGGCAGCTGGTCGACACCGGCGGAGTCAACACTATGCTATTGTTGGTAGGCTGCATTCTCTTCTGGGAAAGGCGGTTGGCATGGAAAAAGAAAAACACGTGTCTTGAATGAGTTACTCCACCCCTACATCCTAGAACAAAAAAAAGCTGTTAAAGGCCTCACACAACGGACCCATCCAACTGCCAGTATGTTGAATGTGGGAGAACAGTACAAATGAGATTGTGTCCGTTTCCCTGGATATGATAAAGACAGCCGGCCGGAGGACGTGGTGGTGGTGATGAGTTTAGTCTGACTTGGTGTTTGGAAACCTTGAGTGGGGAGAGGGGGGGGCAGGGCTGAGTGGAAATGCTGCCATCCTATTGGTGCAAGAGTGCAAGTGATGAATGCTATCGCTTTTAGTTGAGTGTCCCACGGCAGTTCTCAGTTCCACACAAGCAGGGGATCTTGTTGTCCTCCAAGGGGAATTTGTAGTCGTAAGTAATCTCTTCGTTGACGCCAATGGCCTGCTTAGAGTAGATCACAATCTTCTTCTGGGACTCGATGGTGATCACCTTCGCGTAGCAGTTAGGCTGGAAGAGGAGCAGTGACGAAAATTAAGTGATCAAGCTAAACGTTCAATTACACATACACAAAACCTTTATACAAACCGAAACTTAGTGTCTGCTCCCATATATACGGACTGTGGGCTGTTAGTAGTGACTTACAGTGCAGCAGTGGTTTATGAAGCGCGCCATGTTGCCACTTTTAGTTGCGTCGATGATGGTGTCGTGATCCACACGGAACAGGTAGCTGCTCCCGATGCCCTGCTGGGCGTAGCGCTTCTCTCGATTGTCAGCCACCATCTGTCAAAGAGAGAGGGGGGTGTGAGGCAGGTATGAGGCATGAGAGGGGTATGAGGTAGGAGGGGGGTATGAGTCAGGAGGGGGGTATGAGTCAGGAGGGGGGTATGAGGCAGGAGGAGGGTATGAGGCAGGAAGGGTATGAGGCAGGAGGGGGGTATGAGGCAGGTATGAGGCAGGAGAGGGGTATGAAGCAGAAGGGGGGTATGAGGCAGGAGGAGGGTGTGAGGCAGGAGGAGGGTATGAGGCAGGAGGGGGGTATGAGTCAGGAGGGGGGTATAAGGCAGGAGGAGGGTGTGAGGCAGGAGGGGGGTATGAGGCAGGTATGAGGCAGGAGAGGGGTATGAAGCAGAAGGGGGGTATGAGGCAGGAGGAGGGTGTGAGACACAGGCATCGATGCTAATTTGAAAGCCAAACAGGCAGAATTCTGATGAATTTTAAGGGTCATCTCCGGTAACCATAGCAGCGGTAAATCCCACACGCAGACCAGTACCTGTCTGATGTTCTGTCCCACGTACTCGATCACCATCTCATCAGCAGCGATAGGCTCCATGGCAAACAGCCCCCACTCATGGATCCGACTGCGCCCAAAGCGAAGCTTCTTCTTACGGAACTGTGAAGCAAAAAGGAAGTCAGTCTACTGTGACATCACCACGGAACGTCACCACCATGCCACGGAACGTAAATATCTGGCTGCCGACATTGATTAGGGAGAAGGGGGCTGGTTGGACCTTAACCAGCAGTTAAAGAGTGTCTACGGGAGGTGGTGATAACGTCAGTTGGCAGACAGAGCGGGTCTGCTGCGGGGGGAGGGAGGGGCTGTATTTCACCTTGAGCTGGTTGAGTTTCAGCAGGTCGGAGTCCATCACCGCCGGCGTGCCGATCACCGTGAGGAGACGACGCTGCTCGGAGCGCCTCTCCGAGAGCAGACGGTTAGAACCCTGAGAGAACGGGAGGGAGAAGAGGAGGGAGCGGTGAATCACCTGTACACACACACACTATCTTACGGCCTTGAACTAAATAAGGCACAAGCGCTCTTTGTCCTACATGAGCAACAGCGACGTTAATCTGTGATGACTAACCACTTGGTATGAATAAACACCCCTGAAAAAGATGGGAATTCAGTGGGAAGCACAACATTTCCTGTACGCACTCATGGCTCTTCTGTGTTTGGAAGTCACGTGACATGTTTCAGCTAAACCCATTTCCCTTTTAAGGTGGTAAATTCAGTTTCAGGAATAAACTCCTCACGCCTTTGCCGATGACCTAAGGTCAACTACAACCACAAAAAGCAGACACCCAAAGAGAACAGAGGCAGAGAGAACAGAGGCAGAGAGAACAGAGTCAGAGAAACAGAGTCAGAGAGAACAGAGGCAGTGAGAACAGAGTCAGAGAGAACAGAGGCAGAGAGAACAGAGACAGAGAGAACAGAGGCAGAGAGAACAGAAGCAGAGAGAACAGAGGCAGTGAGAACAGAGACAGAGAGAAATCGAGCCAGAGAGAACAGACTGAGGCAGAGAGAACAGACTGAGGCAGAGAGAACAGACTGAGGCAGAGAGAACAGACTGAGGCAGAGAGAACAGACTGAGGCAGAGAGAACAGACTGAGGCAGAGAGAACAGACTGAGGCAGAGAGAACAGACTGAGGCAGAGAGAACAGACTGAGGCAGAGAGAACAGACTGAGGCAGAGAGAACAGAGGCAGTGAGAACAGAGGCAGAGAGGCCAGAGGCAGTGAGGCAGTGAGGCGGTGCGTACCAAGCTGTCGATGTTCTCCTGGGCCTCCAGGATGGCCTGCTCCGGCAGGTCCAGATCCAGGTACACGTCCTTCTCCTTGCGGCTGATGGCGTAGTAGCCCTCGCTCCTGGCACAGCCCGTCACGTGCTCTCGCAGCTGCCCGTCAGGGTTCTTTTTCTTACGGCGAGGGTTCGGGAGGTTGGTAAGTGCAGGGCAAAGGTCAAGGCCGACAACTCGGGGCACAGTCGTACTGTGTCGAAACAGGCATCACATCAAGAAGTGTACCGATTCCTAGCCTAAGCTTATATTGCTGACATGAAACAGTGCGATACCTACCCACTACATGCACCACTTCCCTCCCCACCCCCCCCAACCACCACCACCACCACCCGACCTGACAGTCCCAAACAGAGACAGCAGTAAAGGATATCAGTGTGGTGGACCCAGTGGGTGTCGTTCAGCCAGTCTGTGCTGTGGTCGTCCTGCAGGAGCTTCTCATACGTGGTCTTGAGCAGGCTCAGGTCCTCCATGTCCAGGCCAGAGTTCCAGATGTCGTACAGGATGGTCATCTGCTCAAACTCACTGCGCTGGTCGAAGGTGACGAGAGGGGTCAGGGGCGCGGGGATGGGTTTGGGCCAGCGAGGGGACGACGACGTCAAGCCCGCGTCCTGGAGGAAGAGACGCTCGCTCTTCCTCAGGTCGTCGTAGTCCTCGTCTTCCTCGTCCGTGCTGGACAGCTCGCCTGGCTCCAGCTCCTCCACGTCCACCTCCAGATCGGACTCCTGAGCGACACACAAACATGGCGACTGACATTACAGACACAACACAGGCACCAAGCTCACACGTGACGATATGAGCATCTGCTAAATGACTAAATGTGACGACCTTAGAGATCTTAAAGAGGTCTAATAAAGGTTGTGTGCTAGTTGGCCAAATCGATGAGGTTTTCCCCATTTCAGTTTGGTGACAGTAAACTTTTGACGAGTTACCAAACAGGTTGTTTGTAACACACAGGCCGCCCTCAAAACATCACCCACCTGTGGTTTCCTCTTTCTGGGTTTCTTGCTCTGCTGTTCCTTCTGCTTTTTCGTGGGTTGCAGCTCAACGTTTTCTTTATCTTTCCTCTTCCGCTTCTTGTTCTTGGTCTTATCGAGTTCCAGCTCCCGGGCGGCCGCGCCCTTCTTCTTGTGCGGCGAGGCCAGAGCCGAGGCCTTCGCTGCGTCCCCGGCCTCACCCAGCAGACCCATCCCAGACAGCAGCTCTGCAGCCTCTCCCCTGGGGGCCGCGGCCTCTCCGATGACTTCCTCCGGAGCCTCCAGCACCCCGGAGATGGCGGGGTGGTTGAGGTCTGCAGGAAGCAGCACAGAGGAAGACTTCCTGGGGGTTGGGGCCAGGTGGGCGGGGCCTCTGGAGTAGTTGTGCTCGTGCAGGACGGTTAGGCCCTCCGGGTCCATGACCAGAGAGAAGGGCTCGGGTGACAACAGCAACATGTCCTCCTCCATCTTCTGCTCCTCGGCCTCGTCGGACGTTTCCGTCTCCTCCGAGTCTCCCGCTTCGGGGTCCAGCTTCAGGGCCACGTCGGCCAGGACGGCCAGGTCTGCCGTGGGGGCGGAGGCCAGCTGCAGTAGGCTGGACACCCCCAGCTGCTCCCTGAGTCTCAGCCTCTGCTCCCGCTCCTCCTCGTCCTCATCCTCCTCGTTGAGGGTGTGAGGGTAGGAGGAAGTGGGAGCCGATAGGCTGACTGTCCGAGGACGGCCTCTGGGTCTTTTCTGGACGGGAGGTGGGGGAGGGGGCTCCTCGAAGGCCATCCTGACCATGGAGGCGTGGTCCAAGGGGAGGTTCTGCACCGTGCGGCACACCAGAACGGGAGGGCCGGAGGGCTTGGGCGAGTCCTTGCCCGCCCCCCGTCTGGAGGGGGACTTGGGGCTCTTTTTGGAGTCGTCGTAGCGCACGGAGAGGGAAGGGGACACGGTGAGGACAGACGCGGGGGAGGACGGGGAGAGGGCGTTGCCTTCGCCCGGTTTGGAGGCGAAGGGGAGGAGGCGGATGGACTTGGAGGACTGAGCCGGAGGAGAGGCGGTGAGGATGGAGTCTGGAGGCAGGGCCTTGACGGGGGAGAGGAGGGGAGACTGAGCTGGCGCGGAGGGTGACGGGGAGAGGGGGGGCCGTTGGCATGGGAGGCATCTTGTAGTCGCCGTCCTCTGTGGAGAAGGACACGGTCTTCCTGCGTTTCTTGAGCGGGGGCACGAGGACGACGGGGGAGGAAGGACGGGGTCCTGGAGGGGACGGAGGACGGACGCTGGGGGCTTTCGCTGCTCCTGTCTTGTCCAAATTGTCCCCTGTGAGAAGAGAAGAAAAAAAAGGTGTATTTGAGTCCAAGCTCTCACCGATGACATTTGGATTCTAAAGAGAGATTCTGACTGACCTGCTTTGACTTGTGTGCTGAGGGGATCCTTGAGAACAGCACTGGAAGGCGGTAAACGAATGCGGCCCTTTTCTCTACAGAGAACAATACAAAGTGTATGGAGTGAATATCCGTTCGCCCGTTTGCTCATTATCGTTAAGTTGTGTTTCATGAAAAGGAAGAATCAAATACCTGTAGTGCTCTTTCTCTGCGTCCAGGGCCGTGCTGTCCATCGTCGACTCGTCCATGGTGTCCAAACCCTCGCTTTCCCCCGCCAACTCTCCATCCTCGTCGGACGAAGAGGAGGAGGAAGAGGAGGAGGAGGAGGAAGAGGAGCTCCCCGAGGAAGAGGAGAGGCTCTCATCGTCGCTGTCGGCACTCAGTGCCTCGTCTGTCAGAACAGACAGTGAGATGAAGTAAGAGGCAACATTACATCACCATGGAGACAGATACTGGCAAACTTGTTGGGCTGGTTCCAAAAGGAAATGACATAGGTACCTTCAGAATCCTTTCCACTCTCATCGTCCTAAAGAGAGAAACGGAAGGATATAGTGAACACGTCAGTGCCCAAGTTAGATACAACTTGGTTTAAATACTCCCCAACATCAAAAAATAAGAGAAGTTGAACCTTTAAATACATATAAAAAGAAGAACTGGTTATACGCAACTTCAACTTCGTTGTCTAGACGTCATAGCAACCGTGAGAGGCATTTTTATATTTCGCTAGCAACCGCAGGCAACTGTTGTTTTTAACCAATTAAAACCATTTAAAACGATACTAATGATAGCCTACACTGTTACCAATGAATTGTAAGCAAGTAATATGTTGTCATAAAAGTTTATATTATATACACTTTTGATTAAAAGATTTAAGTGAAACAATGACAAGGAGAAAATGTCACACACACTCGTGTGAACATTCCAATCTTGAGTCATCGTTTCACACACTTGGTTTCAGATTTCAAAAGGAATTTGTGACTGTGTTTAAAACCACACCGACTTGTCTTTTGCTTCACAAAATGTTGCGCAACCCATGTTGACTAAGTACAATCGTGTAGTACAGGAACACAGTGAAATGCTGCCATCTACCCCACACTGAGGTAAAACACAACAACAACCATGGAGACGTGATACACACACAGAAACACTTCAGCCAAAACACACACACTTGGTCCTTCTCACACACACACCTTCTCGGACGAGGACACACACACACACACACAGAAACACTTGGTCCTTCTCTCACACACCTTCTCGGACGAGGACACACACACACACACACACAGAAACACTTGGTCCTTCTCACACACACACCTTCTCGGACGAGGACACACACACACAGAAACACTTGGTCCTTCTCTCACACAGACACACACACACACACACACAGAAACACTTGGTCCTTCTCACACACACACCTTCTCGGACGAGGACACACACACACAGAAACACTTGGTCCTTCTCTCACACAGACACACACACACACACACGGTCCTTCTCACACACACACCTTCTCCGACGAGGACACACACACACACACACACACACACACACACACACACACACTTGGTCCTTCTCACACACACCTTCTCCGACGAGGACACACACACACACTTCATCCAAAACACACACTCGGTCCTTCTCACACACATACCTTCTCCGACGAGGAAACACACACACACACTTGGTCCTTCTCACACACACACCTTCTCCGAGGACACACACACACACAGAAACACTCGGTCCTTCTCACACACACACCTTCTCCGAGGAGGACACACACACACACACAGAAACACTCGGTCCTTCTCACACACATACCTTCTCCGACGAGGAAACACACACACACACTTGGTCCTTCTCACACACACACCTTCTCCGAGGACACACACACACACAGAAACACTAGGTCCTTCTCACACACACACACAGAAACACTCGGTCCTTCTCACACACACACCTTCTCCGAGGACACACACACACACAGAAACACTCGGTCCTTCTCACACACACACCTTCTCCGACGAGGAAACACACAAACACACTTGGTCCTTCTCACACACACACCTTCTCCGAGGACACACACACACACACAGAAACACTCGGTCCTTCTCACACACACACCTTCTCCGAGGACACACACACACACAGAAACACTCGGTCCTTCTCACACACACACCTTCTCCGAGGACACACACACACACAGAAACACTCGGTCCTTCTCACACACACACCTTCTCCGAGGACACACACACACACAGAAACACTCGGTCCTTCTCACACACACACCTTCTCCGAGGAGGAGCCGTCCGAGGTCTCTTCTCCCTCGCTGTCCAGGTCCCAGGGCTTCCTGCTCCTGTGCTTCTTCCTCCTCCTCCTGCGGTCTCTCTCGGTCCTGCGCCCTTCTCCCTCCGCCCTTCTGCCGTCTGCGCCTGAACACACAGGGAACACGCCGGAAGGCCAGCATTAAACACTGACAGAGAGGCAGACAGCACTGGTCAAATACCGTTGCCGTGGCTTTAAATGAAAAGGAAATCTTGTGAAACCTTCGTCGTCATCCTCCGGTGGGGTGGAAGGCCTCTTCATCTTCATCTCTCCTCCGTCTCCCAGCTCCTGAGGCTCTTTCCTCTTCACCTAAACAATTAAAAAAACAGACAAAAACAACATTTTACACCTCCCCGAAGAAGTAGGATATGGGAAGGAATGGGCCCGAGCTGCCCGGTGTTCTGAGTGTCCGCACCTTGAACGAGGGCAGGCGTAGCGCCCCCCGTAGGGAGAAGCCCTCCATGCCTCCGCTCTTGGCCCAGTCCACCAGAGACAGCAGAGGTTCGCGTGGCTTGCTGGCCTTGTCCTTCTCCTCCTTCTTCTCATCGTCCCGCAGAGCCGACACCCCCCTGACCATCGTCTGGAAGGGCTGGAGGACCAAGACACAGGAGACGAAATCACGAGAGAGTTTAGTGAGGTTTGTAAGACGGCTTTTCAAAAGGAAAATAAATATGTTTCAAAATCTCGACCGTGCACCACGATGACACACGACCTCCTTCCTTACCTTAGCCTTGGTCTCCTTGCGTTCCCACCACTCGTCGAAGGTGGCAAAGGCGATGTTCTCCACCATCTTTCGGTTCAGGTCCCTCTGCATGATGTTCTTCATCTCCTGGATGAGAGTGGCCAGCACCAGCTGAACAGTAGCCTCGTGGGGGCTCTCTGCCAGCAGGGGCATCTGGTCACCCGCCTCCCCGTAGGGGGCGTCTCCCTCCCCGGGGGGCATGGTCCCGTAGCCGGGCGGGGGGAGGTAGGAGGGGTACGGGTAGTGGTGAGCCCAGGACGTGGGCGGAGGGGGGAGGCCGTGGTGGGGAGGGGGTGGGATCTGGGAGCCGTGGGGGTCTGGGTAGGTGTAGGGCATGTGAGGGGGCATGTAGCGGTGATCCTGGTCGTAGTGGCCGGCAGCCCCGCCTCCTTCTTGGTCCATGTACGGGTGGTGCGGGTGTGGGGGAGGGGGCATGGCGTGGAGGTGGTAGGAGGAGGGGTAGTCTGTCGGGAGGGCCTCGCCCGGGGCGGCGGTGCCGTTGGCTGAGGACATGCGGTGCAGTCGGCTGAGCATCTGGGTCTGCATCTGGAAGGACATGGGGGTTCCACCGCTGTACTGGTTCATCAGCTCCACGGAGCTGGCGTAGTCGTACATGTGCGGGGGCATGGGTGGGGGGTACTCCGAGTGCAGCTCCATGTGAGCGTGGGGCGGGGGGATGCCCGGGGGCGGCGGGGGCTGGTGGGAGAACCCAGGGGGAGGAGGGAGGTAGGAGGGGATGGGCGGAGGGGGCATCGAGGTGCCAAAGTGCTGCGTGGAGTCGGAGTTGGGGGGCGGGGAGGATGAGGGGTCGGCCGTTTTGGAGGGCAGGGCACCCTGGGACGAGGACGGGGATGAGGCGGACGAGGGGGTGGGGAGGTGGGTGCTCACAGCTGTGATGGTGTTCTCGTCCTCCTCGTCGGAAATCTCCATGTCTTCTCCTGAGGAGTGAGGAGACGTCTGCGCGGAGAGAGAGAGACAGACGGAGAGAGAGAGAGAGAGAGACAGACGGAGAGAGAGAGAGAGAGAGAGAGAGAGAGAGAGAGAGAGAGAGAGACAGAGAGAGACAGATGGAGAGAGAAAGAGAGAGAGAGAGAGAGAGAGACAGACGGAGAGAGAAAGAGAGAGAGAGAGACAGACGGAGAGAGAAAGAGAGAGAGAGATAGAGAGAGAGAGACGGAGAGAGACAGACGGAGATAGAGAGAGAGAGAGAGAGAGAGAGAGAGAGAGACAGAGACAGAGAGAGACAGAGAGAGAGGTGTACAGGTGAGGACCTTACCTGTTCACGCATATCTAGTCAAACAAAGACAGGTATCTATACATATCAGCGGATGCCTGGACAGTGAGTAACTATAATACACTACAATAACGACGATAGTAATATGATAACACCAGCTGAGTCTGACATCTTACCTGTCCGTTGTGGGGGGGCGTGCGTGCCCCTTGCCTGGTGCGTGGGTCAGCTGACAGCGGCTGTGGAGACTGGTCCTGCAGCTGGCCAGACCCAGTCAGGCTGTTCTGGGCCAGAGGGTCTTCTGAGGCCGGGACGTGAGGGGAGTAGGTTGAGGAGGAGGGTGTGGCTGGTGCCACCACAGGAGGACTCTTCCTCCCATCGGCCCCTGCTCCGTGTTTCCTCCCTCTGCGACCCTCTCGGTCTCGCTCTCCTCTCCTCCGCTGGCCTCCCTCCGAGTCTCCCTGCCTCCGGCGCCTGTCCTTATCTCCGTCCACCTCTCTCTCGCCGCTCTTCTTCTCCCCCCCCGCCGCCGCCGCCTCTCCCTTCCCTTTCCTTCGCTCTCCTCCCTCTCTCGCCGCCGCTTTCTCCTTCTGCCTCTCCTCCTTCCTGTCCTCCTCCTCGTCCTCGTCCGACGCCAGGAAGGAGAACTTGGCTTTCTGCTCTTTCAGGAGCATCTCGATACGCGAGTCGAGGCTGCTGCTGTGGTAGACAAACGGCAGGCTCTCGTTGGTAGTGTCTGGTTCCGGGGAGGAGGAGTCCCGCTGCGCAGGGGGCGGAGAGAGGGAAACGGACGAGGCCGGAAGATGGTGAGGGAGGGAGGTGGACGAGGGAGAGGTTGAGGAGGAGGCGATGGAGGAATGGGGAGGAGAGGATGGGGGAGGGGTCTGAGGAGGTGGGGGTGGGGTGCTGGGACGGCGTTTGGGCTTGGTCCACTGCTCCTCCCTAACAGGGCTCTCTTGGCCAAAGTCCAAGGCACCGAGCGTCTCGGCTACAGCCGCTGCGATGACGGACGCTGGGGGGAGTGGAGGCGGTGGGGGAGGAGGTGGAGGCGGCAGAGGAGTGTGGTGTAGTGTCTGATAGTCTTTGTCGGTACCCACCCCCGGGCCCGGAGGCCCTCTCCCCTGCGCTGGCCCCCCCCAGGCGGGAGGAGACGGGCGGGTCGTGAGAAGGCGGAGGGGCGAGGTCTTTGGCTGAGGAGTGGGCGGGGTACGAGGAGGGAGGAGGGGACATGCTGTTCGAGGAGGATCGGTGCGAGTTGGAATTGAACCTGGGATCCGAGTTGCCAGAGTAGTCGCTGTCTCTGTCTCGCTCCCTGTCCCTGTCGTGACTGCTTTTCCGCCGCCCCCCGCTGCCCCCACTGCCGCTGCTGCCGCTGTGGTGATTGTGAGAGTGGTGGTGGTTGCGGTGTCTCTGGTGGCCGTGGTCACTGGAACGGGAGCCCAGGCTGTCCCGCCTGTAGCCTCTCTCCTCCCTGCGCTCAGAGTGGTGGTGGGAGTGGTGGGAATGGTACGAGGACTTGGACGAGGCGTTGGCCTCCTGCGTGTGGCCGTGGTAAGACGACCTTCTGGAACTGATCCCGCCCGCGCCGTAGCGCCCAGAGTCTCGGTCCCGGTCCCTCTCCCCCCGGTCCCTGTCGGACAGGGAGGGCTGCTCGTACTGCGGCCCGGAGGGCGGGGGCGGCATCGCCAGATGGTGAGTCAAGTGTCCTGCCCCCCCAGCGTTGGGGTGCGTGGAGTATCCCGGGGGTTCGTTGGGACGGAAGGGGGCGTACGTGGACCGACCTTTGTGGTACCCTGAGGGATCTTGAGGATCGTCAGGGTAACGAGACACCTTGTATCCCCCAACTGAGGAGGACACTGCAGAGGAGGAACACGAGGAAGAGGGCAACATGTCCTGGGAAGGATAGCCAGCATTGTAGCCATGCCTAGGAGAGAAAGCAAAAACATATATACATAAAAAAAAAGTCAGAGCAGTTACAATGCTTATATACAGGCCATAGACATCTTGCAGGCTGTCATCCACCAATCACAGACCTGGACACGGCGTAGCCTGAGTCTTGTGAGAAGGACGTCGCCGAGCGTGGCGTGTAGGGCGTTCCTCCGCCCTGGGAAGACACAGAGGAACCAGGGGTGTAGGGTCCGCCCATGGAGGAAGGGGGCGTGTCCAGGCGCTGCTCGCTGAAGCCGGTGTCCACGGAGCAGGGGGTGACACTGCCAGGGGTGAGAGCGGGAGCACCCGTCACGGCGGGAAGATCTGAGGAGAGCCTCCGTCTGACGTCCGACGACTGCAGGGAGACATCGGGGGGAAGAAGAAGAGACTCAAGCAAGAGAAGAAGAAGAAAGAAAAAAAAGATGGAGGTCGATGACACGTGATTATACGCGAGCACTTTTGGACGGGGTTTTACCGTGTCAGGCTGGGGGGGGGCCGCGGGCTGGAGTCTCTCTGTCAGAGCCTTTCCTCCAAGGGGCACAGTCTGCGGCGTGTAGGATCCGCTCACGATGAGGTCGGAATATTTTGTCCTCTGCTGGCCTGAACAACACACATTCACAACCACACACGTGTCAGTTGCCAAGACGACAAAACAGCAGAGCCAACAGGTACAGGGGGCAGGTCAGCTTGAAATCTCTCCTCGAAAACACGTATTATTTAAGGTACTTTATTGACAATGTAACGATATATACATGTATTTCCATACCTTGAATGTCTAGCTGAGCGTGTACTATGTTGCCCATGACTGAGGTGTTATGTAGGTGCTTCACTGTGTCTTTTGCTCCTCTGGTGTTGGTGAAAAGCACTCGGGCCAGACCCAAGTGCTTCCGAGTCTTGGGATGAAACAATATCTCCATCTCCTCCACCTCTCCGAACTTGGAGCACATCTCAGCGAGGAATGGGCTCCTTGATGTTGTCATTGAGACGGGCAAAGGTCACCTCCTTGAGGGGGATAGGACCCACGTAGAACTCATCCAGCTGAAGGAAATCAAGAACAACGAGTGAGATGGATGGATGGATGGATGAAACACTAAACGCAGATTGGGAATTCGGCCATCCCTCTTTGGTGCAAACCATGCTAGTAAAAGTGTTTTAGATCATAATTAAAAGCAGGAAGCAGGTGTTATCACCTTTAACTTGGGTACTGGAAGGGATAGCTCTGTGTGCCTGGACCAGATCCTTCGAGGTCTTGGGTCACGGAGATCTCCAACTGGGGGAAACCCAGAGTCCTGTGAAAATACAGGTTACTGTTACTGACATGTCACACTGACTCCACAGCAGGTACACATGATTCAAATGATAATATAACAATATATAGTCCACACTCACCGGCACACTGAAATGAACTCCATCATATCTGTATATTTTCTGAGCAACCCTTCGGATCGCAGGGTCCTGGACAAGCTTATAGCTTTTCCATTGCAAACTGAGAGCTCGTTGTGTTTCCGCTCCGCTGTCTGGATCCATGCTATCACTACGGATGTGCAGAGTGAGAAATACGACTGTGAGTTAAAACCATTGGGCTCACCACGAAAGTGATTTCTGTGAAAAAAGCAACCGAAACGTGAGAACCATGCGATAATCTCTCTACTCATCGTCTGTCACATCTCAGCCTGTCCTAAAATACCACGTCTCGATGTTAGCTGACAGTTGATTAGCCATGTTATCATTAGAATCAGACCGTTCATTACGGTATCTCTTGCCCACAAACTTGCCCCTTAAATTATACACATTTTTTAATGCCAAAACGGATAGCAGCGTCCATGACAGCATAAAGTAAACAAACAATGGTTCTTTGCAATCAAACCACTGTAACGCCGGAATGGTTTGCATTTTCACTAACTACCACCAGACTGTGTAGCTCAGTTAACACAGATGACTAGCTCACATTTATGTCGACGTTGACTAACTAGACAATGTGACTTTAGATACAGAAACGTAGGTAATTTATCTGCCGTTAAAGCTTGGTGTTTACATCGACAGCCTTGGCAACAACAGCTGATGCTAGACAGAGCTAGCATTCCATTTGGGTCCTGGTAATGCATGCCGCTTAGCAGTCATGTTGTTTAGCTAGCTAGCAAGTAGCTCACTAGCTGGCAAGCTAACAGACTGTTTAACCTCAACTAGCCGGCCAGCTAATTTGATAACATTGCTATAATTTGGTAAACAAGCATTGTGTACTTTACTGCTCTGATCGATACGGCGACTTTCACTTGCAATGCTTCCTTCCAACTCGTCCATCTGAACCCGCCTCTTTCTTACCAATTGCCCGCTGCATCCGAAACTACCAACCCGCCGCTCAAGTGTAGCTAGGCCTAGGACGGACGGGAAAAACAGTCCCGACATAAAAGGAATCTCCGTTTATTTTTGTGAGGACAATAACTAAATTAAAACAGCGTCGCTACCTTTCGGATATCATGTACTTCCGTTACGACCCCCTAAAATTCACCGAATTCTTTGTTTACATCTGAAATCAAAATAATGTATATCGAGCGGCCATCGCGTAACCAACCTGAAAGCCTCGCCTGTTCTCCATCAGTCTTGGCGAATGAAGAAAGTCATTAAGGGTCAGCACTTTCTTCACAATCAGACTATGGTCGCTAAACTGAACACACCACAGTTGAATAGAAAACATAATAAACAAAAATAAAGGGTTAATTTTATTGGAATGATTAGATGTGAGCAAATATATTATGTGAGATTTAGTGACCTAATATGTCGTGTATGCACCTGTTTTCCTATGTGACGTTGCTAGAAATTAAGCGAATCTGCTGACACAGAACTTAAATAGGTAGAGCTAGCTAGGCTAACTGTCACAAAGTCGCAGTAAATGTTCTACTTGAAAGTGTACAGTACTTGATCATTTGGGATTATTTTGAGGAATATTTAGATCTTAATCGGTTTTGCCACCTTTGTGAGTTCCATATTATTATCGTACACTTCTTTTACATTATAGCTATCTTACTAGTTATCTATTTCGTCGATATATATATATATTACCCAGTCATTATGCTCAACAAAAGGAGTGTCTGTGAACATTTTTTTGGTCATTTTCAAAAAAATATTTAAGATATTTTAGGTAGACTGCTTTACGAAGCAGTTACCAGTCAGCTGTGTTCGTGCGCGTGCTTACTATTACCACTAGTCGGCAGCATGTCACAGGTCAGTGTCAGAGTTCAATCTTCAGCAACTCGATCTCGTATCGTCCTCCGTCCCGATTATATGATACATCGTCTGGACGCAACCATAAGACATAGGCAAATCATAATCAGAGGAGCATCTCTAAGACAGCTACCGTTTCTCTCCCCGAGGCAAGTAGGGGTATATGCATGTAAATGTGTGAGGCTATCTACCTCGCCCAGGTAAAGACACAATCAAAAAATCTAATCTAAATGTATTTGTATAGCCCTTTTTACACGCAAGCATGTCACAGAGGGCTTCACATACGCCCATAGAGCTGCCCCTCAACCAACCTAAACCCTCAAGGAAGACAAGGAAAAACTCCCAGAAAAACTCAATGCAAGAGAAAAATTTAAGAAACCTTGGGAAGAGCAATTTAGTGAGGGATCCCCTCCTCCAGAGACGGTTGGTGAAAGAGAGGAGCAGAACACAGGCTAAACATAGAAATACAACAGGGAAGTGCCAATGGGTTTAGAAACACCAAAATCCATTATCAGCTTGGTAGATGTAGGAAGGGATCGGGAAACTCGCTGTTGCCCGTCACGGAGACTAGTTTCCGGTTGGTGACCAGGTCCAGCGTTGGCGGACCGACGACCAGGCAGGTGCTGACAGCTCAAAACCCCCCACACCACAGGGGATGTGCGGAGGGGGGACAGAGAGAGGAAAGCAGGGATTAGAGAATGCCAGGAGCAGCTCACAGTTACAATCATATTAGAATGAGATCCCCACCGGTCAAGTGTGGACTAATGCAGCGATTTAAGGGTTATTTGATAGACACTAAGACACCGCCAGCCCCCCTCGGTTGGAACATAAAATCTGTTCCAGGGGAAAGAACTCTAAAATAAGTTATTTATAGAATAAGGGTGAGAATGCCCCGTCCCCCGTCGACACCAACTAGTAACGGGAACTATAACAATATACAGTAACAGGTTTACTTACATTTGGGGCAACGTGAACATATAGAAGCTTTATTTGCAATTAAAAATTGTAAAAGTTACATATAATACACAGAAAGAACACACACCACAAGTTTACATTGAAAGTACATACACACATAGCCTACTTACCTTTAGCAGCCATATAATTGACTAAACCAGAACGTTTTAACCTAATTTTGAATGTCGAAACATAATTGAGACAGGTAATTTGTCAAACTTCAAAGATCAAACTTTCTGGTTCTAGTCAATAGTCTAGCAGCAGCATTTTGTACCCGTTGTACATTTTTATGTAGGTATTTGTGTGATAGCATCTGCACCGCCCAGGTATACACATCCACGTACACTTACACTGTTTTTTAACTGCCATAAATATTATTTCTGTGATTATTTAATATTTTATTACATTTATGTATTTAATTAGTTTTTCATGAATATTGAGTTTGTAATATTAGGTAGGAACTAAAGTTCAGTTTCCGTTGCACATGCACACTTTAAGGTGTTACAGCCAATGCACGTGAGCACAAACGTTTCCCCATGTGTTAATTTGAGAAGTCACTCGTAAATTGAGCAGAGAAGTGATGAAGATATTTTTCCTTTTTGTATTTTGAACCGGGTATTTTGCAGAAGAAACCTAATTCCCTCACGGTTATGTGCAGCCAGCGAGGTATGTGTATATCATCATCATCATCTTTATTGTCAGACTCAAGGTCCATAAAAAGAACACACAAAAACATTACATAACATAACATAACATAAAAAACATAAAACATAAAAAAAAACACCCCACCGATAGGCCTACACACATTTTCATAAAAGACATTCATACCAATACCTCCACATTGGTGACTGGTAACGAATTGTACTGTAGCTGGGATTAGTCAGCACAACAATAATGCAATTCTGTGACGTATTAAGGCGACAGATACATTTATACATCAGGGGCCTGTACTACGAAGCAAGATCAACATGCTCTGGATTACTCTCAGTTACCCGGCTACACAAAGCGAGACAATCGCAATCACGATAAACGGTATCACGACGGCGGTTATCAACTCTCTAACTCAACCCAGATCTTTCTAATCTAGAGATGTGCGCGTTCACATAAAGGGGCGGTGTTTGCACCGTATATCCAATCGCAAACACGGACAAAACAAGAGCCGCATATTTCACGGAAGAGGAGCGGACATTCCGGACAATAATCGTACAAACTTTGTCTACTCCTCCTGCGTGAAATATTGTTACACAAACATATCAGGAATACAGACATATGATACAGGCAAAAATCAACGAATTCGCTGCTGCTAAACTGGTAGAAAATAGCAGACGCTTTAAATGCGTAAGATACATGACCTATTGATATCACTGTCCCAGGCACAAGATGTGACCATAATTACACGTGTGCATTCCATAACGTTAAACTTTTGTTGCTCTATTATTTTAGTTGCAACCCTGGCAGTGGCAAACGATCGTGGGAGCAAATAAAAATAAAAATAGAAACATAATTCAAAACGGTAAGTAGCAGTAGGCAATACTTACTGGCTTAATTGCCAGTACCTTTTGTAGGATATTGGTATAGCTACAAAGGGCCCATAGAACAATGAAATTGCTTGCAGCCAACAGGAAGAAAAATTAGTCAAAGACAACTGGGGGGGCCCTCCTCCACAGGACTTCACTCTTGCTGAGGAGCTGGCCCTCTCAAGCTATCAGGGTCGCCCCATGATGGAAGGAGTGGAAGGGGGCATTTCTTCAGACACTGGTGGCAGCAGCTCGGAAACCCAGGCATATGTATGTTTCAAGTGATCTATGTGACCATGTTCATTCAACAATTATTTATAAATATTGAAGTGAAATGTAGAATCAGAAAGGGATTTATTCGCCATGAAAGTTTGCACAGACAAGGAATTTGCTTTGCCAGGAAGGTGCATACAATAAACACATAGGAACCTTAAATTTAAATATGTGGACTATACTAAGGGTACATAAACTAGCAATACTGAGTGGAATGTATTGTAGTGACAGGAAATATAGTGGTGTTGCTGCCACCACCCACTGTCGTCCCACTGTGCCATACTGTAATTTAAGTGTCTGTAATGACTTACTAATGGTGGTGGTCTGAACATGAGACACAAGTCCTTAAAGTGCTCATTTCAAATATAAATCAATTGATTAAATTGCTATGGTGTTAAACTCAGCAGGAAGAGGAACTTCTTCCTCCCCCTGAGCATAGGGCCTCCACTTCAAGGCCAAGACAAAGACACAAGGTATAAGCAATGAACCTTGAAACACAGTAGTCAAATGGACACCTTCAACTTTCTCCAAGTGTGCCTTACAAAGGGACAATGTTCTTTATTTGTTTCAGGTTGGAGCAGACAATGTGAGGGCCCTGTATAACAGAACCCTGGAGCTCGATATAGAGTATAAGAAAAAATATATATACTCGATATAGAGTATAAAAAAATTAAAAAAACAAGGCCGGAGATAGACAAACTGGAATATGAGAAGAGATAGTACATGACTGAATGAATGACACTAAACTTAGTTACACTGACATTATATTTCTGTGTTCCTAGGAAAGGGAGAACACATGAGGATGTATTTGTTAAACTTTTTTCTACGTTTTGGTCTTTTTATACCTTTTTGTGGCTTTTTTGTTGTGTCTTTTGAGTCTTTTGTGGGGGTTTTCAACATTTCTTTCCTTCAATTACCTATTTATTATTTTTGAAAAATGCTATAAAAGAGAATAAAAGTAGTGAAATGATCATTGTACGTATACACATTGTTCTTTTTGGTTTGAAATGTTTTGGTTGAAAGAAACCCAACATTTTGATATGGAAATAATTAGAAAATGGGTCAAAGCAACCCAAGGACAGCAGAAGGGGTTTTAAGGGGAGACACGTACCCCATTGAATAGGAATAACATATCAACATGACACTACATAAAAGTAGGCTACCCTTAGCGAAATAACGCAACGCTGTGCATTGCATATGCAAATTCTAAGCATTGCTAGTCTATGTACTTTTAGTATAGTTAGATCTCATATTATTTTTTGGGGATTCCTATATGTTTAATGTATGCACCTTCCTGCCAAAGCAAATTGCTTGTCTGTGCAAACTTTCATGGCGATTAAAACCCTTTTTGATTCTGATGTTTTGGCTGTTCTGAGCGCACCTCTCAATATCCGCGCACCAAGCTCCACATCTTCTGTGAACGGTAACGCCATTATCCTCGAAAATGAGTTAGTGGGCGGGACTTTTATACCGGTTGATCTCTGATCTCCAACTATAACCTGCTCCCGATCAGGTTAGCCGTTCAGCATATGTTACCACGGCGATCTACCCCGATAACAAGTGATCCACCTTCGTAGTACAGAAAACCCTGGGTTGAACCTGAAGTTACCTCGCTAACGCCAAATTTTGCTTCGTAGTACAGGCCCCAGGTTCCTCAACAATGCTCTGAAAGTGCTGACACCTGCATTACAAAACAGGGCACTAGCACTACAGCTCCTAGGCCTCCTCAGTAGAATCCTGAAGCAGTCATTATAAGCAACCTGTAGCTTCTGTAGACTGGCCTTTTTAAACTTTGCCCATATGGCTGCAGTGTACAGTGGAGTACAGTATGCTTTAAAAAGTTGGATTTTTACTTTTTCAGAGCACATATGGAATTTTCTTGTCAACATATTAGCTTGGGCATATAGCATGCGACACTGTCTATAAATATCATCATCATCATACATCTGATCTGTCATGTAGTGACCCAGGTATTTTGTTTTCCTACAGACTCCCAACACTTGTCCTGACAGATAGAAATCTGGAAAGCACAATTCTTTGTCCCCTTTGGTTCTGCATATCATAACAATACTTTTTTTAGCATTGTATTGCACATCATATTTCATCCCATAATCAGAACAAATGTTCAGTAGCTGCTGAAAACCAGCACTGCTGGGAGAGAGAATGGCCAAGTCATCAGCATACATGACATGATTTACAAGAGTGTTCCCAATCATACAACCAGTTTGGCATTCATTTAGTTGCTGAGATAATTCATCCATGTACAAGTTAAAAAGAGCAGGAGAAAGTATCCCCCCCCTGACGCACTCCATTACTTACACCAAAGGGAGTAGAGACACTGTTACCCCATTTAACATGCATTCTCTGTTTAGAATACCAGTAGGTCAGAATTCTTATAATACTATCAGGTGCACCCCTTTGCTTCAATTTGTTAAAAAGCTTAAATGATTAACTCTGTCAAATGCCTTAGAGGCATCAATAAAACCAATTAGAACAGAGGAATTCTGCCTCATATATGTATGTGTAGCCTCCTTCACGGCATAAATACACAACTCTGTACCAAGCTTTGCTTTAAAACCAAACTGATTTTGACTAGTGCTCAGATATTGATTAAGGCGATCAAGTAAAATCTTATCCAGGATTTTTGACACTACACTGGCTAAGGCTATTGGCCTATAGTTATCCATACTGCCAATCTTGCCTGCCTTGTCCTTGATGACTGGTACTAGAGTGACAGCCAACATAGAACTAGGTAATTTTATTGCATGATGCACTTCACTGAAAGTAATTACTGTATCCTTGTTGGAAATATTACTCACTTCATACGGATCACTCTTAACACAGTTGAATAAGGCAGAGTAGTGTTTCCTCCACAGCTCAGCTATATTATCACCCCCAGCAACTCCCTCTATGACATCAGGAAGTGATGTGTTTGACCTATTCAGAGCTCTCACCTCCTTCCAGAAGCCAGTGATGTTGTTACATAGAAGCTTGTCAGCTATAGCATCTGCTCTCATGACCTGTTCATGCTTATCAATGTAACGGATAGCATATTTGTATCTAGCATTAGCAAGCTTTTTATGCTCCAGGACAGGTCCATTTCTAGGTCTGCCTGCCTGTACCCATGCCATAAAGGCCTCCTTAGCTTCTGCATGGTGAGCTGCTACAAATCTATTCCATCCTGGCTTGATTGTATTAGGCTTTCCAGTATGCCTACAGTATGGCTTACTGGCCTCATACATAGCTTCCACAACACAGTCATACATATCACAAAGAGCTTTACCATGGGAGATGTCCTGACAGCCCACATCTGAACACATAATAGCATCCCAGGGTATACTTAGATTACTTAAAACTGCATCAGTTGTCATGTAATATGATAAAAGGTCATGATCGGTGAGTTTTGACCAGTCCAGATTGGCCCCGCGGCCACCATTCACCTCACGAGTCAACTCAGGAAGGCTTTCAATCTTAAATGTCATGACAAATGGCACATGATCACAGTATATATGTATGTATACAGTGCATAACGTTCATTTTCTGAATATATTTGCGTTTACTTTTTACAGTGTATGTATGTGAACGTGTCTATGTTTATATTGTCATACTGTTTAGTTCGACGGTGGATAATTGCTGTGGATATTGAAGTGGATGATTGTGGATATGATGACGGTGAGATGACAAGGAGCAGCAATAAAACCATCAGTATCGAGAACCATGGTGTCGTTTATTTCCTGGAGGGAGTGATAGTCTATTTTCAGACAACATACCAACTCGCACCCACATCCACACACACACACACACACACACACACACACACACACACACGCGCGCGCGCTCGCATTAGGTGTGGAAGTCAGTAACTAGTCACTGTCGTAGCTTACAGACAACAGGGACTGACAGATCGAAAGCTAAGAATATAGCCTAACGATGGAAAACCAGGCTATGAAACGTAAAGATGGGGCTGAAAAATTAAGAGACAAAAAGACACCACATTCATTAGACGAGGTTTTACCAATTGAAAGACGCTCCGCGCGCTCGCATTAGGTGTGGAAGTCAGTAACTAATCACTGTCGTAGCTTTTAGTCTCGTTTACAGACAACAGTGGGACTGACTGATCAAAAGCTAAGAATATAACGATGGAAAACCAGGCTAAGAAACGTAAAAATGGGGCTGAAAATTAAGAGACAAAAAGACACCACATTCACTAGACAAGGTTTTACCAATTGAAAGACGACTATGTTTATTTTAGATAAAGCTCGAATCAGCACCAAAAAAATTCTCGCGCGCTCCGCGCGCTCGCATTAGGTGTGGAAGTTATAGTGTAGTAAGCAGTTCACTTGTCAGCAAATAAGGATCAAAATCTAAGGAAGGCCTATCTATGGTATACATTATTTTTGCTTTTCGTCGGTGGTAAGGTGTGCTATTTTCGTGTGCGAAATCATTCATCCATTCTCCCGAATGTTTAAAACGTCTGGCTCCGCACATGATTAACACTAGGATCGTTAAGCAGTCTCAAAAATTGTATCAATATAAAAAAAGAATACGATCTCTTTCCGTAATGATACCGCCCCCCCAAAAATGTTCATTGCCAGGAAAACGTTTTGCATTTCAATATGTGGTGTGAGACTATGGAACAGTTTGAGTGGGGAGATCAAGGAATGTCCAAACATTAACCAGTTTAAAATGAAATACAAAGAATTGATTTTCACAAGGTACAGGGATGAAGAAGGTGTTTAACATAGTGTATATGTTTACATGTATGTATATTTGTATATATTTGACGGTATTTATATAATATTGAATGTTTAATTAGGTATTATTATAAGATTAATTGACAATATTATTAGATACATCCAACAATATTATTAGATAAATATGCAGTTGGTAACCAAATCATATTGAAAATTAATATATATTAATATGTACTATTTCTTTTTTCCGATTATTATGATATAATTAATAAGGAAGCCAATAGTCATTATAGATATATAAATCAGGGAGAAGGGGTGAGATTAAATACGTTTTCTTCTTCTCACCCCTTTTCGAACAGGTAAAGCAAGTGCAAGACAGTTTATTTTCATTTGTGGTTTTCACTGTGTGTAAATATTACTTTAATGTAACTGTCCACTTGTTTAATTTATGTTATTGTTTATTATTGCTCTTTTTGTTTTTTATTGTTTACTTGTTCGAAATAAAACCTTTTCAATTCAATTCAATTCATTGCCCCCCCAGTCAAAGCAGGCTGCATCCGGCCCTGCACAGCAGTAACGCTAAACGTGACAAACATTTGCAAAACTACTAAATGTTAGTCATATTTCCCGCCCTGGCTAGAAGCAGAGCTCTGTGACGTAGAACAATGGCGTTCTTAAACGGAGCTTGACAGCCTCTCGGTGCCACAAAACTCAAGGTTTAAAGCGGTGGAACGTTTTAAAAAATTACCTTTTGTCCATCGTAAACAAACAGACGTGTTCAAATCAAGGTATTTGAAAATAATGGGCAATGTAACAACAAGCACACACAAACACACAAACACCTAAGCCCTGTTCAATGTTTAATACACCCCCAAGTGGCCAAAAATTAACCTTACAGCAGTAACGCTAAACGTGACAAACATTTTCAAAACTACTAAATGTTAGTCATATTTCCCGTCCTGGCTAGAAGCAGAGCTCTGTGACGTAGAACAATGGCGTTCTTAAACGGAGCTTGACAGCCTCTCGGTGCCACAAAACTCAAGGTTTAAAGCGGTGGAACGTTTTAAAAAATTACCCAAAATCTAATCTGAAGTCAGATTTCAGTTACCTCTATTAGTTTTCTCACGAATCCAGTTTTAGGCGTGATTTTGGGTAATTTTTTAAAACGTTCCACCGCTTTAAACCTTGAGTTTTGTGGCACCAAGAGGCTGTCAAGCTCCGTTTAAGAACGCCATTGTTCTACGTTCTACGTATTGTTCTACGTCCTCTAAACTAAACAAAATGTATAATAATCCATAAGTAGGGCTAACCCTACTAAAACAATCTAATACATAGAAAATGAATGATACGATAAGGGATAATCAGTAAATCAAATTTAAGTATGACGTGCGGTGAGGTTCGAGGCTGGGGAGGCACTGACTCTTTTACAAACCCTGCAGACTGCAGGGTTGTAAACCCTGTGCTTTAAAACCCTGTGCTTTTTTTAAATCATTCATGGTTATCAGGCCGGGATTTGCGTGTGTGCCTGAAAATCCCGGCCTGATAACCATGAATGATTTTAAAACTCGAATTACATGTTTCTTAATGGCGAATTTTGGAGTGTGTAAATGTTTCACTGTGTAGTATTTTTTTCCTCAAAATAGTTTTTCTTTCACCCATTGGAATGTATTTTGTCTCTGTTTTTTCATGTCTGTGCTTTTTTCTTATGTTCTCATGTCTGTGCTTTTGTCTCTGTTTTCTCATGTCTGCTTTCTTTTTATGTTTGTCTTGTATTTGATTCTTTCTAGCTGCTGCCATTTTGGCCAGGCCTTGCTCGAAAAAGAGGTCATTTCACCTCAAGCAAGTTGCCTGGTTAAATAAAGGTTAAATAAAAAATAAAAAAATAAAATAAATATTTACAAATATATGAATTTAACAGAGTAGCATACATTCACCATTCAACTGGCTGCTTGTGCATTGACTTAATGGTTATGTTTCATATCTTCTCTGTCTCTATAGGTATGATGGTGTTGGCATGTGTAGCTCTAACACATCAGCTACAGTCTAAAGAGACAGTGAGAGGGTCAGAGGGAGACAATGTGACTCTACACACCGGCATACCTATGGAGAGTGGTGACCATATTCTCTGCCAGTATGGGCCCATCATTATACTTCAGGTCATTAGGGGAAACTTAAACACCTACGAGACGCAGTTCCGAGGCAGACTGCATCTTGTCAGACGCACCGGTTCTCTCAACATCAGTAACGTCCGCGTCAACGACACTGGTGTTTATAAACTTCAAGTCATCAACAGTCATCTTTCAGTTTATGAATTCAATGTCAGCATAGGCCTACACGGTAAGTACCTGATGTGTTAAATGTAAGCATGTACATTTTCTTTCTAAATCAGTCAATGTACAATGAAGCAAATATTTTCGCTGTTGCATTATTGATAGGCTATAAATGTTCTAAACCGATTTGAAGCAATCGAATCTATACATTTTCAATCCCAGATATATATATCACTAACCAAAACACTAGTTCAGTCAAGACAATCGCGTACGCTATTAGATTTGAGCATGTTATTGTTACATTATGGACATGTAAACTTTTGAGCAGTTAGGCGTAATGAGGAATGAACGTAAATGTAGGCCTACTCGTCCAAAGGACAAGTGCCTCAAAAAGTTACCGGTTGCTTTCTCAGGAAAATGAGGAATGAAACAGGCGCGCGGTAGCCTACTTTTGTGCATTGACAAGTGAAACGTAAATGTACTCGTCAAAAGGACAAGTGCCTCAAAAAGTTACCGGTTGCAGAGATTAGTGCTATCGGTACATTGGACATCTAAACTGCTTATTTTCTCATTGTCTTATAGCGTCCGTCTCCAAACCTGACCTCCGCAGCTTGTCCTGCATTTATTTGTGTGTTTCTATAGATTCTTCTAAATCCACTAGCCCTGCCCCAAGACACCATCTCTACATCCTGGTACCTTTTGTCCTATCTGGCTTGCTGGTTCTGGTTCTCGTAGTATTATACTGGAGGTACCGGACATCCACCACTGAGGTAGAGTATAAAGATAAGATGTCCTGAGACCTTGTTTCCTGTGAATTTCACTGGTGAATGCTGGAGGCCGCTTGAGTTTTAGTGACCAACAGTCCACATTGTTGATTGTATCATACAGGGAGCTGGTAATGGTGATGACCCTTCAGCCAACTGCCATCTGATGATCAGTAAAGATGACCGTTGTGGAATCACCGTGGTCCCAGAGCCCCCTGAATCTCAGGAACAACCTCCTCCACCGGCTTCACAAACCACCTCCCACCTCTGTGCTGTAGTGTGCTTTTTAAATGTACTACTATACTACTTATATCTTATACTTATATATTATACTTGAACCGAATGTAACTTAGCCTGCTGCAGTTTCTTACTTTTATCTACTTTTTCCTATCTAAATAAACAATTATTGTCTGATGCCAAAGTGGTCTGTAAGAGTGCCCATATATTGGGTTTTTCCTTCTTTACTACTATCTCTTTCTGTTCATGGCATACAAATATGATGTTCTCCATGTTTGGCTTTTAAACCCCGTAGTTCCCTATTGATCTGGTTGTCCTAAAGTGGCTCAGACCTGTTGCAGATGTCTCAAAGCTGAAATCCATGGATGCCGCCATTGTGGTATATACACATGAATTAACGGTTTTAGTTCACACGGTTAACTCGGTTTCCGTTTACGGTTAATTCACAGTGTAAGTTCACACAGTTAACTCCGTATTAGTTCATGTTATAATATCGATAGGAATTTATCTATGAAGGTGGATTGAATTTATAGTAGATCATATGTGACTCCATATTAATGAGTGTGATTTGTTAAAGATCAATGCATATTTAAGTACCTTATGAGTTATGTATTAACACATGATTCATGCATTGGCTTAACCCCCTAGAACCGTGTCCGCACAACTAAGCAAATTTAAGTCAAAACAGTTTGTCAAAGTCAACAGTGCAACACAAAAGACGGGTGCAGCGCACGGAAGGGGCCATCTCATGAATGGTTTATCAACACGTTATTCTTCGCAGTTGTTGGTGGTTTTCAAGTACAGAGGCATAGATTAGAGAGAGAGATTGGGGTTTACCATAGTTAGAATAGTTTTATTGTAGGTGTTTAATATTTTATATATAGCTAGTAGTTTTTGATAGTTATTTTTAGTGCTCTGATAAAGGTTTTTGAATATTTTAGCGTAGTTTATAAGAGTAATATTACAGACCACTTAAAACATGATGAAAATAATATAATCAAATAACGAAAAATACTTTGTAAGTTTCTAGTGCATTTATTATGTTTTCTCAAAAAACAGCAGAGAAACAGACTGTTAGGAACTAGTCACTTCAGATATAAATTAAAACATGTTTGAATGTTCACAAAATGTTCAGCATGATCAGCAGTGTTAAATACATTTTCAATAAACAAAAGCCTGGCATGGATTCATTCCTGTAAAATATTTTTTTTTGTTTTATTACCACAAATGATGAACCCCATCCCTGTAGATCCAATTAAAAAAAAGCTTCATGAGCGATGTTGCTTTGCAGAATTGGAAGGAAGATGAAATCAAGCATAGGAAGTCGGCATTAATTGTCCTGGCAAAATACGTGAAATAGAACTCAACTTCAATGCCACTCCAGCAGCTCAATCAACACCTACAACAATCTACCCTGATTGGAACTGGCGTTTCCATGGGAACAGAACCCATTAAGCCTGACACGCCCATCATGAAGAGGGAATGCCTGTTGATGTGCCATACCAGAGCTGGCTGCTGGAGAGAGAGAGAGAGAGAGAGAGAGAGAGAGAGAGGTGGATGGAAGCTGTAGAAACCATCTGAGCTGAGCACTGTGTGTGTGTGTGCTTGTATCCCTGTATCTGCATGTCTGTGTGTGTGTCTGCTACTCTTCACATGGCTTTCACTTTGATCTGCTTCATCTTCATTTGTTTCTTCTCTATTTTCTTCTGATCACGGCGCTGCGCAGCCTCCTAGAAAAAAAAAGAAAAAAAAAGAACAGGCGAAAATGAGAAATTGCAAATCAGGAAGTACAAACATGGCCTTGCATTCTTGCCGGGGGGGGGTTCCAACAGGAAGTCCCTTGCTGTGTGTCTGACCTCCAAACGGCGCTGTCTCTCCGGGTCCTCCTCGTTCATGATGCGCTCCTTCTCAGCCCTCTTCTTCTCCTCCCGGCGAGTTTGGGCCGCCTCTTGACGCTGAGTGTGGGTCTGCTTCAGGAAGTTCTCCTCCACACGGGCACGGTTCTTGTCAGCCTTCTGCTTGCCCTAGAGACAGAAGAAGAAGGGTCAGATGGCTGAGCGGTTAGGGAATCGGGCCTATTAAAATCATAAGGTTGCTGGTTGGATTCCCGGCTGTGCAAAAAATAACGTTGTGTTCTTGGGCAAGGCACTTCACCCTACTTGCCTAGAGGGGAATGTCCCTGTACTTACTGTAAGTCGCTCTGGATAAGAGCGTCTGCTAAATGACTAGATGTAAATTAAGAGTAATGAGAATACAGGTACGTGTGTGTGTGTGTGTCTTTGTTTGTGTGTGTTTGTATGTTTGTGTGTGTGTGTGTGTGTGTGTGTGTGCGTGCGTGTTTGTGTGTGTGTGTTTAAGTCCCACTCACCTCCCTGTTGAGACGGAGCTTCTTGACCTTGTCGATGCTGTAGATCACCATGTTCATGAGGGGGAGCAGAGAGTCCATGTCTTTGGGAGACGTGTTGCCCATGCCAGGCACTGCAGGAAAAACATATTCAAAACACAATCCATGTCAATCCAACTGTAGTCATTGCAGTGGGGAGGTATTTTGTACAGCATACTTATAGCGTGAAATCATGAACCAAAACGTACCATTAAATGTAAACAGCAGAGTCTTCTTTGTCTCAGGCAGCTTTAACGGTTGACCCTCCCTGAAACACAACATAAGGACAATGTTCATGCATTTGATCCGAGATAAAACCTTTGGAAACGACCAAAAAAAGTACTAGGCAGAATATTTACTCTTGCATAACTTTTGGACCAGAAAATTGGTCCGAGAAGTGAATGGACTCGATCTTGTCAGCATGGTTGGTGACATAGTGTACCATCTGAAAACAGGAGGAAACACTCACTTCATACATCTTCAACAATTACGCCACGGTTTATACAAAGTTAACCATTTGAAATATGTATGTAAAGACTGTATAAGTAAAAGGGTAGCTGTATATTATACCAGGTCCCATTGGGCCACTAACAACATATGCCCGCACTGTGAACGTTTGTTTCCCTGATTCTATTTGGGATACTAGAGATCAAGGCTGCGTCCCAATACTCCCACTTCACCCTAGCACTTCACACTTCACACTCCGTTTGCGCGTTCGCGTGAAGTGAAGTGGTGTCCCAATTCTCTTCGAACGAAGGGGAAGTGTTGTTCAACCCTTCAAACAATCCCTTCAAACGGAGTGCGATCAGAGTCACACTACGGCTGAAGGGAAAGATTACATTTCCCAGGATGCCTTGCGAACACCTTGGTAACCGGCTGACTCCAAAAAATAAGTTCACAAATGTTGTATATCTTCGCAAATAACTATTAAAAAAAATTGAAACACATCGGGATATCTAGCTGATCATTATGCAAAATAATATTCCTTACAGTTGAGTAGAATACGATTGTTAGAAAAAGATCGCTATTTCACAAATGAACGTCTGTCTATGCAGCTGAGAGTAGCCGAGTAACGTTAACGTTAGCTAACGTTAGGATGTAAAAAACGCAATTTTATTATGACAGGTGGGTAAATATGTTTGCCAAAACCTGAAGACCTGACGTGTGTTCAAATTCGCAAACATAGGAACACTGTTTGCCTTGAGTTTTTGGCAAACGTAGCTAGCCTACAGTGGAGCTGGATATGAGCTACTAATGACGCAATGACGCATAGAGTGGTGTCCCATTTCGTAGGTAAAGATTTCAATCACTTCACACTTCACACTCCGTTGTGAAGGGGCACACCCCAGTGAACGAAGTGTGAAGTGTGAAGTGCTAGGGTGAAGTGGGAGTATTGGGACGCAGCCCAAGTCTTCTCACCTTGCTGTCCATCACACCATCTGTGACTTCGCCCATCTCTGAAATGATGGCCAGGGACTCAGGAAGGCCATACTTAGACCCTGACTTGGGCTTGTCACTGCAGAACTCACTCTGTGGACAGAAAGGACACAGGACTTGCAAACAAACCCTATGGAGACAGACGCATAGGTGACTAACTTACAAAATGTTGGAAGACTCGACAGTCTGGGTTAAATTCCTTACCAGGTCCTGCATATCCTTCTGCATTTTCGCCATGGCCTTCTTGGTGCCCACAGCGAACACAAACGTGTCCATATCCTCGTCATTCAGAGTTACTTTAATTTGCTACAACGTGTGGGACAAATCCATAAAATGAAACAGGAATAATTAGACACACAGAAAGATAATTTGCTCTACTATTTCTACCTCAGCTGTACTTACCACTTGATCACAGACTGGTCTCATCATTCTGGCCAGCACATTAAGCAGGTCCTGCCTCTTCAGGAACTGCAACAGAACAGAGACATTTGCAGAAGGCGATTTCAGACAAAAACTGTTAAGTTAGTTAGACAATCAAAGCTGAATACCTTGAGCTTAGACAATCAAAGCTGAATACCTTACATTTACATTTAGCAGACGCTCTTATCCAGAGCGACTTACAGTAAGTACAGGGACATTTTCCCAGAGGCAAGTAGGGTGAAGTGCCTTTCCCAAGGACACAATGTCATTTGGCACGGTCGGGGAATCGAACCAACAACCTTCTGATTTATAACCCGACTCCCTCACCGCTCAGCCATCTGACCCACCTTGAGCTGGATGAGCATGCCCTCGCAGCACACGCGTCCAGAGCACCACAGGTTGTAGATGTGCTCGTTTTCCTGGTTGAGTTTCCCAGTACTCACAGGCTCCTTGTTGGTACCATCGTCACCTGACCACACATACACCAATCACATGACAGATCATGATTCATTTCCTTTACATCGACTGATCCTCATTTTCAGCACAGCTATAATATTATAAAGCAAGGCAAAGAAACCCTGATGACTCACCCACGAGGGCAAAGTTGCTCTCTAGAAGTTCTCTGTGGGAGTTGAACCAGGCCTGGGCCAGACGACTGTTCTTGTTCTTGCCGATGATGTAGTTCATGATGTAGGCCAGCAGGCCCGTCACCATCAGGATCTCCATGTAGTAGCTCTCCCAGCTGTTCTGTAAATGGGCAGGAACCTGCAGATCATAACAATGACACTCCGATTCTACTTATCTTTAGAAAGCGCTGCATGTAGCTGTTTTAAAAAGGAACACGAATGTAGATTTGCATAGCGGTCGGTGTGTAAAGCATGTCTAGTGTGCATGTCAACAAGCACACCGTATGAATGATGAGGGGGTCCTTGAAGGAAGGGCTGGTCTTCTCCATGTCCTCGATGCCATCAAACTCCTCTCGATCATATTTGCTATATATGTCTTGGTCCTGGGGCAGAAGAAGAGAATAAGACATTGTTTAGGTGAATTAGTTCGGCTATGCCTGAGTTTGAATGACTGTGGAACAATTAATAAAAGTCAGAGAGACTATAACCAGCCCCCACTCACACATTAACATTTAGTAATTTAGCAGACGCTCTTATCCAGGGCGACTGACAGTAAGTACAGGGACATTTCCCCTGAGGCAAATAGGCGGAAGTATCCAAGGACACAACGTAATTTAACGCGGCCAGGAATTGAACCGGCAACCTTCGGATGCACAGCCCGATTCCCTAACCGCTCAGCCATCCGATCATCACACCCTCATTCACCTGTATCTCTGAGTCCTCAAAGCCGTCCTGTCCGTCCTCAAGCTCGACCGTGGCCTCGTCCTCGTCGTCCTCAGCGGGCTGCGCGGACGGGGAAGCCCGTAGCGGAGGAGCCGTCTCCGTCTCAATTGTGGCGTCCTCGCTCGCGTCCTCAAACTCGGCAAAGTCATTGTCATCGAATTCTGCCTGGTCCTCTCCATCCTCAAAGTCGTCGTTGTAGCGCCCCCTGGAGACAGGCAGGACCAGCAGCAACAGGAGTGCAGGCAGCAGGATCAGGTAGAGACGCTGCATGGTTTACCCTACTAGTAGGAAGAGAGAGATGATTCAAAGAGTAAACAAACAAAAGCTAGATTTCAAGGAAGTGGGGCATTTGTGGTATGATTACTTACTTGGAATGTGCCCACATTAACTTTCCAATACTAATGCAAGAGTAGAGTACACATGATTTTAATGATAGATACAACTGATTTTACAACAATCAATTTAAAGGTCTAGTTAGACACTACAGTTAGAGAACCGGATCATCCGTCACCTTGAGAATATCAAGTTCAGATCAAGAATGACAAAAGCCAATACCATTGCTAACCCCGTTAATTTTCCAGATAAAGACAACATCGGCCTAGTTAATTGAGCTTGTTAGGACCTGTCAGAGAAACCATCTAAGCAACGTGGGTAATACAAATCTCTCGCATGGCATATAGCTAGAGCTAGCTAGGTAGCTAACGTTAATGCTATTCCATCTTCAATCGGATTGCTGAGATTACAGAGCTAGCAACAACTCTCACAAAACATTTCACCAGTTTGACCGTAATAAACAGTAATGGCTATAGTTTGATGACTACCGTAATGCTTGTTAACCTACGGTCGATCAATTCAATCAATAATATGTCATTTGTTAAGGATCCCGGGAGGCAAAGATTAGGAAGTAACTTGCTAGCTTGCAGATTTGAGCTTGACTCCCATCCCCCACTAGTCACATACTACTAGTAGTACTAGCTTGCTACGCTAACACATTAGCATATCCCTTTCTCAACAACAAAATGAGGCAATAGTGACGGCGACTAAACTGCCATACATTTCCAACTAGTCAAACAAAAGTACCAAGCAAGTTTAATGATAGAGCTACCTCTGGAGTGTTTTCAAGCAAGAATGGCTAGAAGGAATTCTATTCGGGGATACGCTGACAGGTCCTTCGTTCGCCTAACTGTTGAGAAGCACACACCCGCTGTCCCGTGGTTCCAAATATAACTAGCTAGCTAGCTGGCTACTACGCTGAGCTAGCCAGGTGACAGAGTAGTCTTCTTCTTCTTTTGGTGTTACGGCAGATTGCAACCAACGTTAAGAGGTGCATTACCGCCACCTACTGTTCGGATGTGTAAGGACAGGTGTCGTGCCAAGGCACTTATCCCCATAGATATCTATGCTTATCCCCACCAGGATTTGTATCCCCTGACCGCGAACCCGTCCCTCCCTGTCCTCTAGCGTGATTTCTGTTTTAATTCAATTTAATATGGCTTTTAAATTGACCACTTTGTTCACCTGTCTACCAAATGAGTTACAGAGGGGATACACATTATATCAGGCCACTCTTTCATCTGATATAATGTTGGACAGTGGCGTGCACAGGTAGACCTGAGGTGGTGCTCAAGCACCTGCCCTTTTGCCCTGGCCCAATAAAGTGCCCTTTTGAAAAAATTAAAAAAAATTAAAAAAAATGAAAGTTCGTTTTTTTTCTTTTTTTTTCTTTTCTTTACAGTGTATGTGGCCCATGCCGACATTATCATCTATGCTCAACGATTAAAAACGTTTGACAATAATGCCCCAATAAATATGCCCCCCCTCCTCCTCCTCCGCACACACTTCCTTTGTCAACGTGAATGCGCAGAGTGGACACAAACGGAGGCGCGTTGCCGCAGCAGTCCACAGCTGGTGCACACACACACCTACTCTCCGGCCTGCCCTGCCCCACCAGCGAGGTAACACATACATGAATGGAGTCAAGTGTGTATTGTTTGCCCCCTAAGCCTCAGTTGCCAAGTTATAACTTGCATTTATTTGTCTCTGTTATAAAGTAGCCTCTATCATGCAGCGCCACACAGCTGAGCATACATTAGCCGACTGTCCTGCTTAAAACAAGCTAGCCCCCACAAAAAATAGATATGACGTGATGAACACAACTAATGTCGGCCGAGTTTGTCATTGGTACAGCATGTGAATATATCAGTATGCTGAATATTTGTGTGGATTTCAATGAAGACAAGTGCTTGGGTTTGGAAATAAACACCCTTAACTTGGACTACATGACTCCTACTGTTTTTGACATGGTATAAGTTACTCCCATTACCCATAGATAGCCCACCTAGGGGACGTAACACTGCACAAAGTGCCCTTATTTTTCACTGAGCACCTGCCCCCCAAAATGTCTGTGCACGCCACTGATGTTGGATATAATGTGTACCCCCTCCCGTAACATGCAAAGGGTCTGTCCTGCCATCATGTGGGGGATATGTGCCATTACACAGGGGGAAAATATTTCCCTGGAGGCCTGAGGGGAAGTGGTTACCCCCCTGTATATTACAGTCTGGCCATTTATAAAGCAATACAGTGATGCTGGTGATGTATCATTATGTGGGGAACACATTTACCTGGAGGCCTGCCGCCTGAGGAAATAGGCTCCCCCTCCCCCTAAGGAAGGGGGAACAGGGGAACTGAATTCTCCAGAACACCGGCGGTCTACACTATCCCAAATAAACATAGAAACCTTAAAGGCAGATCATAAGATAAACACCTAAATTCTGATCCCAGCTCCTGAGCTTCTTTCTAGTCTGGTTTAATAAAAAAGACACCTTCTGCCCTGCACCTTCCTCCCCCTCCCCTCACAACACAACAATCTTAAACTAACTGCCTTTCTCAAAGCTACGCAATCATTGCATACCCGAAATCCGATCTCTGTCTCGCTGTAAATAAAATGTGTTATGTGGTACTTAAATAATGAGATGAACAAAGTTATTCTCAGTATTATTCTGCAACTATTTGGGGAGTTGCCTGGCCAGCGACATTTTCTTCGGAAGGAGGAGACTGTGTGCGTACTTCACACTGTAGCTGCAGCGCTCCAGTACCAGCTAGTGTAGGTAATTTGCAGAATAGGACACTAGTGCGTGAGCTTGTGCTGGGATCAGTGAAAAAAGTGTCAAGCAGGGTGGACCTAAGAAATATTTTGTTTGTATAGTAAACTTAATCCGTATAGGCAATTTAACCCGTATCGGTCGGAAAATATTGGTTTTGGACTGGAGCTAGCTAACATGCTACGTTGTTTCTTTGTTTGACAGACCAAGTAGTGGCGACGCTAGCGAGTAAGCTAGCTGCTACCACTACAAGAACTAACACAGTAGCTAGCATTCGTTAGCAATTACAGCTTTTGTTATTTGATCTGCACAGATCTCTATTAGGGAAGGAAGTATTAGTGGCATTGTCGTACGTTGATTGCAGGCCTTGATACTGTGTTTCCGTTTTCGGATAACAGTAATTACTATTTATAAATATTTATTCCCGGGCACTTCAGCAATTTAAAACCCAAGCTGCCATGTCGCTTCACGGCAAGCGAAAAGAGATCTACAAATACGAGGCGCCATGGACGGTGTACGCAATGAACTGGAGCGTCAGACCGGACAAACGATTTCGCCTGGCTCTTGGAAGTTTCGTTGAAGAATATAACAACAAGGTGAGCAAAACAAGTAGCTTAGCTCATGCAAGATCCATCAAGAGGGCACCTCTGAAGGACTATCCCGAATCCCAGTTAAATTAGCGCAGTATCAATTATTCTAATGTCTCATATTTGCCGTTTTGCCTTCCTCAGGTGCAGCTAGTGGGCCTGGAAGAGGAGAGTTCAGAGTTCATCTGCAGAAATACTTTTGACCACCCCTACCCAACCACCAAAATTATGTGGATTCCCGACACCAAAGGCGTATACCCAGACCTGCTTGCCACCAGTGGCGACTACCTGCGTATCTGGAGGGTAAGTCTTGGATCCAGACAAGATCACATAATCAGAGTAAAGTTTTAAAACCAAATCATCACAAGGGAGGTTCAATACATTATAATTGCAAGCTTGTTTGATCTTTCCTCTTAGGTCAGTGACACAGAGACACGCCTGGAATGCTTGCTGAACAACAATAAAAACTCTGATTTCTGCGCCCCACTCACCTCTTTTGACTGGAACGAAGTGGATCCCAAATCTCCTTGGTAAGAGACTGCAGCTTTTGGTCCAAGTTTGAAACAAATGTTTGATTTTAAGACCCTTGGGTCGACTTTTACTTGTTTGGACCGTACCCAATACCTAGCTGGCCGCACAAACAAGTTTTGTGTTGTGTGTTTATTTCACAGGCACCTCCAGTATTGACACAACTTGCACTATCTGGGGGTTGGAGACTGGCCAGGTGTTAGGTCGTGTGAACCTGGTGTCTGGTCATGTCAAAACCCAGCTCATCGCTCACGACAAAGAGGTGTGTGGGGTGTTTGTGGGAACATTTACATTACATTTAGTCATTTAGCAGACGCTCTTATCCAGAGCGACTTACAGTAAGTACAGAGACACCCCTGCTGAGCTTGTAAAATTTGTAATTGTAAAAAACGATTTGCGTCACTGAAGGAATTGCATGGTTGTGGACGTCTGTGTAGCTGTAGGTTTTTGTATTTGTAGTCCTATTACTGGATTTGTAGTCCTATTACTGGATTTGTAGTCCTAATAAACAATGTGCTGATGCGGTTCTTCTCTATCTGCAGGTGTATGATATTGCTTTTAGTCGTGCCGGAGGTGGAAGGGACATGTTTGCGTCGGTGGGCGCTGATGGCTCGGTGCGCATGTTTGACTTACGTCATCTGGAACACAGCACCATCATCTATGAAGACCCCCAACACCACCCACTGCTACGTCTCTGCTGGAATAAACAGGACCCCAACTACCTGGCTACCATGGCGATGGATGGCATGGAGGTCTGCATGTTTAGCACTGTTGTTTTTGTTGTCACCTCTGTCTTGTGTGGTTTTCCCAGTATTCAGTCTTTTTAATATTTCCGTTGTCTTTTCCCGCGCGATAATTTAGTTTTTTTATTCTTTTCGCCTCTGTTTCTGTCAGGTGGTTATCCTGGACGTACGCGTTCCATGCACACCTGTAGCCCGTCTCAACAACCACCGGGCGTGCGTCAACGGCATCGCCTGGGCCCCTCACTCCTCCTGCCACATCTGCACTGCAGGTAAGGCTGCACAGGTGTCGCCCATGTGGCTGGTAAACCCTCGGCGTTGTTGGTAAGGAGTCGCACTTGCGAGTCAGAGGTCCAGGGATCGAGGACCAGTGATAGGACAGATTAGGAGGACTGACTCTCCCATTACACCAGCACTGCTGCATAATAAAAAAATAAACTCCAGACCCCAAAGTGCCGCTCTTCTAACCTTCAGTCGAATGCCCTAATGCAGAAATGGTCGTTGAATCAAATGAATGGTCGTTAACAGGCTTCTGCATAACTAGATAACGACCTATTCATTTGAATCAGGTGTGTTGGAGCAGGGAAACATCTAAAACGTGCAGGACAGGGGGTCCCTGAGGACCAGGGTTGAAGACCTCTGCCCTAATGGCTCCTGTTTTTTTCCCTGTCTTAGCGGATGACCACCAGGCACTGATCTGGGACATCCAGCAGATGCCTAGGGCGATCGAGGACCCCATCCTGGCTTACACTGCTGAGGGGGAAATCAACAACGTGCAGTGGGCCTCCACCCAGCCGGACTGGATCGCCATCTGCTACAACAACTGCCTAGAGATTTTGCGTGTTTAAACCCAACCACAGTGGACTGGGGTGAAAGTATACAAAACTTGGACTTGTTTGGTTTTTTTTTAAGAGTGAAATATAGTCAGACTCTTTGCCTCAACACAATTCTCTCTCCACATGGATACGCCTTTGGAAAGGGGAATCTAGAATAATCTCCCTGGTTCCTGGGAGTTTCCCCTTGTTCTACTCCACAACATCTTAGTTTACTGTTTTTTATCGATCTCACCTTTATTTCGAACCGAGTGTGCACTATTTATTTGTTTTGTTTTGTAGTGGTGTTCGGTGTCTGTAGAGCGCTAACATGCATCAGTGTCCAGTTTGGTGCAACTGTTGCTGCTGATCAGGTGTCCATGGAAACACAGATTTCAGACTGACCTGCTTCTGAGTGTCAAAAAGCCAACCAACAGATGATCAAAATGTCAATTTGAGGTCTTGTGATTGATTATAACAACGTATGGCAGAGTGAAGAAGGACAATGAACCAGTGACACAGCACTTATCATTTTGTGTCACAACCATTTTAAATACCCATGGTGTTTGATTTTTTCCATACACATAGAAAAGATTAGTACACTGTATTTAACGTCAGCTACCCATGACGGTACTGAGATTGGTGTCGTCTTTGTTGACAGATGCAATGTAATATCAGTGAAGGAACTAGGAAGAATATTGAATGTTCTAAACGTCAGTTGGTCACGCCTTCCTGTGTGGGAAGCATGATGAGCGTGAGCCGTCGTCATCGGTAACCGAGCCTGACTGAAACCGTCATGTCATCTCCCATCTCATACGTTCTTATAGTTTAAATAGAGATGTGCCAGGATTGACAGTTCCTATCTTGAGTCATGACTGTGATATGCCGTTTACTTAGCTTAGTATTGAAGGAGAGTGATTTTCTCGTACTAATCTTTCTCTGTACTTGTAGACCACTCCCTTTATTTTTTTAATGTTCTTTACTCCAATGTCAAACTCTTGTAGCATGTCTATACATGGGACAATGTACATACATATAAATATATGAACTAAGATATTGATAAGACAAATGTTCATGTAGTACCTTTTTTCATGAAAGTTTGTATTACGGAATTTGCTCTACCCAAATAAACCTGAATGTCTGTCCTATATACCACGTTCATCTTTGTGTCACTGCATCATCAAGTTCCCTCTTATTTCAGATCAATACCACATTGAAATGGAAAAGCCATGAAGAGATACTTTTGTCTGTTGTGTTATAAATAATATTTCATCTAAAAAACATAATACTACATTAATTTGTGCTTCAGTAAACCTTTACAGAGTGACATAGGCTTACAAAAATAATTACATTCACCCTCATTTTGGAACTTTGCAGCACAAGAGAGGATGACAGTATCCCAAGTCAGTACCAAGTCTCCGTCGACAGGAAACCTCACCTGACTCAATCCAATTAGACACCAACACACATACAGATGTTGGCACCATCATTACACACAATTTAGGTATATTTTCCTTTATCACTGGTGCAATGTTGAATATGTAACTGTGATCATAATCACTTTGTGTTAACATAGTCAACACACACTGCACACACACCCACCCCTGAACAAAGGATGACAACTTTGATGTATCCACAGTTATGTCCAACAGTACAGATACATAGTCACACGTAGGGGAAACAAGCAAAGCAGTTGGCATTATTAAAAAGAAAATACTTTTATAATGCTTTACACAATTGCTAAAACTAAAAGGAAAAATACATTTCTGCTTTGCTTGATTCACACGGCTATTCCTTGCCATGAACAATGGCAATGGCCAAATTACACAATTACAAAGATGGCTTTTAATGTTAGCATATAGTATGTCATTGTTAATCAGATTATCTGGTCATGACAGAAAGCTATATTTCTTTGCACAAAATAGTCGCAACATTTGTTGTGTTGTGCACCATGCCGCGGTTGGTTTGTAGTCCTTCAATGTTGAGATACTTGTTGTCACGCCAACACCAACCTTCCATCTCAAGTGATTGGTTAAAAACCAACAGTTATTAATTTATTTCATCTCAATTCATCTCAAGATGTTTTATAGATCAACAAAAACCAAAGTGTTGTGACTGTTAGTTTTGTGCATTAGCATTAGTGGTACATGATTTAAGATCCCCCTTTTCTGAATTCAACACATTTTCATATTTTCTATTAATTCTAAGAAGAAAGAACGAAAAAAAATGGACGGGCTAATTGTGCATGTCTTCTACAGTGTGATTGTCACACACAGGCAGACGAAAAAGGTGTCCCTCTCCACAAAAGGAGCATGGAGCGGCCATGCTTGTCATCTTAAAGGAAACATTAGGATGGTATGTTGTTGCTACAGCTTAAAAGGTATGTGGGGCGTGTTGTGAGTATTTGTGTTTCTGGATGATCATAGTCAGCTCAGTGCCAGATCAGTTCTCCTCAGGAAGAGCTAATAACCAAACTGGGTCCTGAGGGAGAGAGAGACAGAGAGCAGAGAGACGAGAGAGAGACGAGAGACGAGAGACAGAGAGAGAGAGAGAGAGAGAGAGAGAGAGACAGAGAGACGAGAGAGAGACAGAGAGCAGAGAGAGAGAGAGAGAGAGAGAGAGTGAGAAAGGAGAGAGAGAGAAAGGAGCCATGGCACTGGCCCGTGAGTCTGGGAGAGAGAGAGAGAGAGACAGAGAGACAGAGAGACAGAGACAGAGAGAGAGAGAGAGACAGAGAGAGAGAGAGCGAGCGAGAGAGAGAGAGAGAGGAAAGGAGCCAGTGGCACTGGCCCGTGAGTCTGGGAGAGAGAGAGAGAGAGAGACAGAGAGACAGAGACAGAGTGAGAGAGAGATAGTGAGAGAGAGAGAGAGATAGAGAGAGAGAGAGGAGGCATTTTGCTGATCTTCCCCCTCTGCAGTGTGAAAGGCAATCCACGTTCTTCAGCAGCATTTTTGACAGATCAGGGTCAGGGATGGGAAAAGGCTGGAGAAGAAGAGGATTAGCATGGTGGTGTCTGGAGCACCGTATGGCTGCCCTCCTGTGGTGGGGCAGGGGGGACGGGACGGGTCTAGCTGCCTGGCAGGATCGGGTCGGACACGTGCCTATGGATCTCCTGGCCGTCTGTGGAGGTCTCCAGGTTCTCAGGTAGGGAGGGGAAGCGCTGGCTGTCATACAGCAGTCTGGGAGGCCCCTGGGCTGGGCCAGGGAGCTGGGGGAGGCCCGCTGGGGGGCCAGGGAGCTGGGGGAGGCCCGCTGGGGGGCCTGGATGAGGCTCAGTCTCTGGGGAGATGGACATGGTGTCATCAGAGGCCACAGTAAGGTGGATTCCACTGGACAGGGAGTCCTTGGACCTGCGCTTGAAGTCTGAATCCGAACTCTGCGAAAAACAAATAGAGGCAGAGAGTTTGGGTAGGATGGGAAACGATCGGCTTCAGTTCAGTTCAGTTCAGTTCAGTTCAGTTCAGTTTTTTATTTTGTCATTGTTACAAGTAACAACGAAACGTTGTCAGAGCAAACAAACAGGCATAACATTTTAGTTGTCTACCAACTGAACTACTCATATATGTCATAAATCATAAATACCCCATAGACTCCCCTAACCCATAAGGTGCTTGGTGCAATAAATAATAAATAAATACATCTGATGGTGATAGGGTTGTTGAGTGGTGTGCAGCGATGCAAAGTCCAGTTTATAGTTATGGAGGTGTATGGAATGCAATTATGTCACAGAGCGTCCATTTAGCAGCCTGACTGCATGGGGGTATAGGCTGTTGGCCAGCCTACTAGTTTTGGCCCTGATGGACCTATATCTTCTACCAGAGGGCATTTGTTGAAACAGGTGGTGTGCTGGGTGTATATTGTCCTGAAGGATGTTTTTTACTCGGTGCATGCAGCGGGAGGTGAACACAGTAGTGATGTCTGGTAGGATGGCCCCAATGATCTTCCCTGCTGCTCTCACCACTCTGTGATGGCTTCTCAGATCATGACCCCTCTTCGATTAGTTCAGATCTCTACACAACCACATCACACGTGCACATGCTCACTAGTAAGTTTGGATCAAAAATGGTGAACTCACCGGCAGTGTGGAGGGTGTGCCGTCAGTCTGGACTGGTAGGATAGGGGGGACGCTATGGATAACGGGGGCTCCTGTAGCGTACAGAGTTGGAGGGTGAGGCGGATGGGTACTCTGCGACACAGCACTGTAGGCAGGAGGCACAGGGGCCATCTGCCTCTGGAGAAGCTGCAGTATCACGTTGATGTCTGCCGTCATCCGAGTCTCCAGTCTGGGCAGAGGAGGAAGGAGGGAGAGAGGGAGAGAGGGAGAGAGGGAGAGAGGGAGAGAGGGAAAGAGGGAGGGAGCGGGGGACACCGGACATGAATTGCATCTGTGCTCTTGTTTTTCAGACTTGACATCCGTACGCTTCTCTTTATTCATGACACACACATACACACACACACACACACACACACACACACACACACTACACACACACTACACACTACACACTACACACTACACACACACACACACACACAGACTACACACCTGTTGAGCTGAGACTGCAGCAGGTCCAGCCTGGCCTCCAGCTCGCTGGGCCTGTCCTCTGTGCAGGGTGGAGGGTGGAACGTGGCCCTCACTGAGGACGAGCGTCGATGGCTCTCTGAGAACTGGCTGGGCCTCCGTTCCGGCCAGATGCCGTAGTACCCCGGCATGTTCACGGGGGCTGCCACTGGGAAGACAGTAGAGGACACAAGGCCAGTGTGAATGCTGACAACCATGAGCAGCTCTGTACTAGAGCCCGACCGATATATCGGCAGGCCGATATTATCGGCCGGTATTAGGCATTTTCCGATCTATCGGTATCGGTATTTATAATGGCCGATAAATGAATATTAAAGGTATTTGAGTTTCATATCTAAAGTTTGTATTTTATACATTTTATTTATCAGAAACTGCATTATCATATTATTTTAGTAAGGAAATGGAGTCAGATGGCTAAGCAGTTAGGGAATCGGGCTATTAATCGGAAGGTTGTTGGTTCGAGCGAAATGACGTTGTGTCCTTGGGCAAGGCACTTCAGCCTACTTGCCTCGGGGAGAATGTCCCTGTACTTACTGTGAGTCGCTCTGGATAAGAGTGTCTGCTAAATGACTAAATGTAAATGTAATGTGTGAATGCTGACAACCATGAGTAGCTCTGTACAGTGTATGCAGCAGTGAAGTGCCCAGTGAGCAGGGACGGCGAGGGGGGAGGCGTGTCTCTTACCTGTGTAGTGATGTCCTCCTCGCTCCATGGCTCCTCCCAGGCCGGCCGAGGGTCCGCTGGTGCCCAGCAGGCTCACCGCGGCAGGGCGGCAGTCATGGGCATCGCATCTCAACTCGGCTTTGCTGTGTCCGACGGGCTTCATCTCGTCGTCGCTGGAGCTGGTGCTGCTGCAGAGGTCGTCCCACTGGGAACTGGAGTTGGGGTCTCGATGGTTCCCCATCGGACAGGACTGGTCAGGGTATGAGTCCTCGCGGTCCATGCCGTCTGGACAGGATGGAGAGAGGAGCGGGACTAAGTCACACCTTGAGACTTAGACAGACACACACAAACACACACAGAGACACACACATAGACACAGACATAGACACACACAGAGACACACACAAACACACACAGAGACACACACATAGACACACACAGAGACACACACAGAGACACACACAGAGACACACACATAGACACAGACAGAGACACACACAGAGACACACAAACACACACAGAGACACACACAGAGACACACCAAACAGAGACACACACAGAGACACATACAGAGACACACACAGAGACACACACATAGACACACACAGAGACACACACAGAGACACACAAACACACACAGAGACACACACAGAGACACACCAAACAGAGACACACACAGAGACACATACAGAGACACACACAGAGACACACACATAGACACAGACAGAGACACAAACAGAGACACACAAACACACACAGAGACACACAAACACAATCAGAGACGCACACAAACACTTGCCTGGGCGGTTGCGTCTGTGCAGTGAGTTTCTTCTGCGTCGTGGCCGACGGTATCCACATTCAGACTCCTCACTGGGGGTTGCCTGGTTTATTCTGTCTACCTGAGACACAGCAGCTTCAGTCAATCAGTTACACACAACACATTCACTGACACTCACACAACACCTCTTACACAAACAGCCTGGACGTCGTCACGCTAAACAGTCTGTCTCCTCCAGGTGGGGGACACTTACATCTCTCAGATTGAAGGTGATCTCCAGGTTGCTCCAGAACGTGTCTGAGAAGTCGGGGTACATGTCCAGCACCTCCAGCAGGTCGTCCCTCTGGATCCTGTGGAGGTCACAGTAGGTCAACGCCCTCACGTCTGCACTGGACTTGCCCGGCCGACCGTACAGGCTGATGGGTTCCCCAAAGATGTCATTCTTACCTGCATCGAGAGAGAGAGAGAGAGAGAGAGAGAGAGGAGAGAGAGGAGAGAGAGAGAGAGAGAGAGAAAGTGGTGGGGTTTGAGAAATGATAATCATAAAGAAATTCAACATTCTTAAAATAAAAAATTATAATAATTTTCGGCGAGAGGAAGAGAAATTAAATGACTGATGATTTAGATCAACCTAGTTACCTTGTTTTTGTTAAATGGAAGGCCAGTGACACTATAGAATATCATCAAAATGAAGTCTGAATTCATGTCCGATTCATGTCCACTTAGATGCATTTGAGAGACGAATCAGAGAGAGGCAGTAAGCTTAGGGAGCCTGGTTCTGAGCGGTTGGCCTATTGGCAATCAATGATACTGTGAAATGGAAGTGGAGCTGTGCCTAAACACCTCCGGCAAGACAGCACACCACCACACAGTAAAGTGTGTAGCATGCCAGTGTGTGTGCGTGTGTGTGTGTGTGCATGTCTGTATGTTCGAGAAAGAAGGAGACAGAGAGACAGAGAGAGAGAGAGAGAGAGACGAGAGAGAGAGAGAGAGGAGAGAGAGAGAGAGAGAGAGAGAGAGAGACGAGAGAGAGAGATGAGAGATGAGAGAGAGAGAGATGAGAGAGGAGAGAGAGAGGAGAGGAGAGAGAGAGGAGAGAGAGAGAGAGAGGAGAGACAGAAGAGAGAAGAGGACAGAGAGAGAGAGAGATGAGACGAGAGACAGAGAGAGAGAGAGACGAGAGAGAGAGAGAGGAGAGAGAGAGAGAGAGATACACAGACAGACAGAGAGAGACAGAGAGAGACAGAGAGAGAGCAGAGAGAGACAGACAGAGAGAGAGAGAGACAGAAAAACAGAGAAACAGAGAAACAGAGAGAGAGTGAGAAAGTCACATGAGCAGTAAGATGGGAGCCTCACCCAGTATAGCCACCACCACATCATCTCTCAGTATCTCTATGGATCCTCGTGAGATGAAGTAGAGGGCTGAGAGGACGTCTCCACTGTGGACCAGAGTGTCGCCGGGCGGGGCGTGGGTGGTCTTGAAGCGCACAGCCAGCGCACGCAGACAGCCCTTGTTGGCTCCCCGGAACGCCTTGCAGTTCTCCAGCAGGGTGCGGTTCAGGTGCAGGCAGATGTCCGCTTGCAAACACTCAGGAAACCCTTTCAACACCTACAGACAGAGAGAGGGAAAGATAGAGGCAAGCAGAGAGGAAGAAAGAAGGATAAATAATGTTTTTGGAGCAGAAATATTTTCTACTTTTTATATCTGTGTATGTTTATCGTATGCACCTTCCTGCCACAGTAAATTCCTTTTTTTGTGTGAACTTACATGGCGAATAAAGCTAATTCTGATTCTTTACAGGTGAAAAGCGAGATAAGGAAAAGAAAATCAATCTGTCGGTAGCTCAATATCGACCTAGGGGGCACACACACACAAACACACACACACAAACACACACTGACATGTGATGAACTCTGTTCCGATTGAATTGACAGGCTGGCTCTGTGTTCTCTGCTACGTCACGTTCCCGGGTTGTGAAAAGCCCTGGGCTCTCTCTTCTATGTGTCTGCTAACAGGCAGGACATGACGCACATTTCCACTGGTAGATCTTCCCAACAAATGGCTGCAGACTCGATGGAAAAACTCTGTGTTTTACTTTGTGCTGATGGATGAATATTTCTGTGTGTGTGCGTGACTGAGGAGGACTCACAGCGTTCATGTCGATGCCGTTGGTGTAGGACCAGGCGTGCTGAAAGTACTCCTCCAGCCTCTGGCGTAGGCCTCCCGGGATCTGGTGGAAGCGGATGAACTCTTTGACGCGGAGCATCTGTGTGTGGTAGCGTGCCGTGCCAGAGTACAGCCTCTGGATGATGGCTGAGACGTTGCCAAAGATACTGGCGTACATCAGAGCTACAGAGGACAACAAAGAGGCAACCTTCATCAGAGACACCCTTAAACATTTACATTTAGTCATTTAGCAGACGCTCTTATCCAGAGAGACTTACAAAGTACAGGGACATTCCCCCAAGGCAAGTCGGGTGAAGTGCCTTGCCCAAGGACACAACGTCATTGCACAGCCAGGAATCGAACCGGCAACCGTCTGATTGCTAGCCCGATTCCCTAACCGCTCAGCCACCTGACTCCCCTTAAAGCACTTTAGGTCTCTCTGTTCCTCTCTCGCTCGCTCAAACACACAAACCGCATACACGCGTACACACACGCACGCACGCACGCACACATAAACACTCACACACACACACAGAAAAGATGTAGTAGCTTACTCACAGCCAATAAGCATGACACAGATGGAGAAGATCTTCTCAGGGTTTGTGTTGGGGGGAGACGTTGCCAAAGCCCACACTGGTCAGACTACTGAAGGTGAAGTAGAGCGCTGTGACGTATTTATCCTTAATGCTTGGACCAGAGCCTGCGTCGCTGTCGTTGTAATGTTTACCTATCTGGTCAGCCAGGTTATCTAGCCAGCCGATCTTCATCTCTCCGACGCGGGCAGAGCTCGTGCGCTCGACATTGCCGATGGCATACCAGATGCAGGCCAGCCAATGGGCGATGAGGGCGAAGGTGCACATGAGGAGGAACAAGACTGCGGCGCCGTACTCCGAGTAGCGGTCCAACTTCCTGGCCACTCGGACCAATCTCAGGAGCCGTGCTGTTTTGAGCAGGCCAATCAGAGTGGTTGTCTGGGGCTAGGAGGAGGGGTTTGTGACATTGCATTACAAGGATTTACCCACATTAACAGACTTCATAGACAGATACCCCCCAAAAAATTGTAAGTATGACTCTGTTTGGTTTTGCTCTAACTCGTCTTTCCTGAATTTCCCTCACGGGATAAATAAAGTATTTATCTATCTATCTATCTATCTTATCTATCTTATCTATCTTATCTATCTTATCTATCTATCTATCTATCTATCGAGCTTAGCTATCTTATCTATCTTATCTATCTTATCTATCTTATCTATCTTATCTATCTATCTATCTATCTATCTATCTATCTTATCTATCTATCTATCTTATCTATCTTATCTATCTTATCTATCTTATCTATCTATCTATCTATCTATCTATCTATCTATCTATCTATCTATCTATCTATCTTATCTATCTTATCTATCTATCTATCTATCTATCTATCTATCCCTGCCGGCCCCTTACCTCTTCAGAGCCAGAGCGGAATATGAGCAGGTCGAAGGGGATGGCCGCCACGATGTCGATGAGGAACCAGCCTTTGAAGTAGTGCTGGGCGATCCTGCCAGGATGGCTCACCACCTCGTCGTTGTGGTTGACGTAGGTGGTCCTGAAGTTGATGAGGATGTCCACCACGAACATCACGTCCACCACCAGGTCGACCACGTTGAGCGGGTTACAGGTGTAGCCGCAGGTACGCCTGCGCTCGTCCTCCACCTCGTTGAGCAGGAAGGCGGCAGAGTAGGGAGTGAACACGGCCGTGTAGATAACCAGCAGCAGGATGAGCCAGTCCCACACAGCCTTGAAGGGGCTGTAGTGGAGGACGGTCCACTTGTGGATGCGTGGGGCCTGGAGCTGGTACTCTGGGAGCACGTCAGCACCCAGAGACAACACCTGAGGAGCAGAAACGACACAGATGAACACGCGGGGGAAAAGCCTAGCGGTCGTGATGCCAACGCTCTTACCAAAAAACGTTTGGAGTGATGAGAATAGTTTTTTACATTTTAGCAAAAACCTATCGTGGTGGTACAGAACCTGGTACAGTGGTACAGACCAAAAAAACATGATTCAATGAATAAAGGGTCACAATAGAGTAACTAACGAGCAACCCACAGCTAATGATTCAGGAAGTGGATCGAGGCAGAAGCCTGCTCCTGCTACCACAGGTCTATCAGAGTCCACGCAGGACCTGAGCCTATCATGGACAGACTCTCTGGGGTAAGGCAGCAGCTCCATAGTGCATCTGTTTCGTCCCACACTGGGCCAGACTGTGTCAGACACACGTCCACGGCCAGACAGACCTCCAGGAATACATCACTCTCCCACCCCCCCCCAAGTCTGTCACCGAAGAGACAATTGAATAGAGGTTACAAAAATAACTCCATTAGCTGCTCGGAAATCAATAATCTCTAATTTATAGTCCAGTGAGGAGGAGATTGTGTGTGTGTGTGTGTGTGTGTGTGTGTGAGTGTGTGTGTGTGTGTGAGTGTGTCATCTGCTGAGAGATTCATCATGTCAAGTTGTTATAAACACAGTTCTGTGATTCAGTTTAAGCGACAGCTGCCTCGAGGGAACGTTCGACGCGTACACCAGTCCTAGTAACAGCTCCACCCTGCCAACACCTCGACCATACGGTTGATGGAACACCTACATTATAACCGGCATTCATCACTGCCTGTGCAGCTAGAGGAACCAAGCCAACCACAACCGTCGTGCCCTCCCCGAAGCCCAGTCTAGAGAGCGTGAGCATGGCGGTGAGTGGGGAGTGAGCCTACTGACCGGCACGACAATCAGAGCCTCCATGTCCAGGTGCTCCAGCTCATCCTGGCCCCGACCGTAGCAGCAGCAGCTGCAGCTGGGACGACCAACCCTGGTCCTCATCGCCCGCCTCAAGAAGCTGACCTGGTTCTCCATCCCTCCTCCCTGGTTATCCTGTGCTGTGCCCAGGGCCAGCAGACCCAGTACACCCAGTCCCTACTGGGACT
>CAEFZP010002329.1:150000-155000 GCA_903064625.1 Mallotus villosus | reverse complement strand
AAGCCCTCTGACCGCAGCCCTCATCAGCACTCTCCAGACATCATCAGTGGATCAGTGTGGCGTGCTGCACAGAGGACAGACTCCTAGCCCCAGTGTCCTGCAGGGAGGACAGACTCCTAGCCCCAGTGTCCTGCAGGGAGGACAGACTCCTAGCCCCAGTGTCCTGCAGGGAGGACAGACTCCTAGCAACAGTGTCCTGCAGGGAGGACAGACTCCTAGCCCCAGTGTCCTGCAGGGAGGACAGACTATAGCCCCAGTGTCCTGCAGGGAGGACAGACTCCTAGCCCCAGTGTCCTGCACAGAGGACAGACTCCTAGCCCCAGTGTCCTGCAGGGAGGACAGACTCCTAGCCCCAGTGTCCTGCACAGAGGGCAGACTCCTAGCCCCAGTGTCCTGCAGGGAGGACAGACTCCTAGCCCCAGTGTCCTGCACAGAGGACAGACTCCTAGCCCCAGTGTCCTGCACAGAGGACAGACTCCTAGCCCCAGTGTCCTGCAGGGAGGACAGACTCCTAGCCCCAGTGTCCTGCACAGAGGACAGACTCCTAGCCCCAGTGTCCTGAAGGGAGGACAGACTCCCCAGACTTCACATCTGCACGCTTGCACACAATTAAAAATAGTCTATTTTAGTCTTTTTCCCGCTCTGTCTCAACGCAAAGACCGAGTCAAACACTTGTCAAATAATGCATGGTGCAAAGTATCACACATTCCAGATGTTGCAAAACGCTGCGGGACGGTGTGACACCTCACCTGAAAGGTGTCTATTTTCTAATGAGAAGGAAGAGGGCATCGTGGTGTGACAGCAAGACAGGACCGTAACCCCCCCCCCAGGTGTCGTACCTGCGTGACGTGCGTGACCTTCTCCGTCACGTTCTGGGCGCGGTCTTTGACCTTGCTGGGCGCGATGATCTCGATCTCCGTGGGAGACGGAGGTCTCAGGGTGAGGGTGACCTGGGGGATGCGGCTGATGGTCCTGGGGCGCATCAGGTCCGAGTCAGAGGTGGAGTTCAGGGTGCTGGGCTTCAGGTCTGCACACGGGACAAACAAACGAGCAGGTCAGATGGCTGAGCGGTGAGGGAGTCGGGCTATAAATCAGAAGGTCGTCGGTTTGATTCCCCGACAGTGCAAAATGACATTGTGTCCTTGGGAAAGGCACTTCACCCTACTTGCCTCTGGGAAAATGTCCCTGTACATACTGTAAGTCGCTCTGGATAAGAGCATCTGCTAAATGACTAAAATATAAAATGTAAATGTTATAGCGGACGCGTGGAATATACTGTAAACATTCACAACCTAGTCCCCCTGGGGGATGTGATCAGGCCAGGGTGGTGGAGTGGATGAATGTCATCCTCCTCTTAAGAGCGTCACTTTAGCCCAGCGGAAGCAAAGGGGGGACACGGATGAAGTTTCACAGCCTTTCATGCACTTTCTCACACACACACACACACACAAACACACAAAAGCAAAACTCCGCACACGCAACAGTGGCTGTAGGGCAATTGAATTGATTAGCGTGTCCCTGTTGAAATACCCATCAGGCTGCTGCACGTGCTCAGTCTGAGCTTGGGGACGAGGGGAATGGACAAGCACAGAGATTGCCACATACGCGGGCTCTGACAATGTGTTCATGCTAACCTCTGAGAGCTTGTTTAAAGGGATTTGAGTTTTTCTAGTGGGGGAGATGTAGGTAGAGATGGTAGTATTTTTTTATGTTAAAAAAAGGAAGGTTTGTCCCCTATAAACATGTTGTGGAAGCTAATGAGGTCCTCTGAGAGTTGTTTAGCAACGCAGACAAGCTCAGTGCCAGTGGCTGTCGGAGCGTTCCCTCTACTTTCCAGCCAATCATGTTCCAGCACTCCTGTTCTAGCCAATCGCCTTTGGGCTTTCATGTTACCTACGGCAGCTTTAAATCATTCCTCGACAGCCTGCAGGTTCAGTTGGATAAATACCCTCACACACGACATGACTTCCCCATCCCCATGACCCCACCACCTCCCCACACACACGTCGAACACAAACAACACTCACTGGTGCTGGACTGAGGGTCTCCATGACGACCGGTCCACTCAGCCCTCATGCTGTCGATGTCGTCCAGGGAGGAAGCCCGCCTCAGGCTCCGGACGCTCTCCCGGGAGCGGCTGTGAGGCAAAACCCCGCCCAGGAAGACCCCCCCGGGGTCCAGCCGCTCCACCAGCAGGGACAGGCGCTTGGGGGAGGACTGGCCGACGAGAGAGGCCGGCTCCACGTCCTGCTCTATCAAGGCTTCCGTCTCCGACTGCATGCAGCTCTCTTTGGATGGGATGCGGAACTCTTTCAGAGGGACGTCCTCGCTGTTGGGCTGTGGAGAAAAAGGCGGGAGGACACTTGATGTTCATATTGGGGGATCAGATGGCTGAGCGGTTAGGGAATCAAGCTATTAATCAGAAGGTTGCCGGTTCGATTCCCGGCAGTGCAATATGACATTGTGTCCTTGGGCAAGACACTTTACCCTACGTGCCCCGGGGGAATGTCCCTGTACTTACTGTAAGTCGCTCTGGGTAAGAGCGTCTGCTAAATGACTAAATCTAAATGTAATACTGAAGGCTCAAACACTGTGCACCACTAAGGATCAAATGCACGACTATCTCGTGAGACGTAGGGAGAGGCAAGGTGCCACAGAGCTGAGAGAGCTGACAAACCGCCTCACCTGCAGGTAGTCGACCACCACCCCTTCAAACTGGTCTTTGGAGAGAGAGGACTGGCGCGTGGCTCGCTTCTTCAGTCTGCGACTCTGACCTGACGCACGTATCACAACACGCACACACATACATTCAAATACATTATTTTGACAAACTATAAAGGGTGTTCAAAGATACAGAGCGATAAACGTTGAAGTTTACTGACCTGCCCATACCCAACCCTGAGCCATCCTCTGTCTAATGCCTCCTTTCTTCAGAGAGGGATCTATAATCTCTTGGAAGTTGAGGATGAACATTATGACCACCCCTTCCTCGTTCTTTACAGGGACCACATCAATCTGACATGGCCTGCAAGTCCCTGCAACACAGCCATGTGGAGAGAAAGATGGAGAGAGAGGGGGTGGGGGGGGGGTAAGAGGAGAGGGGTGGGGGGTAAGAGGAGAGGGGTGGGGGGGTAAGAGGAGAGGGGTGGGGGGGTAGGAGGAGAGGGGTGGGGGGTAAGAGGAGAGGGGTGGGGGGTGTACAGAGGGAGGGGTGGGTGTACGATGCGTGTCGTGGGTGGTAGCTCGTGGTATATAGGTGTGGGGTCAGATGAGAGGTGGTGGGTGTCGAGGATAGGTGTGGGGTGGTACTAGGATAGTTTGTGGGGTGTTCGCTGGATGTTTGTGTGTCGAGCTCGTGGTGGGGTTTTTCTTCTTCTCTCCTCTTCTCTTTTTTGTTTTCTCTCTTCTCTGCTCTTCTCTGTTCATTACTTCTCTTTTCTTTTTTTCTTCCGCTTTCTGTTTCCTCTTCTCTCTTCTTCTCTATTCGTTTCTTTTCGTCTTCTTCATCATGGTGTCCTCTTCTGCTTTGTACCTCGTCTCTCTCTAGTTCGCAAATGTCCTCAAACCGTCTGACCCTCACCCTTTATATGTCTGTCTATCTTGAGGTGTTCCTATTTCATGTCTTGGGTTCTCTGTTGTCTCCACACCCATCGCTGACATGTCAAGGACATACTACTGGGGTCCATGGAAAAGTGGTGTATCCTCTTTCAGATATATTTGGAGGAAGCTTTCAAACAACAGTAAAAAGCCATTACTATCACTACCATTACGTTTATGAGACATTCTTCTCCCCTCTCTCTGAATCTCCTGTGAAGTCATACCGCTACAAACTTGTGTCTATAAATAGAATTGTAGTAGAGTTAGGAGGATCATACAAGTCCTTAAGAGTCACACGGGTCACCAATCAAGAATCAGAGTTTGAACAGTGCCTCTTAACTGTGTGCGTGTGCACGCCGCGCATGTGTGTGTGTGTGTGAGTGCACTCTTGTGTGTGTGTTTGCTTTAGCAGCGGGATAGAAAATAAATAGGTGTTCAGTGGATTGATCTGGCACAATGGTGACATTACCATGACAACGGGCTCTCAGAGACTGCCCTTTTCGTACCCACATGACCAGTAGCAGAGGTGTGGTGTTTGCGTGTTTACATGTTTGTGTGTGTGTGTGTGTGTGTGTTTGCGTGTTTACATGTTGTGTGTGTGTTTGCGTGTTTACATGTTTGTGTGGGGTGTGTGTGTGTTTGCGTGGGTGTGTGTGCGTTTCCGGGGGTGTGCGTGTGGCCCAGCTTGCCTGGTTATGTTTGGCGCTACTCTATCTCACACCCTGAGTCTCATGTGTTCCTGCTGTCTGTCTGCCTGTCTGCCTGTCTGCCTGCCCGCCTGTCTGTCTGTCTGTCTGTCTGTCTGTCTGTTTGTCTGCCTGCCTGCCTGCCTGTCTGTCTGTCTGTCTGTCTGTCTGTCTGTCTGTCTGTCTGCCTGTCTGCCTGTCTGTCTGTCTGTCTGTCTGTCTGTCTGTCTGTCTGTCTGTCTGTCTGTCTGTCTGCCTGCCTGTCTGTCTGCCTGTCTGCCTGTCTGTCTGCCTGTCTGTCTGCCTGTCTGTCTGTCTGTCTGTCTGTCTGCCTGCCTGCCAGTGACAGAGGAAAGAAGAGGAAGAGGATCGAGGCAGGAATAAACACGTCGCAGGTGAGCAGGCCAAGACAGCTGAACCATGTCGACTCTGCTGACATCCAGAGAGGTCAGAGATCACTGAGTCTCCGGCTGAACCAAAGAGGACTAAGAGCAGAAAACAGCACATTCAATTTGACCCATATAGAGCTTCTTTCTTTTTTCCTTTTTTTACCCCCAACAAATGTATTGACCGAGACAAAACAAGTGAACTATACCTCAGATGCTTTCTATCAAACCACAGCGGACACATTCTGTGTATTATCTATACGTGTCACAATATAGAAGTGAGGTTCCGGAACCTCGAGATGAACGGAATGCGTCTCATCTCACAACTGCT
>CAEFZP010002329.1:0-145000 GCA_903064625.1 Mallotus villosus | reverse complement strand
CAGAGAAGAAAATAAACACCCAGGCGTTGCTGCTGCTCACTTAATCATCACAACCAGGCGGTTGGGAGATATCAGATTTGAAAATAAAACTGACCTTCAGTTCAGGTGTTTGAATAATGAATGACTGGTTATGGAGGGAACAAAAACAGTCAGTGTCAATGTTTTTCAGGTTGTTGTGGTGGACCAGAAGGAGGTGATGCTGTAAGGTGGGGGGGGGTGGGTGGGGGGGGGTGGGAGGGGGTGAGAGGTGAGGCGATGGTCCTGTGTTTTGTCTCAATGAGCTTGATGAAATGAGAGCTAAAATTAACCAACCAACACACATGCCTTTCCATGACCCTTTGGTGTGAGGGCCAAGCGGGACAGGAATGCAGGCTGAAGAGTGCAACAGACATGGGGGCTTAAGGTGGAGGGGAGCAGTCTACAGCAACAATCTACTGTGTGTGTCACGATGAGTGGTGGGGTAGGACCCAAATGCAGGGGAGTACACCGACATTGTAGAAGAAAGGGTTTTAATTCTCGAAAAACTGGAAACACGGGAGGTACTCACAGGGACAAAAGGTAATACTAAGACAAAGACTAGACACAAAACCGGAACCTAAATATACAGAAACAAACAAGACACAGGTGGACACAATGAAACTAACGAGAACTCAACGATACACAGGTGAAGACAATGAGACAGGGAAACACTAGGGCAGGGCAAAACCAAAAACAGGGGGGCACGGCTTTGGCCGTGACAGTGTGTGTGTGTGTGTGTGTGTGTGAGTGTATGTGTGTGTGTGTGTGAGTGTATGTGTGTGTGTGTGAGTGTATGTGTGTGTGTGTGAGTGTATGTGTGTGTGTGTGTGTGAGTGTATGTGTGTGTGTGTTCTCATTTTCATGCACACCCGTCAGAGTTGTAACTGAGTTATTGATGTCATATACAGTACATGAAATACATTAGTAGACAGAGCTATCGATTCTGTCTGCATGCACTTTCGTGTCCAAATGTGTCAGGAAATAAGCGAATGTCAAATCATTATGTTGATTGTAATGATTATTAGGCTGCCAGCTAGGCTATTATGGAGTCCTCTTATTAAGAGTTCTGCATGTTTTTCAGATGAAAATGTTGTGTAGAGAGAGGCGTTGCTGTGTTTGGGTCTACACTGACCCTGAGAAGGACACTGTGACTGAAAGGTACACTCTTCTAGGGACCTCTCCTTGACTTTATACCTTATCACTAATGTCACCGGGTCCAATCAGACCCAAGGTAAAAAGGTCAGCTGACTGTCACCGCAGCCCCTGCTTTCTTCCTCTCTTCCCAGTCCCCTGGATGGACAAGACTTGCAAAGTCAAACACCAGAGTACACACCCGGACGGAGTGAATGTTTTATCTAGCTGGAATTCCTTCTGCTGTGGCAGGACCTGAGACACACCATTCCACAGATAAAGGTCCAGGACCAACAGGCTACTGCACAGACAAAACACAATCCCAGTTACAAACGGACACAACCCTAACCCTAATATTATGGGTTTACACTCACGCACACACCCTCACATACACACACACGCACGCACACACACTCACATGCAGCTATTATTGGCTATTACTCTTAGGAGATGAGAGTTGCTGTGTGATAAAACCCTGAAGCCTAGTCCCCTGACACCAACTATTCACACACACACACACACACACACACACACACACACACACACATGCGCGCGCACACACACACACACACACACACACACACACACACACACACACACACACACGCACAGCTTACCAGTCCAGCTACCTTAGCAACACAGTCAAACACATGTATGAACGTATAGGCCATATGAAACATGTGGCATGCTGGGATTGTGTTGGACGAAATCAAGGAAACCATGATAAAAACATTCAAGAGCACTTCTCTCCAATCTCTCTACGAGTGTCTCCCTTTGGTACCGGAAGAGTAATGGACAAAATAAGGGCTCCTTGATCATAGGACAGTGTTTGATCATTTAGAATAGAGTTGTCGAGGCTGCGTCTAGATACTACTGTCCCTTCGTCCCTTAGGGCTTCTCTGAAGTCGCTCTGACCTGGATCCTGACTCCTCCCCCGCCTCGAATCCTCGCCAGTGGTCAGAAACCATCTCTAGACATGATGGACATTGACCATGGCTGTCAGTCTCCTGTTTGTCATCTTAGACATCTCCCACATGCTCTATCATGTGGATGATGAGGCGCAGGTTGTCTGTCAGTGTGAATCGCTGTCATCCTGACGTGGCGATGGTAGTGATGTGTACAGATGTTGTATGTTTAGTTATCATATGCTATTTTTCCAACTGTGTATTCATCCATATTAACAGTAGCTCAAGTAAGGCCAACTGCCATCCAATATGAATCTATGTGCATGTTACACTCGTGAGAAGTGAATTTCACTTACACATACAATGTGTCTGTCATTTATGAAGAAATGAACAAAGCATGATGAAATATATGTTTTATTGGTGTTAACCCATGGTCATCAAGGGTTGATCATAACTAAGGTTATAAGTCACAGGTGTTAGTTTTGATTTTGCCGAAAGATAAAAGTGTTCCTGCTGTTTGTTTCTTCAGCAGAAGGAAGACAGGAGAGAGAAGCATCCAGGACTGAAAAAAAGGATGTAAGGAAAGCAAACTGAGAGAGAGAGAGAGAGAGAAACAGAAATAAAGCGAGAGAAATTGAGAGAGGGAGTAGAGCACATCCGAGAACAATCGCTATCAGTCTTTAGCGAAGAGAGACGGGCCAGCGTTCTAAAACACCATGTTTAATTATAAGCAGGGTGGCAAGGCCGCCAGCAGGGTTCCTGAAGGGGGAGAGCTGGATTAAAGAGTTACTGTTGTGACATCTAACCCACAACAAAAAAACACAGGGCTTGTGTGAGAGGCCTGTCGTCAAGGAGACGGGACCTCACTGCACTCGTTCTGGCAGCACCATGCTATCTCTACGGCAACCTCCCACGTGTCGCTCCCCTATCACTCACACACTCCAGAGGCTGGCCTGAAGGGCTACCAGGGGTTTGAGGGGAAGGGTCGCAACGACAAGACTTCCAAAAAAACCCTGTCCTACTTTCATCCCGTCCCGCGTACCCTCGGTGTTCAAGTGGACATGCGGTGGTGGTGGCAGTGTCCTCGCGTTAGGAAATGTGGCGTGGCCGAGTTCTGAGGAGAGAACTTCTGCATCCAAAGAGGCAGCACCACGTGCTGACAAGGTGGTGAGTCTCAGAGAAGATGGGTATGGATGGAGATCATGGACGAGGACCAGAACGGAACACACTGACTGAGAGAGGGCCTGGGGGGACGGTGGGATCAAGTTAAAAGGAGAAACTAGGGTGAAATCTTTCTATGTTCTACTACGACAGCTCTGCCTAATTCAACACTTTTACACACTTGCCGTCTTCTCTGTCTGAGACGTCTTGTTCCGATCCAAACTACCGCTTCCTCCAGCGCCTGCAGTTACCTCCTCACTTTCCACATACACGTCTGCCACATAGCTTCATCCTGGCACCAGGTTCAAGCAGAACACGTGCACTACATTTTCAAGGCCTTCTCTCACAAAACTATTTCAAAACAACACAAATGTTGAACAGTCTGTTCTGTTAGTGAGAGCGAAACAAATTGTGTGCATCTCGAACACAGACAACACTGTAAACTTTCTTAGTACTTACAGCACACTTACTATCTCTAACATGGATCAAACACCTATTTAATGCAACAAAAAATATTTTTGGTGGACGTTCTAATATGATTAAGTATTTGACAGTAGTGATGTTATACTGGTGAACCGGCATGGCTTGTGATGATGTGGGGAGCAGGAGGGGGGTGGTGTGATAGTTGTGATTGAGACTTTGGAGTTGGAGATGAGAAATAAATCTGGTAAGAAACATGTGTCATGATCAAAACCAGTCAAAGTCCACCAAGCATTGCTGGGGACAGAGTGACAGGTCATGAGCTGAGAGTGTTCTTCAGATCAAGGCAGATCCTTCCGTTCAGCTGTAGACTCTTTTATGATCTGAAGAGAGAGACCAAATTCATTCATTATGACATCACAATGCAGGAGGGATAGTCAAGTGTGCTCAGCCTATTGTCTTTAGAACACGGGTAGCTCAGAAACAATGATTTGACATGGCCTGCTGCCCCCTGGAGGAACAAAGCAGGAAGTACACCACACCACCACCATAGCCTGACGACGGTGTCCGTTCATGGCTCACCTCCCCATCACGAGTCTCCACGGTCCGCACCAAGATACTCTTCTTCACAACGGCCTCCATGGGGATCCTGGTGTCCATATTCTCTGAAGCGAGTGAGTAGAAGTTCAGACAGGGAAGAAGACAAATGCCTATGTATCAATGAAAGGTTGAGGGAATAATCTGATGCCAAAGTTAGAATTGTGGTAATCAAACTGACCTCTGAACTGCACGTTGGAAAAGCTCTGCATCGGCACAGTGATCCTGAAGACAAACATGAGAGGGCTTTACAATCAACACGAGACATTCGTCTGCTGTTAGATTTATATTATTTGATACAAATGGCTTTCTCAAGGATCTCTTTCGTCATGGCTACGGTCAACCCCCCCGTCCTCCCCTGCTCCATGCCCCGCGTTGCTGACCTGCTTTCCTCCCCCTCCAAAAGTTTCCTGTAGGTGGCGATCTCTATATCCAGGGCCAGTTTGACGTTGAGCAGGTCCTGGTACTCCTGAAGATGTCTGGCCATATCCTCCTTCAGCATCTGGCTCTCCTCCTCCAGGTGGCTCACCGTATCCTGGTAACCAGCCGACTCCACGGAGAAGCGGTCCTCCATCTCACGCAGCTGACGCTCCAGGGACTCGTTCTGCGCGGGGGGGGGGAAAGAGGTTGGTAATGGGGGGTCAGGTGGCTGAGCGGTTAGGGAATCGGGCTATTAATCGGAAGGTTGCCGGTTCGATTCCCGGCCGTTTAAAATGACGTTGGGCAAGGCACTTCACCCTACTTGCCTTGTGGGGAATGTCCCTGTACTTACAGTAAGTCGCTCTGGATAAGAGCGTCTGCTAAATTACTTAATGTAAATGTAAAACAAAACACTGTCGTTACCGGACGGTTTGTGATTGTGTGCTGGATGATGGGAGGTCGGTGTTGGACTCACTGTTCCTCGGAGAGCCTCGAGGTCACAGGTCAACACCTGCATCTGCCGACGATAGTCGTTAGCTTCCTGCTTGGCCTGCCTCAGCGCCTCGGTGTTCCTCTTGGCAGCATCGGTCATGTCAGCAAACTGGACATCAAAACAAGAGCACACCGGATGTTTTCAGCGGGTGTGCTTGCACGCGCCTTGTTCAACACGTGCCACGTACCCCGCTTTGTCTGGAAAACAGGCTTTGTGTGCTTTGTAGTCTGAACAAAAGCAGAATGGGATTTGCCCAGGTGTGGATGTATTGGTGAGGGTAACCCTCACCTAGCTACACCACGTCCGCGATGCTCCTACCTTGGAGCGGTACCACTCCTCCGTCTCCTGCATGTTGGAGGAGGCCATGCACTCATACTGGACCCTGATGTCCCTCAGAGCGGACGTCAGGTCTGGCTTGGACACGTCCAGATCCACGTGGACCTGCTGCACCAGCAGCTGCTCCTGCAACTCACGCAGCTCCTGAGGAGTCAGAGAGTCAGAGAGTCAGAGAGTCAGAGAGTCAGAGAGTCAGAGAGTCAGAGAGTCAGAGAGTCAGAGAGTCAGAGAGTCAAGGAGTCAGGGAGTCAGAGAGTCAGGGAGTCAGAGAGTCAGAGAGTCAGAGAGTCAGAGAGTCAGAGAGTCAGAGAGTCAGGAAGTCAGAGAGTCAAGATAGTCAAGAGAATCAAGAGAGTCAGAGAGTCAAGAGAGTCAAGAGAGTCAAGAGAGTCAGAGAGTCAAGAGAAAACATCAGCGATGCCACAACTTAATCTTCTTAATCGGTCAAAAGATGAGAGATCAACCAGAGGGGACTAGCTCACCTCCTCGTGAATCTTCTTCAGGAAGTCTAGCTCTTCATGCAGGCCGTCGATCTTCCTCTCCAACTGAACACGGTTGAGGGCCGCCTCATCCACATCCTACACACACACACACACGCACACACACACATAGTGGGTCACTATACTTGAAGAATATACCAGAGATTGTACTGATGAGATGAGAGAGACTCACCTGTCTGAAGGCGTTCAGGCTGTTCTCTGCATCCTGCCTGAGGCCCATCTCATCCTGCAGCCTGGGAGCGAAAACAACAGGTGGTTAGTCCTACACACACACACACAGAGAGACAGAGACACACACAGACAGAGGGACACACAGACAGAGACACACACACACACAGAGAGACACACACACAGAGACACACACAGACAGAGGGACACACACACAGAGACACACACACACAGAGACACACACAGACAGAGACTACCCAGACACACACACACAGAGACACACACAGACAGAGACACACACGCACAGAGGGACACACACACAGAGACACACATACACAGAGACACACACAGACACACAGAGACACACAGAGACACACAGACACACACAGACAGAGGGACACACACACACACAGACACACAGACACACACACAGAGACACACACACACAGAGAGACACACACACAGAGAGACACACACACACACACAGACAGAGACACACACACAGAGACACACACAGACAGAGGGACACACAACACAGAATCGATGTCGCTGTGACGGATATAAGTCTGAATGTTTCTAAAGTCTTTTAAAGTCTATAAAGTTTGTGTGCGGTACATTTAATTAAACAACCTAATGGCCAGAGGAGATCTTGATGAGCATTAGTAGATAGTTGTTAGGGGCCTGGGCCCAGCTGAATGGGGAGTTCATGCATCATTAGCCATTCACTCCTGTCCAACAGCAATCTGTCTTTCCCACGGGGTGGAGTTGAACTACAACAGAGCCTCATGCACGTCACTTACTTATTCAGAAACATCTAAACTTGCACAAAAAAGAGTGTGCACATACAAGTAACTCCATCTGACCGGCTCTTAAAGGGGATTTTTCACACTATCAAAAGTGGACTGACATCTGTATAATTATATAATTATACAGCAGTAGGAAACATTAACTGACCTTTAACCTTTAACCTTTAACCTGCTCCTACAACAGTTACCATCTATGCTCAGATCGACAGGCTGGTTACTGACCATTCACTGCTTCAAACCTTTTGCTCCCAAATTATCTTCACAGAAATAACAGGCTACCATTAGCAAGCAGTAACACGCACCCAAGACGTGTGTTTTTTTCCCCCTTTCAATGCTTTTAAAACTTCTTATAATCATTTAAAAACCCCACACATGTTTGAAAGAGACGTGAGCATCTGGTAAGAAACTCTCTCTCATGATCAAGCAACAACAAAACAGCTGCCTGCCTTCTCTGCTCCTTTTGAAGGGATGTTCCTGCTATTGTGCAGTTCTCTTTTCATCACACTCATTCAAGAGCTACTGGGTTGGGAGTTTGGCTGGACAAAGTTTGAAAAGTGGGACACCCTTTCAGAACAGCGACTGAAACATACTGTAGACCGCTTTAAAGTCAGAACACAAAGTCTTTAAGCCCCCCAAAAAACATATACCAGTTGCTTCACGCGCGCGAGAAAAACACAGCATTAAACGTCCTGCTTTATGAAGTCATATAGCCGCCATCAGTCCAAGCTCCTCCTACCTCTGCTTGAGGGTCGTCACGTCTGAAGCCAGGTTGTCCTTCTCCACCTCCATCCGGGCCTTGCCTGCGCTGAGTCCGTCCACCTGCCTGCGTAGCTCCCTCAGCTCCTCCTGGTAGATGTCCCCCAGACGACTCGGCTCCTTCCCCCTCAGCTGGTTCAGCTCCGCCACCAGCACCTTGTTCTGCTGCTCCAGGAAGCGCACCTTCTCGATGAAGGTGGCGAAGCGATCGTTCAGACCCATCATCTCCACCTTCTCGCTGTTGCGAGTCTCCCTGTACTGGGCCTTCAGGAGGGAGTCGGCTGAGAAGTCCAGCCGGTCCCCGGCCGAGCCCAGGGAGAGTCTGGAGACGGGGCTGGAGTAGGCCAGCTGGCGGCCAGGGCTGCCGTGGAGGGAGAGGCGCCCGGAGGAGAAGCTGCTGATCCGGACTCCGCCTCCTCCGCCGCCGCCGGACCCCCTGGGGCCCGAAACGCTTCCTGTAAGAGGACTGGACTCTCTGACTTTCCATGGCGTGGGGGAATGAGATGAGCTGGGTCGAGGCTGAAACAGACCTTTTATAGTGCTGCTTCCCCCCCCTCCCCGACCCCCTCCACCCCCTCCCTCCCCAGAGGAGAGAGTCCCCAGGGAGGGGTGGAACAGAGTCACTGAATGGGGCAGAAAGAGAGAGAGGGGGGGCTGGTTTAAGTGATATTCTAAAGCTGTGTTCCGAGAGGATTGTTTTTGCCCGTCTGCTCAACTCCAAATGCCTCCCAGCCATCTCTATCTCTCTCTCTCTCTCTCTCTCCTCTCTCTCTCTATCTCTCTCTCTCTCTCTCTCTCTCTCTCTCTCTCTCTCTCTCTCCTCTCTCTTCTCCCTCTTTCTCTTTCTCTCTCACTTTTCTCTTTCTGCATCTCTCACACTTGCATGAATGGGATTTTGCGCGACAGAGCTGGCCACACTCAAGCTAACATGGGTGAGAACTATGCTTGACTGAAAGACAACAAAAGCTTCAGGTGAAGGAATGAGACCTGCTCCGTCCTCTGTGCTCGGTGGCTTCATGACGGAGGGACAGGACAGACGGAGGGTGTCACGGGGTCACCACGGTAGAGAAGGGACAGCTGTGGCTGTGGGGGAAACCATTTTTCAACTGGTCTCGATATCTTCCAATCTTGGGGACGGTCTGTCAGTGACATGTCACTGAACTGACATGTAGATACAGTTATGGAACACCTTTTAAAACCTTTTCCTCATGGTTATTTGACCTAAAAATCTTTATTAATAACAGGATATCCATGCTGACATAAATACCAGGGAGACTGGGGTCTCAGGCTGGAGATCCCACGACATTTGCACCTTTACATCTGTGGTTGTTGACGGCAACAGTGAGAAAGGATGGTTGTACAAGCAACAAAACGTACAGCCAATGACAACAACTCCTAGGTTGCATCACTTTGTCCCTGAAGATTTAGCGATCGTGATGTCATTGCTTCTACCGAAGTACACGATCCATACAATCCTACTGTAAACAGTTTCAGGTCTTGACAAGAGAGAGAAACTAATGGTCCTAGGGCTGTCCCAACTGTCACAGAACTTGAGGGCTTGGTACTTTGGCTGAGGGGGGGGATGGCCCATACGACTGAGAAGCCATCACCAAAACAGATCCCAGCAATCGCCATGGTAACAGAGAGGCAGACCGGGTCAGGCTTTTCTAGACGTTCGATCGACATTTAAATTCTCAAGATGGCGTGAGTAAACCTCTCTGGAATCAGGATTAGAAGTTTCTACCTACCTGAGGGACAAGTGAAATAAACTGCGGTGACGGAATGAAAAAGAAACGTCTGTTTCTCTTAGTGTGACAGTGTGACCACCATCCTGAAACACCACATACCGTACATGCTTCCTCAATCTGTCAACTACCGTCCTATGTTCTCCGTCTGACTCCTCCTCCCTCTGACCAACTCCGGCCTTCCTGCAGGTAGTAAATCTAACCATCTCTGACCAACTCCGGCCTTCCTGCAGGTAGTAAATCTAACCATCTCTGACCAACTCCGGCCTTCCTGCAGGTAGTAAATCTAACCATCTCTGACCAACTCCGGCCTTCCTGCAGGTAGTAAATCTAACCATCTCTGACCAACTCCGGCCTTCCTGCAGGTAGTAAATCTAACCATCTCTGACCAACTCCGGCCTTCCTGCAGGTAAATCTAACCATCTCTGACCAACTCCGCTCTGCAGTAAAATCTACCTCTGACCAACTCCGGCCTTCCAGCAGGTAGTAAATCTAACATCTCTGACCAACTCCGGCCTTCCGCAGGTAGTAAATCTAACCATCTCTGACCAACTCCGGCCTTCCAGCAGGTAGTAAATCTAACCATCTCTGACCAACTCCGGCCTTCCAGCAGGTAGTAAATCTAACCATCTCTGACCAACTCCGGCCTTCCTGCAGGTAGTAAATCTAACCATCTCTGACCAACTCCGGCCTTCCAGCAGGTAGTAAATCTAACCATCTCTGACCAACTCCGGCCTTCCAGCAGGTAGTAAATCTAACCATCTCTGACCAACTCCGGCCTTCCAGCAGGTAGTAAATCTAACCATCTCTGACCAACTCCGGCCTTCCTGCAGGTAGTAAATCTAACCATCTCTGACCAACTCCGGCCTTCCAGCAGGTAGTAAATCTAACCATCTCTGACCAACTCCGGCCTTCCAGCAGGTAGTAAATCTAACCATCTCTGACCAACTCCGGCCTTCCTGCAGGTAGTAAATCTAACCATCTCTGACCAACTCCGGCCTTCCTGCAGGTAGTAAATCTAACATCTCTGACCATGAAGGAACTCCTTTGTTATCCGCACACTACAGTCAGTCATGGAAAGTAGGAATCAGCGAGACTTGGACACAGTAAAAGAGCTTTTGTAGTTTTGGCCCAGACACAGGGTGAGTATTCGAGCAGAATTAAACAAAGTGATTTGAATTCCAATTTACAGAGGTTAAAAGAGAGGACTGTATAAGCCTGGCAACGATTTGTTGTTTTACTAGGTTCCATCTCCAAGGATTTATGGCAGGGCCTACTCATTAAGGTGACACTAATTGTGGATTTCTGAGGCTGTCACAGCGGTTGCCACAGATCTGGTCACTGAGGTAGTATCTCTTAGAGAACAAACATCCTGAGGTGGTAAGAGAGAGAGAGAGAGAGAGAGAGAGAGAGAGAGGAGAGAGAGAGAGTGAGAAGAGAGAGAGAGCGAGAGAGAGAGAGAGGAGAGAGAGCGAGAGAGACTAGAGAGCTATAGCTAGAGAGAGAGATCGACGCTAGCAGATGCTGAGAGATTGAGAGTCTAGTCTCTTCGCTGATGCGCTCTCTGCTAGACTCCCCGACGCTCTCTCCCCTCTCGCTGAGCTCTCTCCCTATCTTGCGCTCTATCTGCAGTCAGAGAGAGATGGCTTGAACCCTCGCCAGATTCTCCCCTTTCCTTACTCTCGGTCGAGCCAAGTCAAACAGCTGATTCATGCGCTCTGACATGAAGAACTCCTCTCGTTTACAGAAAGGCCAAAGAAAGGCTAGCTAGCCTTGCTGCAGAGCAGAATCTTAATGATGCTCAACCAGACTGATGTCTAGCCAACACAACACGGCAGCCAGCTCCGTTTGTACCACGCAAAGCGTCTCCACTTAGTGTTCGAACGTTTTAGACCCTCCGTCAAGCCCCACCCTCTTTCGCTATTCTACGCACTCCCAAACCCCAGTATGCAAATGTCTGCATTCCAACGTCTGACCTAGGGCTCCGTCTCTACCCCCGACATCGAGCGCGTCTTACCGACTCAACGATTCTGCCTCCTGTGTTAGCTCATGCTCTCCTAAAGGCTCAATCCCATCACTTAATCTCAGTCCCACTAGGAGCCCAGGGCCCCCACCCCCGCTGCCCTGTCAACAAAGACTCTATTGATTCCATTGGAGTCTTGGAAAGACGGGGTTCCGTAGTTCTAAACTCAGGCACCGCACATTGTGACCACCACACACGTGACGTTCTCCACCGAGGAGAACCAGGCAGGCATCTGTCACTCCCGGACAGGTGCTGCGTGACTTGGACAGAGCTTCAGCGAACTCTTACTGCGAAGAGGTTACGCTCGGTGTATCCGTCCTTGCTGGTGCCTGTGAATGGGGTGGAGAGGGTAAGGCAGGGAGCTTAACTGGGGCAGACAGGCCGGCTGTATGACTCAGCACCACCGGGTCCAAACAAGTGTGGTCACAAAGAAGGGTGTTGGGAGAGCCGGTTCAGCCTCGGTCCAGCCGTCTGCCTGTCAGCAGTAATGCTGGGGCTCGGCATCCCAGGAACATACCGCACAGTCCGCACCGCATACCGCCTCAGACCCCAACACCCACCACATGCCACACGAGCTGCCCCACGATAACAAGAGCCTCACACAAACAGGCGTTGACGTGGAAGGTGGGGGGAACAGCATGGGGCCCGAGGTGTGGAAGACATTAAGGGTACACCTGGCGACGTCATGGAGACGTCACGGTAACGCCGAGAGAAACACGGCAAGGAGGAGAAACCAGGAGGACAATAGGACTGGGGTTTCAAGGCTTCTGGGACATAATGAAGGCCTGAAAGAAAGGGGCTCATTCCTGCACACACCAGAGAACAAAGGAGAGGAGAAGGAGAGGGGGGGAGAGGAGAGGGGGAAGAGGAGAGGGGGGAGAGGAGGAGGAGAGGGGGAAGAGGAGGAGGAGAGGGGGAAGAGGAGAGGAGGAGGAGAGGGGGGAAGAGGAGAGGGGGAAGAGGAGAGGGGGAGAGGAGGGGGGAGAGGAGAGGGGGAAGAGGACGAGGGGGGAGAGGAGGAGGAGAGGGGGGGAAGAGGAGGAGGAGAGGGGGGAAGAGGAGAGGAGGAGGAGAGGGGGAAGAGGAGAGGGGGAAAGGAGAGGGGGAGAGGAGGTGGGAGAGGAGAGGGGGGAGAGGAGGGGGAGAGGAGAGGGGGGAGAGAGGAAGAGGGGGGGAGAGGAGAGGGGGGAAGAGGAGAGGGGGGAGAGGAGAGGGGGGAAGAGGAGAGGGGGAGAGGAGAGGGGGAGAGGAGAGGGGGAAGAGGAGAGGGGAGAGAGGAGAGGGGGACAGCCAGGCTAGGGAGCTGATGAAGAGCATCAGCATGGAATTGAATGCCAAATGACAGCAACTGGACAGATGTCTACTTGGCTACTTGGTCCGCTCCTAACCCAGCGCAGAGAGAACACAATGAGTCATCCACCTTCTCAGCCGTCCTCACACCTCTGGGCATGTGATGCAGACATGTCCTGAAACCAACCAGACGTTCATCCCAACAGCAGTTGATTGCTTTTGGAGTGCATTTGGGGTCAGTCGACTAATCATTTCATTAAGGAAAAATGGGACTTGGCTTTCACCCGCAAAGGGAAGGGCCAACGTACATGTAATTGCTGGGAAAAAAACAAAGTAATAAACTAAGATCTACCATGCATCCTCATGTGGCACCAGTTCAAGAACAGAAACCTTTGTTTGGTAAAAAAAGAAAACTGTCCTCCATCTTATGGCCACACACTGTAGGGTTGGCAGAAATAAAAAAGCGTAAATCAAGTTGATTCTTAGTTTCTACAATGAGCTCCATTGAATGACGTACTCTTTTGTTTCGTTGACTGGACCCAATCCTGTCAGCCTGTTGGACACACATGCCCAGAGAGAGAGAGAGAGAGAGAGAGAGAGAGGAGAGAGAGAGAGAGAGAGAGAGAGGAGAGAGAGAGAGAGAGAGAGAGAGAGACAGAGAGAGAGAGAGAGAGAGAGAGAGAGAGAGACAGAGAGAGACAGAGAGGAGAGAGAGAGAGAGAGAGAGACAGAGAGACAGAGAGACAGAGAGAAAGAGAGGCCTGGTCATAAACAACAAGATAGGCAACTTAAAGACCAGAAACAAAAACAATTTATTTGCTTTTGAAAGTAGGCACTCAACAATATATAAAAGACCATTCTTTTTCATTGTAAATAAATTTGATACACTGGACTTTGCACTGCAAATCCTGTCATGATACATAATCATTTATATTTCTAAACATCTAGCTTGTAGTCATTTGCTTACCCCAGGGTTCAATCAAATGTTTGGCTTGTTTCCAAAATAGGAACTTTCAATACTGAATTGACTTTAGCTGCCTTTAGCATTTAGCAGTCACATGACATCTGCTTGTCACTCGAATGTTTTACGGTACAGAAACATAAAGGGCAAGTAAAGGATTTCAAACCAGACCAAAGTGAGACGTGAGGGAGCCCATTTCTTAAAGTATTGTAGGGGGCCAGACACTAGTCTTTGAACCCTGAGCTAAAACAAAGTCGTCGTGCTGGGTGGAACACTGGCAACAGAACACTCTATAGAAACACTCTACAGAACACTCTACAGAACACTCTACAGAACACTCTATAGAACACTCTACAGAACACTCTACAGAACACTCTACAGAACACTCTATAGAACACTCTATAGAACACTCTACAGAACACTCTATAGAACACTCTACAGAACACTCTATAGAACACTCTACAGAACACTCTATAGAACACTCTACAGAACACTCTATAGAACACTCTACAGAACACTCTATAGAACACTCTACAGAACACTCTATAGAACACTCTACAGAACACTCTATAGAACACTCTACAGAACACTCTATAGAACACTCTACAGAACACTCTATAGAACACTCTACAGAACACTCTACAGAACACTCTACAGAACACTCTATAGAACACTCTATAGAACACACTCTCCTGCCTGCTGGGTGGAACACTGGCTTCACACTGCTACAGAACACTTTCCTGCCTGTTGGCTTTCTCACACGCTCTAAGGAGTCAGATGGCTGAGCGGTTAGGGAATCTGGCTATTAATCAGAAGGTTGCCGGTTCAATTCCCGGCTCTGCCGAATGACTTTGTGTCCTTGGGCAAGGCACTTCACCCTACTTGCCTCGGGGGGGAATGTCCCTGTACTTACTGCAGGTCGCTCTGGATAAGAGCGTCTGCTAAATGACTAAATGTGAAATAAAGCGAGGAAGCTGAAACATATATTTGAAAAAATCTTGCCGTAGAAAAAGTGATTAGGTGGGACAGACAGAGCTTATTTTCCACCCAGTTGTTTACTTACATTATAAACCCTAATTTCATAATCTCTGCAAAACCAGCTGCTTCCACAGTTTATCACTTGACCACATCATTTCTCATATACCTAAAAAGCATCATTTGATTTCAAATGGTCTTTACAGAGACAATATATAAAAAATATATTTATACATATATATTTGTATGTAAAAATCTAATTGAATGGACACAGGGATATAAATAAAAGTGAAATAAACCTGTAAAAATAAGGAAATTTGGCAGGCAGAACAAGAACGTTGTTCATATTTTACATAAAAGTGCATCTGATTAAAATGATTCCTAAATGGGAGTGCTTCCTAGACAGATGATCAGTATACTGACTGGCCAAGCCAACAGCAAAAAGACTATACATAATGCATCAGGATTGTATTCCTCAGTTAAAGAGTGGCAGACGACATCATCAGTCTCATTGCATGGTCTCAAATACATGAAGCCGCCCCGCGATTGAACCTCACGCCATTCTCCTTTGGCACAATCTAAGCAGCAACCACCGTTTCCATGTACTGCAGCAGAGGGTAAAACATTAAGGCACATTTATCGTCGATATAAACTGTCAAGGTAACATGAGGTTAACTCGGAGGCCTATTAGAGAGAGTCTTGTCAACATCGCACAACAGTTTCAAGGACGGAAGGAGAGGGAAACACTGTCTGTTTTCTCAGTAACACTGTGAGTAGTGCATAAGAGGGGTTTAGCACATCGAGGCACCGCGTAGACCGGTGGGTCCTGCTCCTTGAGACAGTATTCACCGCAAGCCGAGGAGAGTCCCAAGCGAGTCCCAGGTTAAACAGTTACCTCAGAGGTCTCAGCCGAGAGAGGACCGTCTCAGCCGAGAGAGAGACCGTCTCAGCCGAGAGAGAGAAGACCGTCTGGAGAATGTAAACGCGCGAGAGAGGACACTTTTTAGGTGCATTTAAGACACGTTCGGAGTGTGCGTTCTCTCTACGGAACACTAAAGCAAACGGACGTTGTCGAGGCGCAAAAGGATTGCCCCTCAATCCCAGTCAGTGTGGGGAATCACAGGTCGTTTGGCGCCCCCTGGTGGGAGGAGGAGGAAACACAGACCAAATAAAGCACTGGTGAGGGTTGTCAAGAGAACACATTGCCTATGATTGTCAATAGCAACCATAGAGCTGATAATGGAATGACCCTGTCTGGATGAGATGCGTCTGCTCTAAGGAGTCTCGTCAAGGAGGAAAACCCCCCCGTAGTTTCAGTCAGTGAGCGTGCGTGTCTGTGGGGCGGGTCACGGGGAGAGCTTGACATCTCTGATCGCCTCAGCACAGGATCTGGGAGAAGGGGTGTCTGAGCAACTCCTCAGCACAGGATCTGGGAGAAGGGGTGTCTGAGCAACTCCTCAGCGCTGGGCCGGTGCTTCGCCTCAACGAAGATGCGGTGGATGAAGTCCAGAGTGTGGTCAGAGGTGTTTGAGGGCAGTATGGGTTTGGTAGGCTGAGTGGCGATCTTAAAGATGGCCGCCATGGCCTCGTATTCTGCCCAGGGCGGTTTCTCTGTGAGCATCTCGACCACGGTACAGCCGAGACTCCTGGAGAAAGACACACAAGGCCACAAGCAAACACAAGGTTATTATACGACGATACTCAACACACAGCTTTCGTGAAAACCCGTAACAAAGTTATCGAAATAAAACGTCTAGTTTCAGAAGAAATAAACTGCTGAGCTGCTGTTCCTGTACCCCTCTATACGCCCACAGACGGCACATCGTTATGATGATCTGCTCTCAGGCTCCACTGGAATGTTTTGGTGGAAACTTTTTCCCTTTTTTCCCCTCCTCACTGTTGACAATTAAACTGTGCTATTGCTGGCAGTAGGGGGCCTCTTCAGTACTTCATTTCAGACGCAGCTGGGGGCTGGCAGTGGGGAGGGGGGGTGGGTTGGGGTGTGTGGAGCCCCCAGTCCTCTAACCCCTCCCTGGCCTGTTCTCCACCATCAGTTCTCTTTGCCCGGGGTCCCTCAGGGGATGTGAGCTTGGAACATTCCGACCCCTGTTATGAGCCGGCTGGCTGGCTCTTACCCAATCACATCCCTCGCCTGACGGGATGCCACCCAATCGCATCGCACAGGGGAATCCCTGGGAAGCAGGTGGGCCAATCACGCTCTCTGGCTCACTACGTGGGAGTGTGGCAGCCAGTGTAGTTCACTGATTAAATATAGACCTTTTTCCCCTAAAAAATAAGTGATTTTTTCTATCAAGAAAATACGTTTCCTTATTTAGAAGCAATAAGCTGTTAAATACATATAACTTGCTTCCCTTTTGATTCCAGTACTCAAGAAACATAAAATGCCTACCCACAACATCTCTAGTAAACAGAACCTGCATACCTCATAAAAACGTCTTAGAGAAGCTTAAGCGTGCGAGGAAAAATTAAAAGGTCACAAACAAGGCCTGTTTACATCCAATCCTCCCACTAAATTGCGGTCTATTAAAGGCCATTGAACACAGTGGTGGCAGATCTGTCTCCATCTTACCAGACATCGGCCTTCCTGCCGTACCCCTCTCCACTGATCACTTCCGGACTCATCCAGTAGGGGGTGCCGGTGACAGAACGGATGCCCGTGCCAGACATGCAGATGGTCTGCAACCTCTTGCTGGCGCCGAAATCTCCCAAGCTTTACATTTCCCGCTGAATCTCGCAGAATGTTGGCACCTGAGCACGGAAAAGTCGGGAGCGTCACGTCACGTGACTCTCAAATAACCAATCCCCTTGTCCCTTGTGTATTTTACAAACTGTAAGTTCTTAAGCTGGATGCTGTAATCCTTTTTTAATTGCTATCAGCCACGTTGGTCACATCTGCTTTTAATAACAGCTTTTCGAGATGGGTACTGAGAGCGCCGTGGTTACCTTTGATGTCCCTGTGAACAATCATGTTGCTATGGAGATAAGACATGCCCTCCAGGATCTGCCGGGTGTACTTCCGGGTCACGTTCTCTGTCAGCGCTCCGTAGGCCTTCAGCTGGTCTTTGACTGAGCCCTGAGAGACAGGAAATACTGAGTTTACATCCCATCCTCCAGAGAACAGGGTACCAACGTATACAGGAGCCAGGGGGGCCTGAAGACCACAGGTACAGGAGTCTGGGGGCCCTGAAGACCACAGGTACAGGAGCCAGGGGGGCCTGAAGACCACAGGTCTGATGTGACTCTGAGCCTGGGGGGCCTGAAAACCACAGGTCTGATGTGACTCTGAGCCTGGGGGGCCTGAAGACCACAGGTCTGCTGTGACTCTGAGCCTGGGGGGCCCTGAAGACCACATATCTGCTGTGACTCTGAGCCTGGGGGGCCCTGAAGACCACATATCTGCTGTGACTCTGAGCGGAGCCCTTCAGCTGTGTGGCCCGGGGCCAGTTCTGACTGACTCACTCACCCCTGGCATGTACTCCATGAAGATGGTGAGAGTCTTCTCGTTGTGGTCTCTCAGACAGCCGTAGTACTGGACAATGCGCTCGTGGTGGAGGTTCTTAAGCAGCTGGATCTCACACTCCAGAGCGCTCACCTCCTACAGAACAAATAAGATATGTGAAGAGAGAGAAGAGAGGGAATAAAGATAAAATACAACACATAAAAAACTGCCAAAACTCTGCACATGTGCCCACGATAACAAAAAAAATCCACCTCGAAATTCCAACAGCTACCCAAAAACATTCTCAATACCAATTTGTCGGTTTCTGAAGCCAACAACAAACACACACAGCCAAATAGGAGATAAGTGTGTCAGAGCAGAACATTAGCTCTAACAGTCCAGTTCCTCAAAAGCAGTTCCTGAGTTTACCTCAGACTATGTGGCCACAGAGGTCAATTCACAGGGACAAAGACAAGAGATTGAGCAACAGCGAGAGGAAGAGGGAAAGGCAGCGATAAACAAAGTATCCCCGACACAAAGCCCAACTAAATAGATAAAAACAACAACAACTGATTAACATCCTCTGCAGACTGAGGGGCCTGGAGGGGCTGGAGGAGGGTGAGGGGCTATAGGAGGCATGCTCTCTCGCCCCCTCTTTTAACTTGTCCCCACACACACACACACACACACACACAGATACACACAGTCCACTCAGATACAGGAAGTGACACTGCATGTTTTCTCTCTCTCTGTGGCTGACAGGAAAACACATTAAAGCAGAGGGGGAGAGAGAGAGAGAGAGCTAGAGAGAGAGAGAGAGAGAGAGAGAGGGAGAGAGAGAGGGAGAGAGAGAGAGAGAGGGAGAGAGAGAGAGACATAGAGAGAGAGAGAGAGAGAGATAGAGAGAGAGATAGAGAGATAGACAGAGGGAGAGAGAGAGAGAGGGGGGAGAGAGAGAGGAAAGAAAATCTGTGGAATTAATTCTTTCTTTCGGTCTTCTCAGCGACGGAGAGCTTTCCCAGTCGGGGTTTCTGGGATACGCAAGGGAATCAGACAAACAGTTTATTCCGTTTATTCACAGATCCTGTTTTGGTTTCAACGGTTAATAACCTAAATAGTAACTAAAACGGAGTGAAGTTTACTTCCCTGACACACTGCATTCCAGCAGTCTTAGAAAGTCAACATGCAGAACAAATAACCTCATTCTTGGCATCACTCCAGATCAAAAGGTGCTCAGGCCTAACCCCTACACTCGTCATTAATCATCCAACAGTCAACAATTGCTCTCTGTTTGAAAGCAATTGTTTGACAATTAATCCTTGGTTTGATTTGACACTCTGGACACTCTGTGACCAGTAGCCAACACACGTAGGGGCTTGTGAAATGACAGTGCTCTCACCTTGCTAGTTTCAGGGCTGTCTGGGTCAAACTGGACCTGCTTAGCAGCCAGCTCCCGACCCGTGTCCACATCGTAGCACAGGTACACCCTCCCAAAGGCACCCTGGCCGAGCAGCTTGCCTCGACGCCACGTCACTGGAGCGCTGGGGGCTGGAGGGGGAACACAGGCACCTCAGCTGACCTCACAGAAGGACTCTTATATGACGTGTTGAGCAAACGCTTCCATCCTTGATGACGTCCATGATAACATTTAGTCATTTATCAGACGCTGTTATCCAGAGCGACTTACAGTAAGTACAGGGACATTCCCCCGAGGCAAGTAGGGTGAAGTACCTTGCCCAGGGACACAACGTAATATTGCACGGCTGGGAATCAAACCGGCAACCTTCTGATTGGTTGCCTGATTCCCTAAAAGACCGAGCGAGAGAGGAGGACGGGGGGTGTCGGACACGTCAGGACTTACACTTGTGGGCCACAGGGCGCTCCTGTGGGCGGAGCCTGCCCTGGGCATCGACCAGCTGCCAGCTGCCCAGGCTCTCCTCGCTGCCGTTGAGGGAGCGTCGCGACGGGACCAGCGTGAATAAGTTGCCTTGGGGACGACGAATACGTGGGAATGTTCGTCGGCCTGGTGGAAGAGCAGAGGCAGGGTGAGAGGCAGGGTGAGAGGCAAGGTAAGAGGCAGAGTAAGAGGCAGAGTAAGAGGCAGGGTGAAAGGCAGAGTAAGAGGCAGAGTAAGAGGCAGGGTAAGAGGCAGGGTAAGAGGCAGGGTGAGAGGCAAGGTAAGAGGCAGGGTAAGAGGCAGGGTAAGAGGCAGGGTGAGAGGCAGAGTAAGAGGCAGAGTAAGAGGCAGGGTGAGAGGCAGGGTGAAAGGCAGAGTAAGAGGCAGAGTAAGAGGCAGGGTAAGAGGCAGGGTAAGAGGCAGGGTAAGAGGCAGGGTAAGAGGCAGGGTGAGAGGCAGAGTAAGAGGCAGAGTAAGAGGCAGGGTGAGAGGCAGGGTGAAAGGCAGAGTAAGAGGCAGAGTAAGAGGCAGGGTAAGAGGCAGGGTAAGAGGCAGGGTAAGAGGCAGAACAGTGGGATGCCTAAAGGTGGAAGAGGTGATGAGGTGCAGGACTACCTTCACTGTGGTCCTTGTGGTGCAGGGAGACGTGGTACCGGCGAGGGTAGGTTCCTCCCTTCCCCACCACCTTGTCATAAACGTGGTTCTCCCGGTCTGAGGGACGCAAGTCAAAGATCAAAGGTCAGCTGGGTGACATCACAACTTGGGCTGAGCTCGGCCACAGGCTGAGTCACACAGCATCCATGTTAAGCCAGTTTCGACTGTTTGGTTGCTGTGTTCTGTTGCCTAGTAATACACTGTTGTACACTGTTGATTTGTTGCCGAGAGCTAAAGTATGGTTCAGGACTGTTGCTAAGGGCTGGTGATTGACGTTGTTACCAGGAGTTATTCTTGTGCAATCTTGGCACCCACCTGAGCACTCCTGCCTGTTATCAGGGTAGCTCTTGGCTCTGTGCATGCGTGACTTCCTGAGGGAAGGGCTGGAGGGAGGAAAGAGAGAGAGTGAGAGGTGCATAACCGTGTCCGGGAGTACATACTAAACACACAGGCTCCATAACCCCGCCCATGTGAGACGTGCCTTTCCCCCGGCTCACCTGTCTGAGCTGCTGTCCAGTGATTGGCAGCTGCCAGACACAGAGTTCTCTGCACTGCTCCAAGGATCCAGCACCTGCACAGAACCAGAGACACAGAGAGGGATGTGTTACGTACAAACACTGGACAGCATGTACTAAGGAAGCATGAGTAAGGGAGTGTGTGTGAGTGTGTGTGGTGGAGTGTGCGTGTGTGTGTGTGTGTGTGTGGAGTGTGCGTGTGTGTGGAGAGCGTGCATGTGTGTGTTTGAGTGGAGTGTGCGTGTGTGTGGTGTGTGCGTGTGTGTGGAGAACGTGCATGTGTGTGTTTGTGTTTGTGTGTGTGTGTGTGGAGAGTGTGTGTGTGTGTTTGTGAGCCCTGATGACTCACACACGGGTCGATGGTCTCGGGGATGAACTCCCCCTCGCTGTTGATGCTGGTGTAGGAGCCCTGGCGGGCGATCCTCTGCTGCCGCTCAGGGACGTAGCCAGGGGGGGGGGAGCTGCGGCCCGTGTTCTGAGAGCCTGGAACAGAGAACAGGGGGAGGCGGTCAGGTGGGGGGGGAGCTGCGGCCCGTGTTCTGGGAACCTGGGGGGGGGGAGGAGGGGGAGGCGGCAGGAGAGAGAGACTACCACTGAGAACCTTGTGTGAGTCACTAAGTTGCATGCAATGTCAAAGGTAGTCCTAGTGAAGCACAATCCACAATAGCATAGCGCCCGGAGTAGGATGAGATTTGCATCTTTACCGTTGAATCAAAACACACGCCGAGCGTGCAGACTCAGAGACAGAGTGAACAGACTGAAGCATGAATGCAGGGATTGTTTAAAATGTCATTCTGCTCGAGGCAAGGATCTAGGGTTTTTACGGCTTCCCCCCCCTGTCTCTCCTCTCCCACTAAAACAACCAGCGGTTCTAAACCAGGCCACTGGCCTGCCATGCTAATAGTGTCTTGAAATCTGATTGGCTGGAGGCCAGCAGGCCATTGTAGAGAAGCCAGTGATGGTGGACAGGAAAAGGAAGAGGACCCACAGCTAAGAGAGGAAGTCAGTAGAACAACAACCAGTGAAGGAGAGAGGGAGGGAGGGAGAGAGAGAGAGAGAGAGCAGAGAGAGGGAGGGAGAGAGAGAGCAGAGAGAGGGAGGGAGAGAGGGAGGGAGAGAGAGAGAGCAGAGAGGGAGGGAGAGAGAGAGAGAGAGCAGAGAGAGGCAGAGAGGGAGAGAGAGAGAGAGAGAGAGAGAGCAGAGAGGGAGGGAGAGAGAGAGAGAGAGAGAGAGAGCAGAGAGAGGCAGAGAGGGAGAGAGAGAGAGAGAGAGAGAGAGCAGAGAGGGAGGGAGAGAGAGAGAGAGAGAGAGAGAGAGCAGAGAGAGGGAGGGAGAGAGAGAGAGAGAGCAGAGAGAGGCAGAGAGGGAGAGAGAGAGCAGAGAGAGGGAGGGAGGGAGAGAGAGGGAGGTAGGGAGAGAGAGAAAAGGGAAACCAAAGAGAGAGCAAATAGAGCAGAGAGAAAAAGAGAGAGTGCAAGGCGAGAAAGCACGAGGAGAAAAAGAGAGTGTGCAACGGATATATGACACAACCAAAAACAAACAGAACACTATTGACAAAGTATTACTACTTCAGTATCACACATTCTAAGCAGAACAAGAGCACTTCCCTTCCTCCTTTCTACATGTATTCATTTAGCACACGTTTTTATCCACAGCGACTTCCAAGAGAAAGAGCTTTCTCTCATAACCAATGAACCAAGTTCTTCCAGAGAGACCAAGGATACTAACTGTTTTGTACGCGACCGAAGCAGTCGGCTACTTACTGGTGGAAAGGTGGCGCCCCCTGGGTTCCGAGGCCTGGTACGCGGTGCTGACGTCACCTGTGGACTGGGAGGGTTTGATCCTCACCTGCTTGGCCACCGTGACCGTCGAGTGAGAAGAAGAAGACACCTGTCCAGGAAGACACAGGGACTGAGTACACGTCTGGTTAACACACACACACACACACACACAGGAGCATGCATAATCGGACACATAGTCGTGGGTACTTTCTGTACTGTTTGTGTGTGTGTGTGTATCTGTGTGTGTGTTTGTGCATGTGTATGTGTCTCTCTGTGTGTGTCTGTGTGTGTGTGCATGTGGTCTCTGTGTGCGTGTGTGTGTTTGTGCATGTGTATGTGTCTCTGTGTGTGTGTCTCTGTGTGTGTGTGTCTCTCTGTGTGCGTGTCTTTGTACGTGTGTATGTGTCTCTGTGTGTGTGGTCTCTGTGTGTGTGTCTCTGTGTGTGTGTGTGTGTGTCTCTCTGTGTGCGTGTGTGTGTGTCTTACGTTGGCTTGCTCCTGCGTCAGCAGCAGGATCTTGATGCTCTTCATGTTGGAGCTGCGGTCCAGCAGGTCGATGGCCTTGTCCAGGTCGTCCTGGGCACGCAGGGGGATGGACAGCTGGAAGGACCAATCAGGACAGATGTCTTAACACACACTGAGGACAGACGTCTCAACACACACTGGGAACACACGCTCTCGACACACACTGAGGACAGACGTCTCAACACACACTGAGGACAGACGTCTCAACACACACTGGGAACACACGCTCTCAACACACACTGGGAACAGACGTCTCAACACACACTGGGAACACACGCTCTCAACACACACTGGGAACAGACGTCTCAACACAGACTGAGGACATACGTCTCAACACACACTGAGGACAGACGTCTCAACACACACTGAGGACAGACGTCTCAACACACACTGAGGACAGACATCTCAACACACACTGGGAACAGACGTCTCAACACACACTGAGGACAGACGTCTCAACACACACTGAGGACAGACGTCTCAACACACACTGAGGACAGACGTCTCAACACACACTGAGGACAGACGTCTCAACACACACTGGGGACAGACGTCTCAACACACACTGAGGACAGACGTCTCAACACACACTGAGGACAGACATCTCAACACACACTGAGGACAGACGTCTCAACACACACTGAGGACAGACGTCTCAACACACACTGGGAACAGACGTCTCAACACACACTGAGGACAGACATCTCAACACACACTGAGGACAGACGTCTCAACACACACTGGGGACAGACGTCTCAACACACACTGAGGACAGACGTCTCAACACACACTGAGGACAGACATCTCAACACACACTGGGAACAGACGTCTCAACACACTGGGAACAGACGTCTCAACACACACTGAGGACAGACGTCTCAACACACACTGGGAACAGACGTCTCAACACACACTGGGAACAGACGTCTCAACACACACTGGGAACAGACGCTTCAACACACACTGAGGACAGACGTCTCAACACACACTGAGGACAGACGTCTCAACACACACTGAGGACAGACGTCTCAACACACACTGGGAACAGACGTCTCAACACACACTGGGAACAGACGTCTCAACACACACTGAGGACAGACGTCTCAACACACACTGAGGACAGACGTCTCAACACACACTGAGGACAGACGTCTCAACACACACTGAGGACAGACGTCTCAACACACACTGAGGACAGACGTCTCAACACACACTGAGGACAGACGTCTCAACACACAGTGAGGACAGACATCTCAACACACACTGGGAACACACGTCTCAACACACACTGGGAACACACGTCTCAACACACACTGGGAACACACGCTCTCGACACTGTGCCTCTACGAGGTCTTCGTAACGCCGGCATTTATTTGACTGTGAATTATACTTTATGTGTATACGTATACATGTATTTGTTTATATTCATCTCAATGTTTTGATATTTTAGAGAACGACGAGATGGGAAAGAAGAAGGTTAGTGTTACCTCGTTATTCATATAGTGCAAGTCTAACTGTTGTCCAAAAACAGTCTTGACTTTCTGCTGTATTTCCTCAAACTGCACAGGTCGGCCAAACATCAGGATCCTGCAAACATGAGCATGGATTTCAGACAGACAGACGAGCTGATCCAGGACGAGACAGGAAACGAATATGTCTTTACATATGCAAAAAGACATACACACACACACGGGTCTAGTTTTCAGCATGTGCAGATTTCACTAAGCACACCACCTAGCATAACTGTGGTTTCATCTGGCAGCCGCAGCTAAACCACAGTCTTTTCCCTTTGCATTCTCTCCCCAGTCTGAGTCTGAAAGGACAGTGTGTGTCTGATCGTGCGATTGGTCAACAGGACAGAGCTGGGGACTCGGCTCTGTCCTGTTGACCAATCACACGACTGAATACACGACCCGCGCGCCACTCATTCATAAACATGTTCCCGTCGCAAACTCACCTCCTCTCTCCACAGAACTCAAACTTAATTCTGACATCATCCTGTGGAATCTGTGAAACAGAGCACATGACGAGATTGGGTCAGGAGATTCAAGCGAGGTCAGGAAGTGAGGTCACGAAATGAGGTCATAAAGCGAGGTCATGAGATAAGATTTTTTTTTACAGAGTCCCTATCTTGTAAATGTCAAACTATTTTAAGGACACTGCTCCAGGGTTGGTTAGGCGTGAGAGGGGTGTTGGGGGGGGGTACCTGTCTGGGGTGGGCGTGGGGTTGGGGGGGTACCTGTCTGGTGGTGGGCGTGAGAGAGGTGGTGGGGGGCGTACCTGTCTGGTGGTGGGCGTGGGCGTCTTGGGCTTGCCCGTGTCATGGGAGGGCAGAGGCTGACGCCTGGTCATCTGCAGGGCCACCAGGTCCTTCATGATAGAGTGGAGAGCCTGTCTCTCATCTACACAGGGGGGGCAGAAGACACACGAGAGAGAGACAGTGACAAAGATGGTCCACTTGGTTCCACACGATAAGATGTAGGCAGACTAAGTCATCTTTTAACTGAAGCCACGTTTGAGTGTGCTGTGGCCGGGAGAAAACGGAGGTGTTTTGGATATTCCCATTCCCACGTTTGATCTCTGAGCAGGCCCTGTCTCAGCTGTATTCGCTCACGAAAGGAAAATATTCAGTTTGTGTTGATTGGAGCGACATCACACACTTTCAGAGCAGGAGAAAGAACTAGGCCCATGTCTCAATAACACTGAAAACCAACCTTCACCCAACACAGCGTCTGGAGCACCCTCTAACACAGGCTACGGCCTGGGGATGGTGTAGGACTGTGTGTGTGAGTGTGTGTGTGTGTGTGTGTGTGGGGATGGTGTAGGACTGTGTGTGTGTGTGTGTGTGTGGGGATGGTGTAGGACTGTGTGTGTGTGTGTGTGTGTGTGTGTGGGGGATGGTGTAGGACTGTGTGTGTGTGTGTGTGTGTGTGTGTGTGGGGATGGTGTAGGACTGTGTGTGTGTGTGTGTGTGTGTGTGTGTGTGTGTGGGGATGGTGTAGGACTGTGTGTGTGTGTGTGTGTGTGTGTGTGTGGGGGGGATGGTGTAGGACTGTGTGTGTGTGTGTGTGTGTGTGTGTGGGGATGGTGTAGGACTGTGTGTGTGTGTGTGTGTGTGTGTGTGGGGATGGTGTAGGACTGTGTGTGTGTGTGTGTGTTTAGATCTGTAAATGCGTTGTGTAGACGTACTGTCCATGTGACGGTAAAGAAATCCATCTGATTTGACAGGATACTTACTCATGTTGGCGAGTGTGTGTGTGTATACGTTCTGTATACGTTGTGTATACGTTGTGTGTACGGTGTCTTGGCCAGCAGCCTTCAGAGACTTCCTTCTGCAGTGCCAGCTCCCATCAACAGCAGGCAGCTGGAAGAACCAACCCTAGTCGTTAGTTCAAAGGAAATACATCTTGATGCCTTCCTCTTTCTTCTCCTCCTCCTCCTCATCATCATCATCATCATCATCATGTTTGTTATCTGCATGTGAATAGTAAAGGCATCCTTGCAAAAGCAGAAGTAATGGTAGGGTGCATTGTGACATACAGCACAACTTATTTTTATTCTATTGAAACAACCATTTCTCACACTGTGGGCATGCGAAGCCAAGCAGGACGTCAAGTCAAGTTCGTTTTATTTATAAAGCACATTTAAGAGCCAATGCCGACCAAAGTGCTTTACAAAATCATCAAATATAGCAGAACAACGATAAATAAAAACAGCAGACAAACAACGCAATTACAGTGAGCACGAGTGACCCTAAAATGACTCGAAAGCCAAAGAATAAAAATATGTTTTAAGACAAGACTTAAATGTCTCGGTGGTGGGGGATGAAACATGAAACATGAGGAACATGAAATCTTAGGACTTTTTGGGAGGAAGAGGCTTGGATGAATGGAAAACTACAATTTAAAAAGTGCTCCAAGTGAGTGTGTGCATAGTATGACAGAGAGTGGGAAACTTTGACCGAGTGAGAGTTGAAAAGGTCTGAAACTCAAGATAACTTGGCACCCACAGATCTGGCAAAGGTTACTACATAAGAAAGGTTTTACTGGGAATATTTCGCAGTTTAAAAAGGCTGCCAGTGTTAAACTTCTCAGAGTGCATGAGCCATGAAACAATCAGTCAACCGGGTTATAACTGAATGGTTAATAGTACGAGAGCTATATCATTTTATTCACAGCCTGTTCTGTGCCAAACACACATTTTTCCTAGATTTGTGGGGGTATTTCCACCAAGGTATTCATGGTGACAACCGGATTATGAAGTAAGCCTTTTCCTTTGGAAAGATTGGAATGATTTGCTAGATTAATAACATTGAGAATATTTATTTTTTTAGTTAGTGGCCTTAGGAAGCTGTAGGAAGACAATTTAGCAGCAAAATAATATGGATTTGGCAGTCTGATGTACTTTCTTTCGAAGACAGTACATCCTTTAGACTTAAGGACTGGGCACTGACTGAGCAGCCTGGTGGTCATACTATATCAAAAGGTAGTTTGGTCTCTCTACGGAAAAACTGCATCACTCCTAATGGTATTAGGCTCTTAGCCTTCTCTGCCCAGCATCTAACCAATCAATAAGGTCCTGTCAGGATCAAAATGATCTCAGACACAACAGAGACCAGAGCTTAGCGGGGACACAAGCCACCTGAAGCCACCTTGGCGTGAACCGATCCGAGCTCAGCCGAGCGTCCCACAAAAAGAACTGAACAGGGAACTCCCCTGCACCCTGTAGCAAGGCCATGGAGTCAACATTGGAGGGGATGAATTTTTTTTTAGGATAATTTTGGACAGCGTGCGTGGTTGCCTGTCGTAGCGTAGCATATTTATATTTTTATATCAATAAATTAGGGGGGAGGACGACATTTTGACCAGATTTGAATATTGAGGGGTATGTGTCTCCCCCAATATGTATTATGATTACAGCCTTGGCCTGTAGTAATACTGAGGTCCAATTCATATTCACAGAAGCCCAGCCTTCAACTCCTCAAGGCCCCAGTGTAGGAGACCTGGGTGGATGAGGAGGGCATGTCAAGCTATGGATGTGGGAAGATGGTGGGCAACGGAGGTGGCAGGAATGCCCCAGTCGGGAGTGTGACGAGTGGCAGCAGCAACACCTGCGCCACATCAGTGGCTCACTGGATTTCTGCGTAATCATCACCCACTGGAATGTCGGGCATGTCCGTCTGTAGTTACCAGTTACCATGGTGTCTGTAGTTACCATGGTGTCTGTAGTTACCAGTTACCATGGTGTCTGAGCTCCCTCTCTCACGATTGTCCGTTTAAAGAAAGCTGGAATTATTTTGGATCCTATAATATCTACCTTCAACACTTCCTACTTGGGGTGTAACAATATATCATGGAACAATATATCGCAATATAAAATGTTTACAATATGTATCGTAGAGTTATGGCAATATTTTTACAATATGATGTCCGTTTGATCGTATTGGTTGAGCTACCAGCACACAACCTACTCTGCACCTGCATCATGCGTGCATTCATTAACTAAATTGGATGTACAACAAAGACAATTATTGAAAATGTTTAATGTTTTGGAAATAAATCTGTTTTTTTCAGTTCAGAATTTAATTCAAATGTTGTCCAAAATATTGTGATACGTATTGTATTGTACACCCAGTATCGTGATACGTATTGAATCGTGAGCTGAGTGTATCGTTACCATGTTAGCATGATCTCCTCCGACAATACCATGGAGTAAAAACCACAGGGTCACAACCATACGAGCCTAATCAAACTACCTATAGCACATGTTCCCTAGTTCCACAGTCCACTGGAAACACGATGTGTGCAAAACATGTCTGTATGATATCTCAGTAACACATTGACTGGTTTCTCTGTCTCTACCTCTCCATCTCATCGCTCCTACTCTCTCCTGATTTTAATTACCTTCTCAGTGGAATGTGGGGAATTCATCGAGGATAGAGGCCACACACACTACCAGCCCAGTCAGCTGGCCACGCTTTCTTTTCCTTGAATCACATTTCCAGGACTAGTAGGATTTACATGGATTTTCCTTCCCTCCTCCCCTCCCCTCCACCCCCCTCCCCCCCCCCTTCCACCACCACTTTCTGCCTGCTTTGAGGTGTTTAGTCTATGGCTGTTTTTCCCAGACACGGTCCATGCTCGGTCTGAGACTGGTAGTGCATCTGGAGTCTGTGTCTCACATCGAAATCCCCCTGAGCTGCCCCATGGCTGACGTCTCTTACTTGTTTAAGAGGCTCAAGGGTTCCTGGTTAGGGCGACGGGCTGTACAAGCAGCTGCAGTTGCAAGGCTTTGAAAAAAGTTACAGTTTGTAGGGAGGCGTGTACCTCGCTGTACAGCAGCCTATGTGTGAATGATGGTGCAGACGGCTTTGTATAACAGCCAACCTTATTAGGGTCTGAGTTGTGTGTTTATAGTGAATCACAAATTAGTCTGGCCACATGTCCTTTTTTAGTATATATATATTATTATTTATACTTTCATTGGTAAAACAACCGTGTAATAAATCTTAGAATATACAAGCAAAATAAGGCGTCTGAATTGACAATTGAAGGCTGTCAATAAGCAGTTTTCATTGGTTGTCAATAAGCAGACACTTTTCATTGGTTTCATTAGCAGCAGATGTGTTAACAGAAGACTTGGAGGCGTGCATGCTTTCTCACCTGTCGCCCTCATGACCTCTGTCGAGGGCAAGGCCGGGGTGATGATGGAAGGCGCCGTCTACTGTAGGATGTTGGCCTCTATATCTCGCTGAAAAAACACGTCGCTCAGCAGACAGGATGCGCTCAGCCGTTAACCCCACTTCGGCATCCTCGTCTTTAAATCCCACAGTGTTGTCATGTCACTCAAACATCCCCGCTGAGATGCTGAGTGATGTTGTGGATGCCATGGTGGGGACGACACACAGGTGCGGGGGCCAGTCGTGCACGCTGCCCTAAAGTTGGTTGGCTATGGCGCATACAAATAGTTTCCACTAATAGTGACCCTTCTATTTTTCCATCACATCGAGTGTTACTCTGTATCCTGTTCAACGAAAGAGCCAACTAGTCTGATTACAATGCCTACTTTAGACAGTGTTAAAATACATCCGAAAAAAGAGCAATGTCAAGCCTGCGTCGCCATAATATCCAAGATGCTCATCTTTCCAAACATTAAAACAGATGTCAGATGGCATCTCTTTATGTTACAGTCTGGAATGGAAAAATGAACAAAAGGCAAAGAATCTTACAAGAATATCAGAGACATCTCCTATAAAAAAAATGTCGTCACACGTGGACGTTTATGAAAATGAACACAAAAGGTGTAACAATAACCTCGTTGCCTTTATGAAATCCATTTGTAACAGAACACCCCAGAAAAAAGCGATTTCCGTGATTTTGATGGCCTCTTTTCCTGCTAAGTTTGCAGATTTCCCCCTTTCGGATAATGCACGTTTCACTCCAACGTGTAGGCCTATAGCTTCACTTATATGCAAAAAATAATACGGTATCCATATATGTATAGCTTATCGTCGCCCGTTTCTATTGTAGTGCTGTCGTCTAGATCATATTATAACAAAAGAAAGTTTAGGGGAAAGTGGTTAAAGCCACAACATGGTGGGTGACGGACGATTGATTCCCAACAAGCGTACCGAAAATGTTTTGTATGTTTATATATATAGAAATTCAAAGTTTAAGACGAAATATTTGGTTGACATACTACCGTAGGAAAATCTTGCAGTGTTTATGGTCTAGACAGAATACAGTACACTATAAGTCAGTAGCTACTCGTTTCCCCGCAGCTTATTGCAACTCGAGCAAAAACTCCGTAGAAGTGAAAAACGCTGCTTTAACAAACAAAAGAAGTTACCGACATAGGCCTACACCAACTTATCAGACGAATGGTGGAATTCAAGACGATCAGCAAAAAATAAGTCCGTATGCCCACCAACACAAAGTAAAATATCTTTAATGCGTCCAATTTCCTGACAGAAAAAAATCGTCTCCGGAACCTCTCTTTGGCGCTTCCATCGAAAAGAGAAATGTATAATCCAAGTGCTTAGTATTGTTCAAAGCCTTACCCTGATTGCTTGTGTTTATAAATGTTTAAACTTATATCATTGTAGCGACGTAAATAAGTCCCCAGTGTATGTTGTACGATTACAGTAACTAGATTTATGCCGTGCCCTCTCGGGAGCGCGCTGTTCTCTGCCGATAAATCGGGTAGCGCGCAGAGCCGCGCACAATATTACTGGCGCGTTTAAAAAAATGGACTCGTAACCAAATGTACACAGTTATGACGTAGCCATCTACACTAAACAGGACTCTACAAATCATACTTGAGTGCGCGGGGCCTCTTACGGTTCACAATGGAGAACAAAGTTCCCATCCACCCTCTCGAGTAATTTTCGTATTTTAACATTTAGATCTTTGCATAATCTTGGGTAAATACACCACGCGAATGACTTATTTTAAAGTTATGTAGGCCTGATATAGCCTAGAGACCACTGTAAAACATTTCATGCTAGTTTAACTTGCAAATGCAAGTCCACCTGCTGCCTTGAAAATGCAAGTTCACTCAATTTGAAGATTGCCTTTGTTTAAACTCTCAAATTAAAGTTCATTAAATTGATACAACAACAATGTTCTAGTTTTCTTAACAATGTTTTTTTAGTTGATTCAACTTTATCACTTGCTTCAACTTCATACTTTGAGTTGAAACTATTTATTATTATACTTCTATACTATAGTACACTCTAGACTTCTGATGTCCAGTTTACATTTTAAGAAAAGCATCACACCACATCTGTCTGAGTCAACACCAGCATCTTTATTTATTTTTTTTCTCCAAAAAGCATGTAAAAAAATTAAAATAAAAAACTATGGAAAGAAAATGAACAGACAATATACATCTGATTGTGTGTGTGTGTGCGTGTGTAGCAGGGTTCACATTTTATGATCATATTCTTCTACCAGCACAACATGAAATACATCCTGAAGTAAAGAGAGGAGGGAGACACAGCACGCGGCCCGATGGCCTTCTGCTGCAAGGCCACCTCATTCCACAGGTCAAGTTTATATCGAATACATTTTCAATAAGATGCATACATTTAAATCTCGTATCAATTATGGACAACAGCGACTCTTGAATTGAAAAACCAAAACGAAGTTACGTTAAATTTAGCACACTAGATGATTTGTAGAACACAGGAACACGGTTCTCGTTCACCTGAGCCTCCTGGCGCAGGCGTGGAAAAACATCCTCTTTCGTGTCTCTTACAAAACTAAAGTTAATTCACAGATGATGCGTTTGTACCTTGGCGTACTGCTCGTACAGAACAGGTGATATGGACACAGTGTCTTTGTGTTCATGGTTACCAACGACGACCGAGGACAGGCATGAACTCAGATGATAAAGACAAATAGAAAACCTCAATTAGTTCAAATATGGTAAATTCAGTAAGGGGATTTAGAAAGTGGATAAATGCAGGCAGAATTAAGTGACCACCAGTGCCCACTGCTTTAACTGTATAAAGCAAGCATAAGCATTTCTATTTTACAAGTGAGAAAGTAGAAGTTAGTATGTAGAAGGTCGTGGTAGTTTTGCACAAAGTGCAATGAATTAAAGTTTTGTTTGGAAAACAAATATGGTCAGGTTACTAATTTCTAAGGCTTTTCTATACAAAAGTAATGTATTCCTCTTCCTCAGTTTATTGTCTATTCTGCACAGCATGTTTCATTCACAGTAAACTTTCAGCCACAAAATATATTTTGTGTCATTCAAGTGTCAGTCAAGTGGTTAGTGACATTTGATACGTTTTATTTTTTAATGAAATTGAGTCGTTTTATTCTTTTATTAAAGAATAACAACGAATGATATTAATAACTAACTGTGGTCCGCGTAAGTTTGCACTTTTGGCTAGGTCTCGTCACACTCAAAATGTCCACAGAACCACCGCTAAACCAACCGCTGCCTAAAGGGCATCCTGGTTGACTGGACAATCCCTTCCACGCTTCTACCAGTAGGGGGCGCTCCATGCAGGAGGTTCAGGGTAACTGTTCTAAACTCTGCTCTTAAAACTCTACAAGGCCCCTGGTCTTCGCCAGCCCTGAAAGAACAGGCTCCGGTGCTTCAAGACAGCTAAACGCTCGAGACATAGAAGGCCCAGGTAGGTACTGACCCCCCCCCCAAAAAAATGTTCATGTTAGTGAAAGTGACACGAACCTTAAGTTTCTACGAAGGAAGAGTATGTGGAACGATGTGATGCCCCGTCAAGATAAGACAGTATGTTAGAGTGAAGTCTAGGTTGGTTTACAAACTCGCAGAGCAAAATACAGCCCTAGCATGATATAACTGTAGGGGCGGGAAATAGCGCTAAACGGAGTGACGGTTGGTTTCCTGTGAAGCTGTTCCCTGTAAAACGTCTTGCCTGGTGGTCATGCATGGTCATATGCGCAAGACAGAGTACATTATAGTGTGATATGTTCACTAAGTACAGACTACACCTATATGTACAGATCAACCTATGAGATACTTCTCATACCCAAAATAGGACATTTAAAACCCATTAATATTCCAGCCATATAGCTCTGGTAAAAGTAGCTTTCGGCATGACATCAGTCAAACCCAGCATATACACAAAGAGTGCTTGTTAAAACGTGATATGAGTCAATGAAGCACATTTAAACAAATCCAAAAGGTTAGTACAGTAACAAGGCGAGTCTAAGACTCAGGACAACTAACATGCGCATCGCACCAGACAGCCCATTCAGATCACAGGAACGAAAACAAAATATATTTTTTACAAAATATAAAATTAGATGGAATAAAGAAAATAAAAGTCTGTCAGAGAAGAAACCTGACAGAGAGAGAGGGCATGGCAGGAGTGTGCCATAATGTGCGATTGTTATATACAGTACTGTGTTCCAGGTTTGTTGCTCAGATTTTAAAAACCCTGATCAATTAACAACATGGCCACTTGAGAACTGCTCAGCCAATACACGGTGGATCCATTTTTAAGTAACAATCGGAAAGATAGGAAGTAGAATTATAGTAAAATAAAACCCCTCAGAATGTTGACCTTTATGCTCCGCTACTTCACAGAGGTAGGCCTACTGATCTAGAACTTCACCTTTAACAATGAGTTCTCGCGAGCATTTCCTTACGACTATAAGCAAGAAGGGTGCAACTAGTCAGAAAAAAAGAAAGAATTTAAATAAAAATATTTTTTCGGGGGGGAAAAGGTAAAACGTTTAAGATTTGACTTCCCACGTCCAGCAGAAATGTAACACTGGCTGGTGGAGAAGGTGTTTGGTCACCATCAACAAACATTTCCCTGGAGGAAATGGAAAATAAAACGATTGAAAGATAATGATATGCGCTCAATTGATAATCAAGATTAAAACACCTCACCATCTGACGTGTCAAGCAGGTCGCATCATTTAGTGGGTGTCTGTCTGTGTGTGTGTGTTCATTTTTCATGGTGTGCCATATGATGTGCGCGTGTTCAAAATGGCGGGGTGAAGGTGGAGAGAGGAAGATGGGTGAGATGGGTGACGGGAGCGGGTTGCCGGGACGACGCAGGCAGACGGGGTTATGCGGTCTTGGGTACTTTCTCCGCCTCCTTTGAGGCCCACAGCTCCTTGTGCTGTTTGCGCCCGAAGCCTTCGTCGTAGTTGCCTTTGCTTTTGAAGAGCTGCTGGAAGTGAGGCTTGCAGTAGAACTCACCCGATAAGGCAGCGTAAGTGCCAAGGCTGCAAAACAGAAATCGAGGGAGGGGGGGTCAAGAAGTGTACAAAAAAGTCATTGCTGTGTGGGGGTCAGATGGCTGAGCGGTTAGGGAGTCGGGCTAGTAATACGAAGGTTGCTGGTTTGATTCCAGGCTGTGCTAAATTACATCGTGTCCTTGGGCAAGGCACTTCACCCTACTTGCCTCGGGGAAAATGTCCCTGTACTTACTGTAAGTCGCTCTGGATAAGAGCTAAATGACTAAATGTGTGTGTATGTGTCAGATTAGTTAATACATTGACATTATTTGTTGGAGCCCCAACCTGAGTTTGGTGTTGCAGTGCTTGCAGCAGAAGCAGGTGCTGTGGAAGATCAGGTTGTTGGCCACCAGTCTCTCCATGGGGTACACAGTCTTGTCACAGGACGAGCAGACTTCCTTCTGAGTCTTGAAGCTGAAGGACTGGACGCAGGGAAAACACAGTCAGAACTAGGCTTCCAGAGAGCTTGGGCCTGTGGCCTTAACACAGTCAGAACTAGGCTTCCAGAGAGCTGGGGCCTGTGGCCTTAACACAGTCAGAACTAGGCTTCCAGAGAGCTGGGGCCTTAACACAGTCAGAACTAGGCTTCCAGAGAGCTGTGGCCTTAACACAGTCAGAACTAGGCTTCCAGAGAGCTGGGGCCTTAACACAGTCAGAAATAGGCTTCCAGAGAGCTGGGGCCTGTGGCCTTAACACAGTCAGAACTAGGCTTCCAGAGAGCTGGGGCCTGTGGCCTTAACACAGTCAGAACTAGGCTTCCAGAGAGCTGGGGCCTTAACACAGTCAGAACTAGGCTTCCAGAGAGCTGGGGCCTGTGGCCTTAACACAGTCAGAACTAGGCTTCCAGAAAGCTGGGGCCTGTGGCCTTAACACAGTCAGAACTAGGCTTCCAGAGAGCTGGGGCCTTAACACAGTCAGAACTAGGCTTCCAGAGAGCTGGGGCCTGTGGCCTTAACAGTCAGAACTAGGCTTCCAGAGAGCTGGGGCCTTAACACAGTCAGAACTAGGCTTCCAGAGAGCTGGGGCCTGTGGCCTTAACACAGTCAGAACTAGGCTTCCAGAAAGCTAGGGCCTGTGGCCTTAACACAGTCAGAACTAGGCTCCCAGAGAGCTGGGGCCTGTGGCCTTAACACAGTCAGAACTAGGCTTCCAGAGAGCTGGGGCCTGTGGCCTTAACACAGTCAGAACTAGGCTTCCAGAGAGCTGGGGCCTGTGGCCTTAACACAGTCAGAACTAGGCTTCCAGAAAGCTGGGGCCTGTGGCCTTTAAGCCAGTTTACAGAGCCAGGCTTGTGTCGGTTACTTTCCCTGGCGTGAGCTTGGCATATACGGTAAACTGGCTTCGTGGAACAGGCTCTAGGTTTGGCTGAGACTAACTTGTGTATGTGAAATATGTTCGACATGTTCAGTCCTATCTGTGGTATGACCGAAGGGGCCCGTCAGTGGCTCAGCATGAACAGGAGGTGTTGGCAGTCTGCACTATGCTGTGACCAGTCTGATGCTGATCAGTGGCTGTCATGGAGACAGGGGGAGAACTGACAGGCAGCCCTACTGAGCAGAGTGGTTGTGTGATGAAGGTTTGTTTACTTTAGAGCGCTGGACCGGTTTCTCTTCAGGGGTGTTTCGGTTGTCCTAAAGGAGAAGAAAAAAGCGCATAAGTTTATTTTGACCTCTACACACACACAATAAATACAGTAGTCAAAAGTACGGAAACATCCTTGCATATCACCAATGTACGAACTTGCACAGGCAGACAGTGTGAAGCGACCAACTGCCATCCTCACCCCAGTCACTCTAAAACCACCTTTCCCCATCCTCGTTTCATGTCATTCCATCCCATCATTCCCTTTCATCTCTGCCTCTCCCCTCCGTCGGCCTCTCTATCCCGGTCGCTCCATCTGTCTGCGGCCAGCGCTGTGAGCAGATCAGGAGCCTTCTGTCGGAGCGTGTCAGTGCTCTGTCGGAGCGTGTCGACCCTGCTAGGCCCCTCTCACTGGCTGCTCTACAACTGCACTCACAGGCCAACACTAGGAGAGAGCGAGCACAGGCCAACACTAGGAGAGCGAGCACAGGCCAACACTAGGAGAACGAGCACAGGCCAACACTAGGAGAACGAGCACAGGCCAACACTAGGAGAGAGAGCACAGGCCAACACTAGGAGAGAGAGCACAGGCCAACACTAGGAGAGAGAGCACAGGCCAACACTAGGAGAGAGAGCACAGGCCAACACTAGGAGAGTGAGCACAGGCCAACACTAGGAGAGCAGGCACAGGCCAACACTAGGAGAGCAGAGCACAGGCCAACACTAGGAGAGCGAGCACAGGCCAACACTAGGAGAGCAGGCACAGGCCAACACTAGGAGAACGAGCACAGGCCAACACTAGGAGAACGAGCACAGGCCAACACTAGGAGAGAGAGCACAGGCCAACACTAGGAGAACGAGCACAGGCCAACACTAGGAGAACGAGCACAGGCCAACACTAGGAGAACGAGCACAGGCCAACACTAGGAGAGAGCACAGGCCAACACTAGGAGAGTGAGCACAGCTGTGTTCTGATGCACGCTCCACATACTTTGGAGTCCAAACTCCGGAAGAAAAAAAAGAGTAAAAACGCACCAGAAGAAGTAGCTATTTTACGAGCGGACTGAAAAGTACAGTTCAACTCCATTCCTTTCCAGACGGGCAGAAGCCTTGTAATAAAAGCGTGTGCGTCTGCCCTGTTATCACAGAGTGGCCTGAGGCAGAGCAGTTACACACACAGCTGTCATCCTCCCAGATCATTGAGGTACAGTCAATACGTGAAGAGGGGCTTTGATCTCCAATCTTCATCCAAAACAACAACAAAAGTAAGAGAAAAATAACTGGGCGGGGGTCAAAAAATCGGTCGAATGTGTTTTGCTTCCAACCTTCTCCGCTGTGACACACCTGGCGAAGAGAACCATCCGTAAGGACGGAATGCCCTCGGGAACCTTGGGCCGTGTCTCCGTGGTTACGTCTATGACCATGTCTCCGTGGTTACGTCTATGACCATGTCTTCAGGCTGGACTAACAGGTCGTCTGGTTGGATAATGAGGGCTGGAGAAAGCCAGGAACATGGAGGCTGGTGACACGCGCTGAGGCAGCAAGACAGAAGCCCTCTCTCTGTCTCTCTCTCTCTCTGTCTCTCTCTCTCCTGTCTCTCTCTCTCTCTCCCTGTCTCTCTCTCTGTCTCTCTCTCTCTCTCCTGTCTCTCTCCTGTCTCTCTCTCTCTCTCTCCTGTTTCTCCGTCTCTCTCTCTCGCTGTCTCTCTCTCTCTCTCTCTCCCTCTCTCCTGTCTCTCTCTGTCTGTCTGTCTGTCTCTCTCTCTCTCTCTCTCCTCTCTCTCTCTCTCCCTCCCAGTCTCTCTCTCTCCCTGTCTCTCTCTCTCTCTCTCCCTCCCAGTCTCTCTCTCTCTCCCTCCCAGTCTCTCTCTCTCCCCGTCTCTCTCTCCCTCCCTGTCTCTCACGCTCTTTCCCTCTCTCTGTTTAGGAGGGGAAAGTCCACTGCAGACTTCACTAAAACCTGATTATATAAGGGGGATGGGGGGAGGGAGGAGGGAGGGGTGGTTTAACAAAACCTTTTAGTGAGGCCTCCACATCGGAGACAACTACAACCCTTTCATGTCGTCGTACACCACCCAACACACACACACTTTTATACAAGCACACTAAAACTAAGGAAAACACGTAATGGCACCAAAGACAAACATAATTTGGCTCTGAGACATGTTGACCAGACGAAATCCCTAGCGAGTGACACATCAGACCGACCAACGATTCAATTATGCAGCACTAAACAAATTGTTGCCATTAGGCTCCGTGTCGTGTGGTGCTCCGTATCCCTTACACACACCGCTCACATTTCTCCCCTATGCCAGACAGCGTTACAGCTGTGAAACACACGGAGGGATGGAGGACACGGGGGGGGAGGAGCCTGTCAGCCTATCATCTGGAACCTGTGACCTCATCGACCCAACAGGTCAAGTTCACACCTCTGACCCTCAGGCAGCATTAGACATCTAGAAAGAGAAGAATGGGAAAGATTGGTGAATGGGAGGGAGAGAGGGAGGAGGAGAGGGGGGGGAGGATTATAGCTTCCATATCTAAGATCAGGAAGACATTTCAGCAGGGTAATTTTCTCATGGGAGCACAACAGCTTCCTGAAGATGCAATCACCCATCCTCTCTTCCTCATTACACTAATGTAGCCTCTAGTGGGTGTGTTGGTGCAAAGCTTGCACACTTGGTTGCTTTGGTGTAGCAACTCAAGCTTACTTCCTGTTCTTGAAAATCTTCCTAAAACTGGTTTCAGAATAAAAGCCCCTCATAACTTGGAGATTTGCAGTGTGTAAGCCACCTGGTCCAGTCTTAAAAGAAAAACAAAAAGCGCAATATCTACTCAGGTGACAACTCTGTGCAATCAGTTTATGCTAGGCATCGGATTTCACAAGCACACTGTTGCAGAATCGGACCACAACTTGAGCAGAAGAAAACGTCAGCAACGGTTAACATTCCCTCCCATCACAGACCGACCTCACAAGGCAGGGGCAGAGGGCTCTTGTATACAAAAATGAAACCGGATTAGATGCCATGTCAAGACACACACACACACACACACACACAAATCCTGGAAGGCTTCATCACGGCCATCTGTCTTCTGTTGCCATATTTGCACGACATCACTTCCCAAAAGCTAGCATTTAAGCAGGAAGTTCTAATGACACCCAACTTCCTGTGTTTGGCTGTGTATCTGGGGAAGGGGGACATAGATACAAGCCCAGTCAACTGCCACCCTGCTGCCTAACATGGGAGAATCGTATCTCTCTTGATTAGGACCATATATGGGCATCAGCATCAGTTGCTCTCACAGACAAACCAACATCGAGAGGAACTAAACAGAACAGAGGCCGTTCTGTCTAATCTAGGACCACGAACACCATCAAATACTTTTTTTGTGTGTAACAATATGGGATTAAAACAACTCTGGTAAAACAAGAGGCCTTGATGTGCTTATTATTGTTGAGACGGAGATTCAGTTGCATCATAATGTGGTGCAGGCTGCCTCGGTTTGGAAGGTGTAACCATATTTGGAAGGCTCTTAGTGAACAAAGAAACGCTTGCTTTCTCAGATTGTGCAAGATCAGTCTCCTTTTTCCAGCAAGAGAGGCTCAGTGGTTGCTTGGTGACGTCAGATCGCAGCCGCACAGAAAACACTTATTAATGAAGGTTGAAACTGTCCCTAAAACACCGCGCGCCGGAAGACAGAGAGAGAGAATGTCTCTCTGTACAGTTAAATAAAGTGTGCAAGCGAGTATCCCGAGGACCCGTTTGATTCTTAAAGACTCACCGTGGTCATTTATGACTCTCCCTCTCCATACTGAAGATCCTCTCATTGTTTTACCGAGATGAATCACCATTGCGTTCTCCCTCGACGTTAGACCAGGGGCTGAGCTCAGAGGAGGTATCCAGAGGCAAAGCCATTTAGGCCTTTAGACCAGAGGTCTTCAACTCTGGTCCCTCAAGGACCCCCCGTCCTGCACGTTGGAGATGTTTCCCTGCTCCAACACACCTGATTCAAATGAATAGTCGTCGTTAACAGGCATATCTAGATAACGACCCACTCATTTGAATCAGGTGTGTTGGAGCAGGGAAACATCTAAAACGTGCAGGACAGGGGGTCCCATAAGGACCAGGGTTGAAGACCTCTGGTTTAGACTTTTCTAAACATGGACATACTCAGGTCATAAACAGGAGACAGGTCAGCATCCTCTTCTTCTCCAGACCATAAACCAGCCCAAACATGTTTACAAAATGAGTAACTTTAAGTAGCTAATCCCTCACTTTTAGTAGTGTTCCAGCACCACTCTGGTCTTTGCACTGCTGAACACAGTGATGAAGGACTTGATCTGTTTGGACTTAGTGACAGAGTGTCCAGTCTGAAGGGTACAACAGGCCCTACATGGGGGGCCGTGCGCTAACAAACGTCAGTGGTCATTAATTTCACCACGTCATGTGATATTTTTAGAACCGTGATCACATCCTCATCCCCTTGATAGAGGGACGGATTAAAACGGGATCAAAACGCAACACATCCCACTGAGAAGACGGTAACTGCAGGGTAGTGATGAGATATACAAGTGTCTGTCTCCACAACTGATACAAGCTCTCTGAGAAGCGTTGGCGTGTTTAGTTCTCGGGGAACACCACAGAAACCAACATGTGGTGGAGACACGGTTGACTGCTTTGCAGCCGACTGCAGACAGAAACACTCGCTTCATGTTTTGACACATTTAAGGGTAGAAGATCAGGGTGAAACTAGATGGTCAGCAGATTGAAGGCTTTTCTGGTCGGCTAACTTCAAGTGGGCCGAACAAGTGTTTGGGGTGTTAAGAACCTAACAAAACTCACGCAAGCAAACAACTTCCTCCTTTGTTAACGTTTTTCCCTCCACAACACCAAGTACGACTTACAATCTGCCAAAACGAATCTAATACAAATGATAGAACGTTGTACCGAACGTAGTCTGCATTCTATAGCTGGTGGTGACATTTAACGTCGACTGACATGAAACCGTTTGTTCCATTCGACATGCCTGGAGGCCATTTCCTGTGAGCTGGCTGGGGGTGGCGGTGGTGTGACTAGCGAGACAGACAGACAACGCGTCGTAAGATCGTCCCTACACAGGATGTGAAACCTGTGTAGCAAGGTTCCTGACGGCTGAGATCTGAGTTTTTTGTAGATGGGAAACCAGACTGACCTTACCATGGTCTGGACTTCCACTTTCTCACACATGACCCCTTTCTACTTGCATACCTCACAACCAAGTGTTATTTCAGAGGCCCAGTTCTCATCTAACACACAAACTTATTTCGCTGAAAGAGCTGCCAAAATCGCCATAGTTTTCTAGGTCTGCAGAAAATGCACCACAGACCTTCAAGACTGAAGAGTTATATTCACGCTTCCAGGTAATAACTTTCACAACCTGTACGAACCTGTGCGTTATGCATGTGTACAGTATGTTCTAGAAGCCACATTCAGTCTCAAGTTCCAACAGGTTAGGCCTTGTGTAATACCTGGAGGCTATATTGGCTTGAACATACATGTACCCGAAAGGTCTCTGATACCTGGCATATTTAGCGAAGACAACACAGCCTTCAGCATCTGATCAGATGTTATCACACAGTGGGTGATTCGGGGGAGGATCGTATATTTCCATCAAAGCCTCCGGGAGGAATTCAAGATGACATGCCCCATCGTGTTGACAAAAATGAAGGCAAATCTGTCTTCTCTTCCAGGCACTCTCTTCTTCCTTTAGCTTGCGGGCTTTATTGACATAGCAGGGGGAGTGAGTCTGGAGTGAATGTTTCACAGGAGGAAAAGTGGCTGATCTCAGTCAATTATCATCTGCCATTTATATTACTATTTGATGGAGGAAGCAGTGTGACATTTTGAAAAAGGTTTTGTGTTGAAATGTCCTTTTTTGTTGTTGCAAACTGTTGAAACCAATAGAACAGTCGTGGGTCAAGTGTTATGAAACGTGATGCAAATTAACAGGAACTTCAATCTCACCACGCACATTCAAAAGATGTAAATCCTTCAGTCATGTAAGCCTACAGTATTCTTAAGACTCACTATTTGTCAAAGACAAGACAAAAGTTTGGTCTGGAAAGCTTGAATAAATCCCATAATTCTACATGAATACAATCTCTTAAATTCTACCAGAGAAATAAAACATTATTATTGGATTATTTCTGTCATCTGTTCTGTTACTGACTGTGATTTACTTCTGATGGCGACTGTGTTTGTGACTCAAAACATTTCTGAGACATTTTTAGATATGCTGCAATGACAACACAATATTTTTTTTTACACGTCTGGGTATCTGACACCCCTGAATCATTCAAATTAATCAGATCATCCGCATTAATTCACCGATTGCAGGACCGAGGGTATTGAACCAGAAAGAAAATCTGCTCCTGAGGTTGCCCAACCTTGATGACGTGCACCTGGAGGGGATATTAAGGGCTGCTATTCGGAATTGAAGCCAAGCAATTTATCATCGTTATATCCGTCTTAGCCTTGTGCATGTATGGAAAGAGAGGCTGTTTTATATTAACATGTCTGCATATTTAATTGAATTCCAATACACTTATTCCAGCAAAACAAACAAAAAAAACTGTTATTTGACCATCAAGGTATATTGGAGAACAGGTTGCTCGTCCTGTATTACCAATTTAACTGGAGCGCGAGTCAGTCAAGTCACGACACCAGCCGTCACTCCAATCAAGTTTCAAATCCGCCAGCATTGACGTAAATCTGTCTGCATACCATGTGTGTCAAACACCGGCATTAATGACAGACAAGGAGCACGCCGACGACGTTTAATTACCGGGATGCTGCCGATCGAGAACTAGTTTGACAAGACCCGTATTTAGAAGTGTGTTCCTTGGTCTCAACACAACCGGGGACATGGTTGAACAAGGCGTTTGCGTGAGGGTTGCTGGCACAGGTATCTGGCAATGCTCGCAGAATGACTACAGCCTTAATATAAACGAAATCACACTAGAAATCTTGTTAAGTGGGTTCCTTGTTGCACACTGTCTGATGAAGATACCACACACACCTTACGTAACACTGGGGAGCATTCAGGTGCTCTACAGTACACAAAATGATGCCCGATATCAAGGGCAGCATCTAGTCTGGTATATAACGGACTCCAATAAGCATACATTTCCGTTGCTTTTGTGTTACCGTAAAATTGATTTTCACGATCTCAATCATGTCAGAGTGCCCTGACAAACACGCAACCGAGTCAAAATAAACATTATTACAAATCCTTGTAGTCTATTCAGCAGTGACAGTGAGACAGACCATGTTTTGCGAATGCATCTACAAATCGTCAACGTTATTCACGGGAAGCAGTGGACAATGCCTTGGTTTCAAGCACCCGCTCAGGTTGAGTGACAGGGGCGAATAGATAACCCCACAAAAATGAAGTCAAGATAGGCTGATCTCTATTGTTGAAATTGCACGCAAGCCAACGTAACTGGTATGCGGTTACCTGCCAATATGTGATGTAAATAGGGTCACGATACAAGAAATACATAAGCATATTCAATTCACTCATCATTTCTTTAGGAGTATAGCCAACTAGCCTATTGATAATCATACAACAAAAGAGTTGGTTTTAGAGATAACGTTAGCCAGTATTTGAGCGCATAGTCGCACATCATCCCACTTGACGAAGAAGCAGGATATATTATTTACACAAGTAATCGGTCCTGTTCACATCACAGCAGATAAAGACCGAGCCATTGCTCGCTAGCTTAAGGGAATGGACATCACATCACAAAAGAAGAGGGGGGGGGGATAGCTAGGCTATGTGCTGGGTGTACAGTGATGTGGATAGATCTGTGAAAGAAACGGCCAAGAAACACTTACCATCTTTGCCCTGTCGTTAACGTCAACGAATGCGTCCTCTTGTTCGTCTAAAATTGCTGTACTCGACTGCCTTTTAATTCGTTTGACGGGCCGTTTAAGGCTTCGTTTAGATTAGCTTGCCACAGACCCGGCGAGTTACCTCTGCTTGGCTCTCACCCCTCCCCTCGATTTTCGAGTCGTTTTTTTAGGATTTTCTATCAGCAGGATGTAGCTCGCTATTGGTCCAATGTGTATACCATCTCGTTCTCTCATCCAAAACAAAAATGCCAAACTGGCCGATTTTCGCGAATAAACTGCGAAATATATATGTTTGAGGTTAATAACAATATGACATTCTATAAAAGCTGTGAAAATAAACTATATAAGAACCGATATGTCATACTGATGTGTGTTCAGATAAACAGACAGATACAGTAGATCGATAGATACCTATTGTACAGCTATACTTTTTAATGTATTCCTAACTATTTAATGACAGCCGCAGCAACATGGCACATGCAGTGTACAAAGTTGTGAATAAAAATGTCGTATAATTCTTGCCAGACTCAAAACAATTAGTAATAGCCTAAAGTCTGGAACTTACAGACAGTTGCAATTTAAACCACATTCACATGACAGCATGTCAGTTTGATGTGCTGAACGATCATAAAAAACTGCACAATTCATTCATTCATTAACCCCAAGAATATGTTCAGTACAAACATAGTTTGAGGACTATAATAAAAAAAGAAGACGAGGATAACAAGCTTGCTTCATCGATAGTTCCATGACTACGGTGTATGACGTGAAGTCAGGGGTGACCCATAATTTGTTTATTGAAAACAGCTGCTCAGATCCTTAAAATCTAGAACGGAAAGGGGTGTGGGGGATGGGGTATATTTGTGTGTACGAGTTTACTGGAAACCACCACCTAGCGGTGAATTGCCAGGATTACATGCATGGCTTTTAGTTTTTGAAATTTGATCTGAAAATATGATTGGTACAGCCTCTCAATCTCCTCGCGTTATCACCGCACACTTTAGCTACAGGGACAATAACACCCGTGTGACATCTTTTGTGCCATGTATGACTGACTATACCTCCTCAATCTTGTTGTCTGGAAGATATATATTCGCCTAAAAGGGTTTGCAGCTAAAGTGACAGTAGCTACATGCTAGTCTATACGGTAACTCTGGCTAGCCTTTGAAAACCATCCACCTCACAAAGCCATCCAAATACCAAGTCTGAAAAAGTTTATTACGAGGAAGTGAGATGATGACAACAACGTACACGTGAAACACATAATACGTCTGTTGAAAAGTGTTACAGATCACTAAGTCATTTGAAGTATGTTATGAAGTCTACGCAACGGATTGGGGTGCAAAAAAATGGATGACAGACCGAGTCCTGCTTAAGCTATTTTTAATAATAACTTCCGCAAGAACTTTCCTCACACACGTTAACAAATACGTTTTGTTGACACCAAGGCCATAAGCATATAAAACACCTAAGTGCCACTGAAAGGCACTCCGCTAAAACTTGAGCACAAGATGTAAAACACGTCGACAAATGTAATTTGCAGTAGTTCACATCTTGAAAACAAAAAGTTGAATCGGTCATGAACAAATTAGCAACGTGGGCTGATATTACCTTTACAAACACATGTTGTAAGGGTATACATATACATATATAAAAAAAACAGGGTTGTGGAGTTGACCTGAGCAGCAACTGGCTGTTCAGTGAGCAGTAGGACATAAACAAGACAACAACACACACTTCAGCCTTGAGCTTTTACTGGGATAAAGATGGAGATACCGCTCCACTTCTTGCTTCAACCGGCTCAATCTGAGGCCAGCTTCACACATCCAGAAGTATGGCTGATACCAGGTGGGACTCCCAAATCAAAAAGTTCAGTTCAAGATAAGAGGACTGTTGTGGGAAGTGTGACAAGAGTACCCAACCAATAGAAACTGTCCATATTTCCCTTCATACTCGAGCCATATAACGGGTTAAGGTAAAACTCCCTCTGAACCTCTGTGCTTGTTTACGACTCCTCTGATTGGCCAGCTGTTTTTCTACACACTAGGCATGCTCAGGAACAGTTGGCCGGTTCCAGATGCTTCCATACTGGGTGGGTTTTAGTTGTCCCACCTGCTCTTTTTACGTTTGGGCACATCTGGGACAGCAAAGCTGTCTTCCTCCCTGTTCCCTCTCCCTTCACCTCCCCTGTCTCCCCCCATCCTGTCTCCTCCCTCTCTCCTCCCGCTCGTCTCCTCCCGCTCTCTCTCCTCCCGCCCGGTCTCCTCCCTCCCTGTCTCCTCCCTCCCTGTCACCCCCCTCCCTATCACTTCTCCAATCATCTCTCTCTCTCCTGTTTCCATCTCCGTTACGACTCTCACCGTGGCGACCACTGTTGCCGTGGCGCTCCCCGTCCCCGTATCGGTCGCGTTCGGCATGCCGGTCCCCGTGACGCTCCCGTTCTCCGCCGCCGCCGTGGCGCTCGCTCCGGTCGCTGTGCCGGTGGTGCCGGTCTCCGTGGCGACCGCCGTCTTCCCCGTACCTGTCTCGTGGCCCGTCCCTCGGGGAGGGCGGGGCAGGGTAGCTCTGAGGTGAGCTGTTGTGGCTCTCTGGCACAGAGCTGAGGGAACCAGCACTGGCGAATCCGGCCATCTTGGTGCCCATGCTGAGGGCTGGAGGAGGGGCCATGGAGGCCTTGAACCTGTCTGGGGCCTCCGCTGCCTCTGTGGGCACGGAGCTGAGGCTACCGGCACTGGTCCAGCCTGAGGAGCTGCTAGACTTGGTGGTGAGTTTAGGCGGGACGCCTGACGCCGCTACAAAGTGGTTCTTGTACTGTGACTGGAGGAAAGGTAACACATTGGCAGAGTTATATATAGAGCAATACAAAGACTATAGGGGGATATGAACAGGACACATTGATTTGAAATGTGAAGGACGGAAACTGAAGATGTTACAACATCTGGTGAGTGGAGAGAGAGGAGAGAGAGAGAGAGAGAGAGGTACCTGGAAGGCTTGCTTCATGGCTGACATTCTGTCTCCCATGGCCCCGCTAGTGGATTTACTGTAACCCTCATAACTACATGAAGAAGAACCTCCACTACGATCCTGATACACAAACAATAACAAGAGTCTAAAATGAGAACATATTTTGTATGATCTGTCCTAACACCAAAGTGCCTGGAGCATTTTACCTAAAAAGGTAAAGTTATGCAGGAGCACACAGGCTCCAGTTTGAATGACGCAAAACTCACAGAACTTTCAGCTCCAAGGCCAGGCCTCTCCCTGTAACCGAGACCCCCGCCTCCAATGTTCACCTTCTTTCCTTTACCCCCCTTGAAGCGGGATTTCCTGAACCAGGGATTCTGAGAATCATAAAACAAACAGCTTCAGAAAATACACAGAATCATCAACTCATGACATTCATTCTAAAACATTATCATTACTGTTGTTTACCTGCATTGCTAAGTCCATGAGCTCTTTGGATACACACTGATTGGCTCCCTCCAGGTTCCGCACAAGGTCACCGGCAAAAGACGTGTCTTTATTGGTCAGGAGGGTGTAGGCCACACCCTTTTCACCTGCACGACCTGTTCGACCAATCCTGTGAGTGTGCGTGTCGATGTCTCGGGCCACGTCGTAATTCACGACGGTGCGGATCGAAGGGATGTCCAGACCACGAGCTGGAGACAGAAACAAGAGCAGGTGCAGGGGAGTCAGGTGGCTGAGCGGTTAGGGAATCGGGCTAGTAATCAGAAGGTTGCCGGTTCGACTCCTGGCGGTCCAAAATGACTTGTGTCCTTGGGCAAGGCACTTCACCCTACTTCCCTCGGGGGAATGTCCCTGTACTTACTGTAAGTCGCACTGGATAAGAGCGTCTGCTAAATGAATAAAAGTAATGTAAAATACCCAATATCATTGGTTGGGTCATCTAAGCAGATGAACAATCTGTAATCTGATTGGCTCCTCCTCCTCTCACCTGCGACGTCAGTGGCCACCAGCACGGGCAGGTTCTTCTTCTTGAAGTCGGCGATCACCTTGTTCCTCTCGCTCTGGTCCATGTCTCCGTGCAGCAGGCCCCAGGCTGTGGCCCTCCTGGGTCAGGTTGGTGGCCAGCTCGTCACAGTTGGCCTTCTTGGTGACAAAGATGAGCACCGAGCCGGACGAGGTGAACTCCACCAGGCGGCGGGTGAGCCAGCCCCACTTCTCCACCCCGCTGGGCAGCACTTCCACCAGCTGGGTCACGTCCTCGTTGGCCTGGAGGGGTGGAGGAGGTGGTGGTGGTTGTGGAGGAGGAGGGTAAGGAGAGTGAGACAGAGGGGTATTATTATGTGATCCAGATCTCAGGTATCACACAGACTGTAATTGAATGTGAATGCGATCAGATCTAGGTGAGGTGTGTTACCTCTCCGATGTCCCCCTGCACCACTCGGATAGGGTCCACCAGGATGTCTCGGGCTAGCCTCTCGATCTTTTTACGGAAGGTAGCGCTGAACAGAAGGGCTGTGAGGACATGCGGGGTGGTTAAGTTAGGAACAAGTAGTCCAGAACAAACAAACTCATCATCTCTTAATCATCGAGAAGGCCGAAGAACACTCACTCTGTCTGTCGGGGCGGACATGGCTGGCGACAGACCTCACTTGGTACTCTGTAGACACAGAGCGGTTAAAGGTGTTAAAAGACACATCTGACTGCTCCTCGTTGTGTACACTGTATGTGAGAAACAGGCAGAGAAGGGGAAACAGGCAGACAAGGGGAACCAACCGAAGCCCATGTCGAACATGCGATCGGCCTCGTCAAACACCAGGTAGGTGACTCTCTGCAGAGACGTGGCCTTCTTTCTTCACGTGGTCGATCAGACGGCCCTGTGATGCAAACAGGCCACGTGAGCTTAAAACAGTGAGCTTATTCCGAGGCCGTGAGGACACAGCCCCTGAGACAGGTGGAGCACTCACCGGGGTGCACACCACAATCTCCGCCCCCTCCTGCAGCGCTTTGGCTTGTTCCCACATGCTGCCTCCTCCGTAGACGGCCACGGAGCGCAGAGAGTAGGCTTTACCGAAGCGCTTGCACTCCGCGTGGATCTGGGGAGCGCAAATATGGCGTTAGCGTGACTGGTGAATGTGCCGTCGTTAGTGATCTTGATTTTCCATCTGACTTAGTCGCCAACAAAATCCCTTCCCCCCACACACACACTCTCCTCTAACCTGCTGACAGAGCTCCCTGGTGGGACACACGATGATTGCGATGGGCCCTTCTCCGGTGTCCAGCTCTTTCTGGTCCATGATGTGGACTAGCATGGGCCAGATGAACGCTGCCGTTTTCCCCACTGCCGGTCTTGGCGATACCGATCATGTCACGACCACCCAGGGCTATTGGCACTCCCTGAATTACAGAGGTTAGAAAACACATCGGATATAGCATCAAAGATCCGATATAGCATCAAAGCATGTGACGTGCGTGGACACAGAGTAAGCAGCTTAAGGACTGACCTGGCACTGTATAGGTGTTGGCTGTGTGTACTCAGACTTGCGGATCTGGTGCATTAGTTGCTCGTCGAAGCCAAAATGGGCAAAGCTGGTGGAGGGTTTAGGAGGGGCAGCACCAGACACCTAGCAACAACACAAGAGGTCAGTCAGGACAAAATATATGTATATATATATATATATATAATATATATACATACAAGATCTAGACAGAAATGAATCCAAAACAACAGGATTGTTGGACACAGCACACAGTCATGAATTAGCGTTTGCATTTTAAATAAGAGTTGCGTGTGTGTTGGAATCCTGGGACTTACCCGCAAATTGAGTTTGTGCCTCAAATCGTCCACCTGGGTAGGTGTCAGGCTGTGAAGCTCCTCATGCTCGTTGAAGAAGTTCTTCTCAAAGGGAGGATAATCGATCTGTATAGAGGTGACACAAAAGCACTAAGACGAGTCCTTTCTTAAGTGCTACTGGGCAACATGCCAGAACCAGCTGAATCTTAAAGGATGTGGTATTCCACTCTCCAGCCCCCATCCATTAACATTTACATGTAGTCAGCGACTTACAGTAAGTACAGGGACATTCTCCCCCCAAGGCAAGTAGGGTGCCTTGCCCAAAGACACAACATCCTATTGCACGGCCAGGAATCAAACCGGCAACCTTCTGATTAATAGCTCGATTCCCTAACCGCTCAGCAATCTGACTCCCTTATATATACTATATATATATATATCATGTCTCTTAGATGTATGTAATGTATTCGTGTATGGGCCATTTCGCCTGAAATAAACAATAAATAAATATAAAATACATATAATACCTCTGAGTGGTCGATGGGGGGTAAGGGCATGATGATCTTTTTGGTAGTAGGTGCAATGGGGTTCCCATCGCTATCATAATCCACGTTCTCGTCCTCGTCTTCCAGGGTCAGCCCAGCTGTGGGGTTCTCCGCCATGTACCTGAAGTAGGCTTCCTGCAGAGAGCACACACCATCATGTGACCCACACGGTCAGCCAACCAGCAGCGTTTCACCCTACGGAGGCACGCGAAACACTGACAAAACACGGGAGTCGTTCACATTGACGAGGTTGGCACGGTAACCCCTGGTGTGGACATCATATGGATGTCATATTTATGTGTATCGATGCTGTTATTCTTTTTTAACCCCTGACAAAGGCTTTCACTGGATGAAGTAGGATATTGCGTGTTATTACATCGTATAAACATGCTTTTCTGTTTTCAGAAATAAAGCAAAAGTATCGAGGAGATTTCCCTCCATTAGGGAAAATACCTGCAATCACATTTGTTAAGAAAAAGAGAGAGAATGGGTAGAGTTGTGGGATTTGAGCAGATATGGGTCAAGAAGGGGATGGTCAGACGGCTTCTCTGATCAGAAATGTAGTAAATTATTTTGATGAGTCACTCACTTGTTCATCTTCCTCTTCAATGTCATCACGAATACCCCTGAAAAGACAAGCGGAGAAAAAAAACTTCCCTGCGACTTGTTCATTTACCCATGGTGCCCCCACAACTCAGTCGTCCCTCAACAGTGGCAATGCAAACCAAGCTAGATGTGTTACCTGTCAGGTGGCTTCGAAAGCAAATTGTGTTTGTTTTTAAGGTTGGCCAACTGCACCACACAGAGATGCACACAGAGTTCAGTCTAAAACCCTTTTCCTTGAGGACGTTACCGTGCGTATCCATTAAAAAACTTACTTTAGAGTTTTCTTCTCCTTCTCCTTCTCTTCCAGTTTCTTCATGTCCTTAGCCGCTTGGTCCTAGAGAACCGAGGGTTCAATGGGAGACGGAAACAAGAAAATCAAAGACACATTAAAACAATGGCCAGCAAATACTCAGACATGACCCCCCCTTCTGAATCAGAATGGGATTTATTCGCCATGAAAGTTTGCACAGACAAGGAATTTGCTTTGGCAGGAAGATGCATACAATAAACATATAGGAACCTTACATATAAACACATGGACTATCTATACTAAGGGTACATAAACTAGCAATACTAAGTGGAATTAGAATTAAAATAAATACATTTTCAAATCTTAAAACTCACCTCAACTTCCGCCATAAACGCGTCCAAGGGGTCGTCTTCGCTGTCCGAGCCCCCCGCTGACGGCATCTGCTGACGTGTGGGGGAGTTCTCAGCTGGGATGTAGGGCAAGTCTGTACTGCTGGACTCCTCTTCATCGTCTTCGAAATACCTGATGTACATTTGGATATGCTTAACTCGGGTTGATGCGTTGCGATGTCGATCGCATGAACACCATGAGGCTCATCACCCCCTCCCCACCACCCAATGCAGGGTGTGAAAAAAGGTTGATACTCACGCATTCTCTTCGTCAAAGTTTGCTCTTTTCGTTCCGATTTTGTAGAATGCTGGGAGCTGCTGGTTCTTTCCATAGCCTGCTGCTGATGGTGTTGCTCCAAACGATGTGTGGGACTTTTGGGGCAAACGAGGCTCTTCCTTCTTTGCTGGTCCTGGTCCTCCTCCGCCACCCCCTCCTCCTCCTCCAAGTGAGAATCCGCCAAACCCGAACCCACGCTTACCACTCGGCCCACCCTTACTCCAATTCATTTTTCAGGCTGTATCCTAGCAGGCGGCAAAAAAATACATTAATACAAACAATACCAAGCTCGGACTATTAGAAACCAAACCAATTTCTGTGTTGCCTCTCCCTAAGTACTTTCTTGTATATGTCCTATCCACCACACCAAGACTAACCTGCACATTAATAAAACCCCATTTGGAAAAGAGATTGTTGGCTAGCTAGATAATACACTAAACTAAGTCGACCGACCAACCAACGGATTTTGTATACAGTGGGATCAAACAAGGACTTCAATAATACAGACTTGATTTTCAAAAGAGGAACAATATGATAGGTGCTAAGCAGCGTTTTGGTTGAATGTTGTTATTTACTAGATAGCTAAAGTAGCTTAGCTCGTTGTGCTGTGTGCCATGGGCCGCGGCGGCACGACAAGCTCTTGAAGTGGGTGTGTGATGAAAGATTAGCTACCAATGTGCTTTGCCAAGGTCATTTGCAAACAGTACAATCGATACTACATCACTAAACAAGATCAACTCTGATATTGGTGCAGTACTATTACTACATTTACCTGACTCTTGCTTCGAAGAAACGTCTTTTAACGCAGTTTAATACAAAAAGTATTCTACGTCATCAACGTCCGCAGAATTTGTGCACAACGTAATTTTCAAGCGACCCACAACAGCAATAATTGTTATTCGATTTGTGATAGTTAACGCACGTCGGTACACTAGGTACATCCTATTAAGTCAGATACAACACGTGAATTGAATTGGACCTGAGAGTTGCAGTAAAAAATGATCCATTGTGTATAATTTATACAATTGTTAGTGTATTCATTAAACACTCAAGGATGCTCCCGACAATCCGTCATGCTATATTGTATTCCGCCCTGTGTCCTCAGTGGCAGTCATAACAAGCAAACCCTAGCACAGTTCAGAACCGCATCTTCCTTAGTACCCACCCCCAGTAGCTACGCTACGTAACGTTGATATTCAGGGAGCTTGAAAAACAAATTGGACACGGCTGAACAAAACCTATTACGTGTAAGTTATTGTACTTGCTATATGCATAAACTACATATGTATATTTCTTGTTAGCCCATCCTCCAATCGGCGATGGTAGCCAGTTAGCTAGCTTGCAATCCTTCGCTAGCTACAGTAGCTAACCGAGCCAGCACAACCGATTATGTCAATTTCTGTTTCAAATCTTTGGAGTTATCATACCGATTCATTGTCATAGCTACTTCAACTAGAATACTAATTTACATCTGTTGTCTCAGATTTTTCCATTGCAGGTTTTATCTCTGAATGGGTATTTTGACGTTATAGCCATCACAATCATTCGGATCCATGTCTTTTTTGGTAAGTCTTAGCTAGTGATGACAGTCCTGTGTTAATGTAGACGAGCAGCAAAAGCAATTCCAGTCACCTTTTCAATAAATAAACATGTGGGGCCTAGTGATTTCCCGTATTTGTTGTGCATCACCATGAGGATTAGTCTAGACTACGCAGTTTATCCGCTCTCTTCTCTTTCTCCCCCTTTTTTACACATGCATTGCACCTCGTTTTCTCCGTGTCAGCGTTGGGTCTCAGAGAAATTGAGCGTGGAAAGTCTGCGGGATTTGGAGTTATTTGGAGGTGAGATCCAGGTGTATTATTAACGGGTTCTCCCAAGCAACCGCGCACACATCAGGCTATTCATCAGTTACAGAGTTGCCTAGCCAAGATATGATCGGCCAGCCATGTCTCTGTTGCAGCTTTGCCAGCAAGATTATTGTGCAATCTTTGTTTGCAACAACCCCCTACAAACAATCTTAAAATAAAGTAATTAAAGAATTCCTTCAATAATTCATAGATATACAAACATACCATTGTAACAGAACACATAACTAGTACCTATACAAAATAGCCACAGCTTGCTGTATTTAATTTAATTTAAATGTTTGTGGGAGGTTAGAAACAACAACAATTTTCATGGGAATGTTATAAATGGAGCGTCTGTTATCACAGTTTGGTTTGTATCTGAACTTTGGTTGTTCTCTGTCTGTAAAGTGACAATAACTTAAACAACGCAGCAGATGAAAGGCCCAAATGTCATTAGGAAAGAAATCTCTCATAGTGGCTTCAGCACAAACAAACACTTGTCTTTACAAATGCCTTACAAACAGTTAGCCTAGCCCAGAAGAGGAACATGTTATTGGGTTGACTGACTATATAGATGAATCAAACAGTGTAGAGGGCTGGGATGGGATGTGGGGAGGTTTATTTTGTTTTCAAGCTATGCTTCATGTTCCTTTTTCCATCAGCTTTTTTGTGCCTAATTGTTGCATGTGTCCTTTTTCATGAGGTGAGTGGAGCATCTCTTCACCCCTTACATTGTGTTACTTTGTCTAGTAGCTTACGGTAACAAACTGTCTCTAGCTCGATGACATGTATCAAATGGATTACATTAGGTATATCAGATGTTTTTAATCTTCCTAATTCAGTGATTTACGGATGTGTGAGAGGATAATTCACACTCATTCCAAAGAAAGAATTGAAGAAAGGGAAATTGACTGAAATATCTCACTGGCTGAATACATTGCCATTTTTATATCTTACACGAAATGGATCACGCTGTAGCAGCCATAGGTAAAGCTAGGGCCGTAAGTCATTTCTGTATTTAAAGGAACAGTTCGGCCTAGCTGATGCCTTCTGTTTACTAGTCACAAAAAAAGAGTACTGGTTTAGACTAATATTATATGTAATGGACTACATCCAGCAGAAGGAGTCTGACCAGCAATGTTGACACAAATGCGTTATGCTCCTCCAAGCACACTGTGAACCTAACGATTTCCAAGCTGTCTTAAACACAGACCTTTTGTGTGTGTATGTTTGTTTTTGTCATTGATGTGGTTTCTCTGTCCCAGAGCAATCTCAGAGAAGCTCTCACAGGAACGTAAGTGCAGCTATCCTGTCCACTGCAAATGTGGTTGTTTTTTTTGTTGCCCACCATAAGCCTTTGTTCATGTACATTGTGTGAGTGTGTATGCGAATGAATACACAAGCCCCGAGCCTGGTACTATGCATGGTCATGTGATTCACCATGTTGCTGTGTGTGCGCTTTGTGCTATGAGGCCCATCCCACTTCACCAAACATGTTTTCTATTGGGGGAGGTGGAGAATAGGTGAAGCTTACAGTAATTAAACGGCATAGTCATAGGCTTATGGTTAGTATAAGGAGACAAGGGGGTCAATTCAATCATATAAGCTATACGAAGAGTTTGGTGAAAGTAATAAATGCCAATTCCAATGATGTAGCTGTCCCACCCTCCCTTGTGCATGGTTGCCATGGGCGATTAGTGTTTGCTTACTACTTTGATATCAGGTTATCCTTATCCATTAACATTGTGCTGTCACCTCCGATAGGGGTTGATATCCCTGTTGCCCCTGGTTACGGGGACTATTTTGTCTTCTAGTTTTAAATGCCTAAACGGGTCCTCACTAATCCTCACGATGGTCTTGTGGATGTGCATCTGTTGTCGGGTGCTGTGATTTGACAATGTCTTTGGTCCCCCACACTAAAAGCCTCACTAAACGTGACTGATACTGTTCCGTATGCTGTATGAGGTGAACGTGATCTGTGAACACTTTGTCTTTGCTTGTGGCCCACATAGCCGTTTGTCTTCCTCACGAGAAAAGACATGGAGATGGATGGGTGGGGGCTGGTTGTTAAGGGCCGGGGACTGGTTGTTAAGGTCACCAGCTGCTGTTGATGCTCGTGGACTACAGTTGGATGGAGTTCCATGTGTTCTATTTTGGCAATGCATGGCAACCCCTTCTGAGTCTGTATTAATGTCAACATCCACCTCTCTTGAAAACCGGTCACCATGGAAACACTCCCAATGCTTCCGACGCGCGCCCACATTGCAACGCTATTCTTGCGCCCGACGATGATTTTGCACCCTACGAGTTCGCTGCCGTGCTGCCACGTCTTGTCAGTTGCCATCGTTTGAGAGGCAGGAATCACGGTCGATGACTCGATTAAACATTTAGCTACAAAACCTTAGAATACACTGTCATGCACCCCCTGTTGTGAAACCACAGTGCAGTGATGCGCCCCCCCCTGCCCCCCCCCTCAAGTTCTCTTAACCAATCAAAAGGAACAGCTCTTCCTCTGCATGAGTCGATTGCTGCCGTCTAGCCAGGCCTCTCAGGTCGCCTAGCAACAACCAGCATCACGCTGACCCAGCCTATCGGAGTCACTGACACATGGCCAACAGCCTATCAGAGTCGCTGACACATGGCCGACAGCACACTAACACTAAACGTAGCCTGTTGCTTGTAGCGTTGACTCGTATCTGTGTCGCCCTCCGTCCTCTCTCTCTCCAGGCCCATGAAGACAGCCAGGAGAGCCTGACCTCACTCTCCAGACGAGGAACCATGGGGAGCTTCCTCCCAGACAGCGCTGCCTACGAGCTCCTCACCGTCATAGGTGAGGCGGTCACTCCGAGGCCGTGACGGGCCCTTGGGTGTCAGAGAAATTGGGGTTTTAATGTGCCCAGTGAATGTGTCTGCATATCTGTGTGTGTGCGCTAACAATGTGCGTATTTGTCATCCCAGGCCGTGGCCTGGAGGATTTGATGACTGTGAACCTGGCCAGATACAGACCCACAGGGGAACATGTGGCCATCCGTCGTATCGACATGGAGTCCTGCACCAATGAAATGGTTGCCTACTTGCAGGTCCGCCTCCATCACCGCTCCCAAGCCACGCCCACAGCCTGCCATGACATCATAGGACAAACACTTCCTCTCCTCTCTCCTGGCTTTTTATATCACACGTTACATAACGTCCTCATCTGGCCGTCACTACGTGTCTCTCTTTCTCTCTCTCTTCGACAGTGTGTTATCCTTCCCTTTCAGAATTAGACTGTGTTTTTGTGCCTGTGTTTTTGTGCCTAAGCTGTGTTAACGTCCTGTCCGACACAGGGAGAGCTCCACGTGTCCAAGCTGTTCCACCACTCCAGCATCATCCCCTACAGAAGCATCTTCATCGCTGACAATGAACTGTGGATCATCACTCCCTTCATGGCCTACGGTGAGGAACGGAGGCTTGTTAACAAAGGCGTTCCCCTGGATCCCCTGTGGTTGTGGATCAGTCTGGTGTTGGTGGGAGGGGCCTACGTCTCTAAGTCCAGCCTCTGTCTCCCTGTGTCTGTAGGGTCAGCCAGAGATCTGATCAGCACCCATTTCGCAGATGGGATGAGTGAGCTGGCAATCGCCTACATTCTCCTGGGCATTCTCAGAGCCCTGGAGTACACCCACCACATGGGCTACGTACACAGGTAAAACATAACGGCACCAGTCTGCTTCATGCTCTCTGGGTTGAGATGCTCTCACTGACCCCACGTGTGTGTGTGTGTGTGTGTGGGTGTGGTGTGTGTGTGTGTTGCAGGAGCGTGAAGGCCAGCCACGTGCTGATCTCCGCAGACGGCCAGGTGTGCATGTCTGGGCTGCGGAGCATCTTCAGCCTGATCCGGCACGGCCAGCGAGCGCGGGTGGTCCACGACTTCCCTCAGTACAGTGTTAAAGTGCTGCCCTGGCTCAGCCCAGAGGTGCTGCAGCAGGTACGCTCGCCTCGACACACACATCAGTGCCCATAACGTGGCACAAGTACGTGAACGTCCTCCAGACTAACCATCTCTATGTCTCTCTCTGTGTCTCTCTCTCTGTCTGTCTGTCGCTCTCTCTCTCTCTCTCTCTCTCTGTGTCTCTCTCTCTCTGTCTCTCCTCTCTCTCCCTCTCTGTGTGTGTGTGTCTCTCTCTCTCTTTCTCTCTCTCTCTCTCTCTCTCTCTCTCTCGTCTCTCTCTCTCTGTGTCTCTCTCTCTCTCTCATCAGAATATGCAGGGATATGACTTCCGGTCTGACATCTACAGCCTGGGTATCACAGCTTGCGAGCTGGCCAATGGACACGTTCCCTTTAAGGACATGCCAGCCACACAGGTGAGCACCAGAACTGACCTCGCCCTCCTTCCCTGGGTCTTATCGTTCCTCTCTTCTCGAATACAGTCTCGCTCACTGTCCCATCTCACTAGTCATTGTTCCCTCCTCTCCCCCTTTCTCCCCTCCTCTCCTCCCCCCTTTCCTCCCCTCTCTCCCCCTTTCCTCCTCCCCCTCTTTCCTCCTCCCCTCTCCCCCTTCCTCCCGTCCTCTCCCTCTTTCCTCCCCTCCTCTCCCCCTTTGCTCCCCTCCTTTCCTCCCCTCTTCTCCCCCTCCTCTCCCCCTCTGTCCCCAGATGTTGTTGGAGAAGCTGAATGGAACAGTCCCGTGTCTGCTGGACACGACCACCATCCCTCCAGAGGAACTGACCATGAAGCCCTCCCGCTCCGGGGGAGACTCAGGCATCTGCGAGGGCCCCGGGGCCGGAGGGGCCCGCCACTCTAACGGGGAGCCCTCCACCTCCTCGGTGAACCACCCCTACAGCCGCACCTTCTCCCCACACTTCCACGCCTTTGTAGAACTGTGTCTGCAGAGGGACCCCGAAAAGAGGTGAGCGGCTTGAGACGATTGTTACTAGGCCCGTCAAACGCACCGCTGTGTACATAATGCATCAGTATGTAGGGTGAAGCATGTTGTGGATCATTTCAGTAATGGTGGATGTCCCTCTTCTCCCAACAGGCCATCTGCTACCATTCTTATAGGTCATTCCTTTTTCAAACAGGTGAGCGGGACCCTTTTCCAAACTCTAGTCGGGGATATAAAATAATAAAATGTCCTTCTATCCTTAATTCATTCATCTGTATTGAAAGAGCCTGGGAGGTAACCGTGGTTTCGGGTGTGTTCCCTGCAGATTAAGCGCCGGCCGTCAGAGGCTCTTCCGGAGTTGTTCCTGCCCGTGTCGCCCATCACCAGCTTTGAGTGTGGCCAGCTTCAGGACTCTCCCTCTGGGGTAGCCAGCCTGGAGTCAGGCCTCAGCTACCTGGATGTGGAGGACTGGGACTTCTGACAATGGAGGACAAACGGAACGTTACGAGGAAGAGGAAATTCTCTGAGAACACTGGACTGGAAGAACCCTTTTTTCTTTTTTTTAATGGCACGTGTAAATAATTAAAACTTTAAACTACAGAGACCAAGTTTAAAAGCCAGCGGCCATCTTGCCTCCCATTGCTGTATCTTGCGAGCTATACCCTTATAGGTGCATGAGCAAAAAGACCATGCCCAGCTCTGCTGTCTGTCACACACCTCTAGGGGTTCAACTCTAAGCCCTCTAGACCCACAATGCAACACTGGAGAATGTGTTGACTCCTTACCCTACGGTGTTACGTCGAGAGACCGTTTCTCTACCGGAGATCAAGCTGTGTCCTCCCCAAGAAGCATCCTCAACGGACTGTCTCCAGTGGAGGACTCGGCTTCATCGGCCCGCAGGCGACACTCTACCTCTGTCAGTGTGAGCTCGTCACTGATCTATCCCAACCAGGAGGCGTGTTCACAAGGAGAATTGTTATGGTGGGGAATTGCCCATCTGATGGTAGATGACCTTGATTCAGTACCGACAGTTTATGAACAGTGTTTCAGCGTCTCTCTCTCGCCGGCTGAGAAGCACCTTGTGTTGTCGCCAAGCTCCTCATCCTCACGTCGTCGCGCGTTTCGTCTCACACTTAACCTCTAGGGGAAGTGACACGCTTAACCTGTAGGGGAAGTGACATTTGTTGTTCTCAGTCGATTGCTAACTAGTTCCTGTGTACATGCCGTGTCATCCGAGGTCAAACTATTCTTGGTCCACTGTCACATTTTTGTGTCTCTCTCTAAAAGTGAACGTTACCATGGTGCTTGTGGCTGATTGGTTGTGTGCATGTGGAATTAGGAGTATGTGGAGCTGAGCAGGAGAAAGTGTCATGTGTGATTATTGACCATTTTACTTGATATTAAACACTTCACCTCAACGTGTAAGAAGAAGGAATGATTACAAATTCATTTTTAATCCCAAAAAGTTTCACAAAAGACAACAGAGCGTGACAATTGCTTGCATCATTTCTCCTAAAAACACAAATCTGATACATTTCCCCTTGGACGAATCGATGCGTTAAGAGGGGATGATGGGATCTGGGGGAGGGTGGATGGGGATCTGGGGGTGGGTGGATGACAGGATCTGGGGGTGGGTGGATGACAGGATCTGGGGGAGGGTGGATGACAGGATCTGGGGGTGGGTGGATGACAGGATCTGGGGGAGGGTGGATGACAGGATCTGGGGGGTGGGTGGATGACAGGATCTGGGGGAGGGTGGATGACAGGATCTGGGGGTGGGTGGATGACAGGATCTGGGGGAGGGTGGATGACAGGATCTGGGGGTGGGTGGATGACAGGATCTGGGGGTGGGTGGATGACAGGATCTGGGGGAGGGTGGATGAGGATCAGTCTGCTAATCATCCTCATCTGAGGGCGGCTGGTCGATCATGGCTTGATGCTTCTGTATCTTGGACATCAGCTCTGGGAGAGAAACACATGAGGAGAGAAACACATTAGGAAAGCAAGATTTTAAAATGTGTTTCACCTGACAAAATATATTCGCCAACTAGCAGCATTTGTGCTTTAACCCATTAACGATGTAGTTTAATCTGTTAAACAGTTGAATATATTCTAATCAAGTTTAAATGCTCAAATTGTCAAACTATTATTATTACCTTTGGCTGGGTTGAAGACACCATTAGTCTGGACGTTACAAACGTAACACCGCTTAGACTTCCGGTAGTGTTGGAGAGCGCACGTCTCACAGAAGTAATGCTTGCACCTAAGATACAGAGGTCATTCATTACTGCTTCAGAAACTGCTTCTGAACTCTGATCTACACCAGGGTTTCCCGCAGCACTTTGTAGTCAAGGCGGCCGCCTTAGCAACACACGCCTGCCCCCTTAAACTGCGTTGTAAAAAGAAAAGAAAAAAACGTTTTCCGCCAGTTTTCTTCCTTTCATTCCAACGGCCGTCTCCATTCTCTAGAGAACCCCCCCTCCCGATCCGTCAGCAAACCTCACCCTACCACCTTGACTGACACATTTTCTGCGGGAAACCCTGTACACCACCAACAAACACTTTAAGGCATTGTGTCCAAGTCTTACTTTGTGATGACGGGATTCTTAAAGGACTCCCGGCAGATGAAGCACTTGAAGGGCATGTCTTCCTCGTCACTGCTCACCTCATAGTTCTCCTCATCTGCACACGGCAACACATTTAGTCATTAGCAGACGCTCTTATCCAGAGTGACTTACAGTAAGTACAGGGACATTCTCCCCGAGGCAAGTAGGGTGAAGTGCCTTGCCCAAGGACACAACGTAATTTGGCATAGCCGGGAATCGAACCAACAACCTTCCGATTAATAGCCCGACTCCCTAACCGCTCAGCCATCTGACCCCCCAACACGGCGCTGAGCAGGAGAATCACTGAGATCAGAGCGACATTACAGAGCGCGCGGCCCTGGAGGATCACTGAGCTCAGAGCAACATCACAGAGCGCGCGGCCCTGGTCTTCTGTACACCTCAGCGGGGTCAAACTCACCGTTAGCCCCGTAGCGCCCCTCATCCAGCTCCCTCTCAATCTGCCAGCCGTGTTTGTAGTCGGATCGGTCATGGAGGAACTTGCAGCTGTCTGACCGGAGGAATATAGCAAACAGAAGAGGGCTTAGTTTTGCCAAAGCTGATTTAGTTGTTGCTATAAAGTGAGACTGGAGTCTGATGAGTTAAGTATAGTTCTGATAGCCGATGCTAAATAGTAATTTGGCAAAGGAACCCTTCAACAACATGGTGTTCACCTCCAAAGCCACAGAAGCCCGTCTCTTTGTAGTCTTTGCAGATGTCCGGCTGGTAGTCCCACCTTACTGTGGCCCTCAAGTGTTCAGGGGCCCTGATTGGACCTTTCCTATCATGTGACAGAGGTAGAGGGGGAGGGAAATAATGCAACAATGAGCTAACGTTCAAAGCTGTTCTATGTCTGAGTTCCTCACTGCATGTGTGTTCACTCACCTGACCATGCCCGAGGACGCGTTGCCCATGGTGGAGTCTTTAGGCTTGATGTGTTTGTGGTAGTTGTTTATACCTCGGTATATTTTATCATCTTCTTTACCTTTCAGCTCCTAGTGACGGAATATGTCATGAGAAATCATGTTTTTTTTCCCTTTTAAACAGGACACCCAACACCAAATGATAAACTGATATTGTCCCATTAGCTAATCAAGCTAAATAAAGCAACGTTTACCTCCTGAATCTTTTGGCTCCTTTCGAAGATAGACTGTGCATCCTTATCTTTCTCGGTGTCCATTTCATACACTGCAGTCGCACCCATGTCGTCCGGTCCTTCTGGTTTCTACACATTTAAGATGACACAGATGAGGGAAGAAAGGACAGAGCTCAAAAAGTGGCAGTTACGATTCAAGGTAAAGATAAACGACAGGCTTTAGTAGAGAGAAATCATAGAATGATGTTTGGATATTAGAAATGGGGACTCACTGCCGACCGTGTGGACTTGTAGGCTACTGTAACCTTCTTCTCCCGTTTTTCTTCATCACTTTCGCTGGATGACGCCGCCTCTTTCTCCACTTTCTTTGACTGGGATGCAAAACACATCATGAGCTATATTTTATGATTCAAATGGCGAAAACCGGACAGTAGATATGAGCAGAGAAAAGGCTGTTCGTAGGCTAGTCAAGAGTATACTTTACCCTCTGAATCATGGGGTTGACTCCAGAAGTCTTCTTCTCTTTCCTGACCACGGCATTTTTATCTTCATCACTGTTATCTAGGCAGAACACAAGAAAACGGAATACATGATAGCAACACCTAATTGTAAGCAGTCTCAAATGGGCTCAACGTGTGTATTGGGCGCTGATGCACTGCAAGTAGGATCACCGTACTTGAGCTGCATTTAATAACAGACTTGGGGAAAACGTAAGCTAGCAGTAACGCAGCGGTGTCTAGCTAGATACTAGCTAAATAACAAATGGTTAAAACACCTGGAAGCTACAGTGATTTCCTAACATATGTATATAATTCGTACTTGTTCGTACTGTACCTTATACTGGACTAAATGTGGCTCGCTGTTTAGGCTAACAAACATATCTTTCATAGCAAGTCATTAGCTCGCAAGCTAACAGGCGAACTATTATATCATTGTATGAACCAAAAATCCGCAGTGCGGGTTTCTTCAAATATCAGTGTACCTTTTTCGCTGTCACTGGCTTTTCTTTTTCGTGCAGAGAATTTCTTTGTCGACTTTTTGAAAAGAAAAGTACATGTTGATTTAGGCTGGTCTGATTCCGCCATCGTTCTATCTGCTCAATGCAACCTGCATCAACAAATCAGCAAGAGCGAACAACATTGAAACAGCGACCCCAACCGTAGAGGAGACTTGTTTTCCATTGGTTTATTCTGAGGCACACCATGCCACCGTGTGGCCAAAGATAATAACACCACTTACCGATATTTGCTCAAATAAACGTATTCTATCCATTCAATTGAGAAGATTTCTCGGTCCAGTCGAAATTAAGAATGCATTAGGGATAAATGAGTGGGCGTTAAATCAATTTTCATGAAGAACACCTTGTCATACATGTTTTCAGTATAGGGTTATGTGCAAGAAGTCAATCGTGAATCGAATCGTGAGCGTGCCGACGTAGCTGGACACTCTCCTACGATAACCTTCTCCAGCATTACTACCGCGGAGGACAGCGGAATATCTGTATGGCATAGTCCCGAACGGAGGGAGGGGTCCTGGTGCAAGGTAACAGGCTCCGTGCCGTTGAATGGAGTCCGGCTGTTTACAGACAGCAATGGCTATGGGGTTGACATCGAAAAAGGCATCTACTCGGAGTGTCGGTGTGGAACGAAAAAATCTCATCACAGTTTGCAGGTATAGCGATGCGGATGGATGTATGTAGGCTACTTAGTGTGGATATTCACACGTCATGTATTGGCTCATCCTATTGCTAATGTGGGATATCAAATAGCCAACACATGAATGGTGTTTATTATAGGCTAACATCTGAATTTCATGTCTTCCTCAATAATACAGTGTATTCTATAGGCTATCTACAGCCAATTCTGTTATTTTGTAAACCGTCTTTGGAAGTGAACCATAACAAATGGTCCAATGAAAGGACATCCATAGCTACATAACATGAAGGTTTTCACCTTCAGATATCCCAATGGCCTTATGAGAAAGAATTGTAGGCCGATGCGGTTTAAAGGCATCGCTCCCCATGACAAGCAAATGATGACGAGGGCCTGTTAGGGGCAAGGACATGGTCTCAGCTCTGGAGAATACTCAGTTACTGATGACGATAGCCTTCATTTGTGTGAATTGACAATTATACCCAACATCATTTTACATTGTGAGAATAAAAGGCTTGAATCTAAGAACGTATGACCAATTCAGAGAAATAGATATAAAACGTTGCTATAGAATTGCATTGGAATATGTTTTTTTGTGTGTGTCTGTAAATCTTGGTTTTGTTTGTTATGTTGCTGCTGCCTGTTCAGTCTTGTGATTCACAATGCAGTTAAGTCACTTATTTCCTGATTGTTTAGATGGAGCACAGGTCACAAACAGAGCAAGGATTGTTACCTTCAGTAACCGTGTGGGTCTGTGGTTGGCAGAATGTATGTTAGCAATGTGAATATGTTATCTCTCTGGACACCCCATGCTGTGTCGTGTCCTCGCTAGAGGGTTTGTGAACACTGTGTACTGTCACTCCTGAGGAGAGATGATGAGGCCCAACCCATGCTTGAAGGAGCCATTGTTCAAGGCTTGAATTACATCAGTTTAGTAGCGTTGTCAACATTTTTTGAATGATGAAGACATGGTCACCTCTCAGTTATCGTTGGTGTAATATCATCATCAACATCGTCGGTTTATATTACTGTGGATGTGGCTGTGCTGACTGGGAATATGTGTGGCATTGGGATTAAAACATTTGACCAGATGAATGAAAACGACAGAATGCGAAGCGATTTCTTTTATTACAGTACCTCTATGCCAGAGGTTCTTCCTGCCTTTAGTGACACAGAACAGTTGTGGAACAGAACAAATACAACATCACATAGAACATGCCTCAAAAGAAAGAAAAAGTCACAATACAGAGTCTTAGAAAGATTAGCGAGAGCACAATGGACGTTTGTTGCCACTTTTCAGCGACTCTTCATGTCAAGAACATTTTAATCTAAGACACTTAAAACACAAGTAGAGACACAGTGGACACAAGACAAAAAATAAACGTTGAAAACAATTTGTCATCAGTAATGCTAATTAAACCATTCCATTCACTTTTTTCTCTCTCAAATAAAACAGATTAAAATCGTTTGAGGGTTTAGCTCCCAAGGTTTGACTATGTGAAACCATCTGTGTTGCTGTCAGATCTGCCTATCTCTCGTTTAGCACCAAAGCATACAGTACATGGCATTATTCATCTAAAAGGCACTCAGGTTCTAGATCACTGTGGTCCTGCCAGACAATTTCCTAGTAACAGCACATGTTCTGGGGGGGCTGTTCAAGTAGACGAAGGCTATGACCTTCAGTCACACTACAGGGAAATATTGACTGTGGCCGTAGGCTATGTTTGCCAATCGAATCAGGCTGGCGATGTGTCACCTGCTGTCACCTTTGTGTGAACCAGCAGGCATGTCCTGCCAGGTGCATGACCATGACGTGGAGGCTAGTTGGACTGACAGACGGATACACAGCTACTTTCAGATCATTAGCCAAGAAGCCCAGCAAAGCCCACATTAGTGTTCAGTTAGTGCAGCTCCAAAACATTAACAGTATTTCTGATGGAAGGGTGTATATTCAATTTAACATGCATAACTATTCCCCTCCCTATCATATCACATGTAACATACAGTACATCAACACATATAGATTAACATCCCACTTTTCATAAGGTGGAATGAAATCCTTCTGTGGGATCTCTTTTTTTGTTATAATTATTACACAGAATCATGCCCTGTTTGGAGTTTTCGGGGTCCCGGGTACATCAAGTAATCATGGGCACACATGTGTGCAACTCGTTTATTAACAGGGGTCATACACGTGACGTCACAGGAAATAAAAGCCTTCATGTTGTTCAAGGGCACATCCTTGTGGACTGGTCATACTACAAGTCACAGCTATATCTAACACCCATTGATGTGGCTGGTGTTTTGGGGTCTTCGTCATCACTACTGTGACAATATTTTCAGATGAGACATAACATGCAAAGCAATAACACTACACTGGGGAATCTCATCTGCAAGATGGGACCTAGCTTGTAAAGGTCTTATCTTTCAATTCCTTAATTTACTACTTGATTACTTACCTCAACAATGTTTGAGCTGTTGCTATGTTAAACATTTGATGTTAAATATGGCAAGACTAGAGTGTCATACTGGTTTCAGATCTTGAAATTGTCCTGAGGATGTTCCAACTAGGGTTTACAGACAATTCCATTTGATTCTACTCTACTCTAAATCTAATAGAAAAGGCCATTAGCAAAACCAGCTCATCGCTAGGCGATGGCTCATCCCTTTGTGGGTGAACCGTGTGACCTAAGAGTCCGTATGAGGAGGTCCCAGACTGGAAGAACCCTGAAGGTGGAGACCCGTTGAACCTAAAAAAACAACATAAGTTGAATAAGATGAGACAAATAGATTTTTCACTTTTTACTATTAAGCCTTCCGGCTTTCTTCCTTCACTTTGAAGTGGCTGCACCATAGTTTTTTGTGCATGTTTACTGAGTAGCATAAAACCTCTCGTCATCTCCCTATAGTCTAGTGTACTGTCACTAGACTTATGCCCTATGTATTTATCGCAAGGTTTATTGGCATTGCATTGACAGCAGGTCCAACCAGATCAGACACTTATAATCACAGCATTCATTTAAGATGACTATTGTGTTCTGCGACTCCAATCCTGTCTTGTTCATTTTCATTTGACTTTCACATATCATGCGACACCTCCACACACTCTCTGTTCCTCCCATCCCGGCCCTCAGGGGTCTTAGCGCGCGCACTTTAGTTACACTTGCACTGACCGTAAAACACCTAGCCTGGACGCCCATACACTCAGGAAGAGAAACACATGAATCCTCAGGACATATTGATTCTATTTTGCATTTGAGTCCAAAAAAAGTGTGATATTCCCAGCATCAGAGCAAATACACAAACGACTGTAAGCCTAGGAGGTCCAGGGCCCAGTTAAGTGGTTCTCCTTGGCTGAACTCCAGTCCCCCTTATTGGGCAGTAGGGAAGGCCTAGGGTGCACACCCAGCCTAGGACATGTCTCTCACACCCCAGATGGTGTCTCATTATGCTGTGGCCTGTGAGATGTCCTCCAGGGTCAGCTGATCCTGCTGGTTAAGCCTAAACTAAAGAGAGAAGAAGAAGACAGAGAGTGAAAGAGAGATGAATCAGGAAGAGGTTCAAGAGGGAGGCTCAAAGGATTATTGCTGATAAATGAAAGAAGTATTATGATAGTGTAAGTGCTATGGCAAATAAACCAGAACTGTGAAGTACAGTAGAGAGAGTAGAACAAGGAGAACATTTGAAGCTGAGAGGAGACCTGGCCAGAGTCCAAGAGGAGAGTGAGGGGGCACAAAAGATGCTTGTTATAAAGGCAGTGGTTGTTTTTCAGTGTCAAATCGTACCAAGAGCATGTTGCTGTGGTATTCCAGCCATTTGCATTTCAGGCATGCCAGCTATTCTCGCTCTTCAACTCCCCCTTCACATCAAGACCTCCTAGTCCATAGAATAACTGAACACCTATGTGAGAATATTTTATGACATGGGCTATTTTTGCTTGGTCATCACAAAATCACAAATATCAATGAAGTCAGACCTTTTTTGTGAAATTGAGTATGCAAATAATTTTGGGGGCTTGTTGCACACAATTAACTTAGCATTGGACTCAAAGAATCATCTGAAATCATAGATATAGTAGAACACACGTTATTGATATCATCCTGATACTACTGACCTGTTTCAGTGGTAAATCCTGCAGGATCAAAAAAAAAGAAAGCTCCAAAAGTAACATAATCCAATATTTTAGAAGTCAATTTGGATACCCCTTTGCAGATGTCGTAATGATGTCCGTACTTCCCCTGTGACAGTAGAGTTTTGTCTTTTGATGTCGTAGATATTTCTGCCAGTCCCCCCCCACCCAGTACCGAGACCCCTGGTCATCTAGAGGGTCTTGCGCTTCGGAAAGAACGCTTTCCGGAAAGACGTGGTGGTCGTGCCCCTGCTGAAGGAGGCACTGCCCAGGGTGAGCTTGGTCTTCCCGCTGGTGATGGTGGAGGCGCCTAGAGACGTGGTCTTCTTGCCCCTGGTGATGGACGTGTTGCCCACGGCGATCTTGGTCTTGTCCCTCTTGATCTTGGTGTTGCCCAGGGAGAGAGCGGTCCTCCCTTCGGTGATGCTGGTGTTGCCCATTGGGGAAAAGGTTGTCTACCTGACCCGGATGAGGTGGTGGATTTTGGGATTCACTCGACACTCGAACGCATCGCACACTCATGCAAGCACACCCTGCTCACCAAGCCTTGGGTGTGATAGTAACAGTATGTGCAGCCCGGTCCCAGAGCAGAATGCTAAGCGTGGTTGGTGCTACCCCCGTGGCACATAATGCCCTCGTTGAGCTTGTGGACGTGGGCTCTGGAAGGCCGCATACCACCCATGTGTCCCTGTGAATGGACAGAGGCTGAAGTAGGAGGCTATAGCCTATCGGGGGGCCCCTGACAGTGGAGCGATTGTCCAGTCGCCACGACGACACAGGATGGCTGAAGGAGACATTGTTGAGCAGAGGGACAATCTGCGGTGACATCACTATATTCCGAGGCATTGTTCCCCTATATCCCTTGATTGTAAGGCGTTGCGTCTGTGTGATACTGTTAGAACTGATATCAGGCATATCATTAGAATGCGAGCTATGATAAAGGCAGGGCGTCCTGGCATGGTGTTCATGCACTGGTTTTAGAATCTCTCTTCCTGTCTCCTGGCTTCTGTATATAAGGAATTTGGTTCCATGGATGTTTCGGGCTTCGAACTAATTGTGACACAATGAAAGTACTAATGAATGTACTAATTCTACTTCAAGGTTGTCACACAAATACTTTCTAAAAAGAATTCCTGGATAGTTGTCTTCCACTTTAAGACTGCGTTGTCAAGCAGATCATTACAAGATCCATTTGTGAACAAAACAAATAAGACAAACAGGTTAAATTAAGGTTAATCTTTATAAGCACCATGTTACATCTGTCAAATCTTGACACAAACTTTCTCTAGATTATAACTGTCTTGCTTAACATAGCATAATTATTGTAAAGCAATGTAACCCCCAGAATTTAAATCAGTTTCACTAGCATACAAGCTGGTTTTCTATCGTAAAAAGATGGATATTTCGAATCATATATGTGGAACTATATGCCATACAGATGTGACGTATTCCCCGAGCTAAGGACACTCTCTCTTGTGTTGTCACATACATCACACACAGCTGTTTCACACTTCTCCCCCCCTGCCAACACAGCACCAACCACATCTCATCAGTCACACGTTTGAACAATGCTCTCAATGTGTCTCCAGGAAATCTTACTCATCCCATTTCAAGCCTATTAGATCTGCGATTCGTTTAGCCACGGCCCCTCCACATGGGGACTTGTGTTTCTGTGTTCGAGGAACACTTTGAACAGTTTTGGGATCGTAACATATTCATTTTGGGGCCGTGGATAGATCAAAGGGATGCTTAATTGTCCGCTGCTTTACAATACGAGCTATTCAAGCTCTTAGGAATGCTTAATTGTAACATAAACTTAATGCTTCACATTTATTACCGACACAGATTTTTTTATCGACAAGACTTTAAGCCACTGACCTTGCTACAATTGACAACATAAATATCCCCTTAGTTTGCGTGTGTATCAAGTATTCACAGGTTAAAATTCCAGTAGATGTTCCTTTGAGTTTGGTTGCCCCTGGTGAAGGTGGTTTTGACCACGGAAACGGACTTGGCCCCGCGACGGAAGGTCAGCGTGCTCAAAGCGCTGGTGTTTTCGCCGCGTGTGACAGAGGTGGTGCCCATAGTGACGCTGGTGTTGCCCAAACTGACGGTGGTTCTGGTCCAGGAGATCGATGACTTTCCCCAGGAGATGGCGTACTTAGTTCTCAGAACCAAGGCTGATCCTTTAGTGAAGGTGGTCTTGCTCGACAGGAACGCCGTCTTCCACTCACTGCCAGACTCTCCTTTCGATGTCTTTGCTGGCTTGGGAGTCTTAGCCCTGGCGTCAGGCGTCCTGTCCATCTAGGTGGTCCTGCGCTTGGACATTAACGCCTTGCGGAAGGATGTGGTGGTCGTGCCTCTGCTGAAGCTAGCGCGGCCCAGTGCGACCGTCGTCTTCTCTCTCTGGATGGTGGATTCCCCCATGGAGGTGGTGGTCACTCCCCGGAAGATGGAGGAGTTTCCCATGGAGACGGTAGTCTTGCCCCTGGCTATGGAGGTGCTGCCCACAGCCAGGGCAGTCTTACCCTCCGTGATGCTCGTGTTACCCATGGAGGTGGGCAGCCTTAGGACTGGACTCTGACTCCCTAACTCGCACACAGCATCGCCCTCCAGCCTCCTAATGGTGTGTGTGGGGGTGTGATTGCGAGGCCAAAATGCTGCCAGATGAAATCAGTGTCAGGAGGTGCCCTAAATAGATCAGACCACAATATATAAGGTGGGGTGGGGGGGGGTTCTTTGATTATAGCTGGTCCCTTAGAAAGTACAGACAGAGGGACAGGCGAGACCCAGTGTGACCTGGAAGCTCAGAGAGGGGACAAAGGCTGCGACGCCGACGGCCAGTGTCATCTGCCACTGGTTCGGGACACAAGGGGGTTAATTGTGCCGTCGTCACGGCAACGCCGCCTTCGGACCTGAAGGGGGGCATTGTGCCGCACACAAGACAATCGGGGGTGACCTCAGTGGGCTTTGATGGCGTTGGTCCCACCGAAGCTCCTCCCAGCTATTGTTTTGCGAGTTTCAAACACAGAGGTGCATTTGTCTTGGCTGTGTGTGTGGTTACACTGTAAAAAATCAAACTAATCAACGCTTCACTGTTATAACTAGTAGTTAGGCCGTTCTCCACCCCACTGTACAGCTGATATGCACATTTACATTTAGTCATTTTAGCAGACGCTCTTATCCAGAGCGACAGTAAGTACAGGGATATTTCCCTGAGGCAAGTAGGGTGAAGTGCCTTGCCCAAGGACACAACGTCATTTTTTCATGGCCGGGAATCGAACCGGCAACCTTCTGATTAATAGCCCGATTCCCTAACCGCTCAGCGATCTGACCCCCACCACATTTACAGTACACGTGAAATAGACGTGACAAGATTCCCATCATAGCAGATATTTTGTGTGTTATATAAATATTTCTACACTTTTTTTGTCCATTACTCTTAGATTTTCAGTGAAGACTCTACTGGAAAAATACACAGCCGAGCCCATCGATGACTCATCCGAGGAGTTTGTCAACTTTGCGGCCATTTTGGAGCACATCCTCAGCCACCGCTTCAAAGGTAACAGGGAAAACCCATCACACATGCACAGATGGCTATGGTAGCGTCATGCAGGTACTCTATTTCTGTAAATAATAAATGTGCGCCACAAAACTGGAAGAAAAGTGACACTTAAAAGTCAGTACAGTAGATTCATGAAACTGGCAAATTATTTCCTTGGCTGAACAAGACTGATGTATTACTCATATCCATCTGTGTATACTGCATAGTGTCGTTTGGAAGTGTTTGCAGACACTCTGTGGGCTGTTGTAGGAGTTGTGAGTCATTGTTGTGTTTTGAAACGGGGGTCCAGGTCCTGGCAGCTGGTTCAGCTCAGATGGACAGAGGAGTTTCTGGGACTACATCCGGCTGGCATGCAGCAAGGTGCAGAACAACTGCATCGCCAGTATCGAGAATATTGAGAACATCAGCACCTCACGCGCAAAGGCAAGGACCGTGACTGTGTGTGGTATACTCTGTGTGTGTGTGGTATACTCTGTGTGTGTGTGGTATACTCTGTGTGTGTGTGTGTGTGTGTGGTATACTCTGTGTGTGTGTGTGTGTGGTATACTCTGTGTGTGTGTGTGTGGTATACTCTGTGTGTGTGTGTGTGTTTGGGGTCATGGGAAGGAGGGTTCTCTGATTCCAAAAGCATGCGGTCCTCTGTCTCTCTCTCTGTCTCTCTCTGTCTGTTTATCTGTATTTACTTCTCTCTCTGTCTGTTTCTCTCTGATTCTTGATCTGTCTGCCACCTTCCTCTGAACACTAGGGGCGGGCATGGATCCGAGTGGCACTGATGGAGAAGAGAATGTCTGAATATGTTGCCACAGCTCTAAGAGACACACGGACCACCAGGTCAGTATGGACCAATCATGATAAGCTACAATGTCTTGAACCCACACCGTGCTCAGCAAGCCATGAGCATGCCCTCTCGCACAACACAACCTCATCTCAGGACCTGAACACTTTGCCTTGTAGGAGGTTCTATGATGACGGTGCCATTATGCTGAGAGAAGAGGCCACAGTGTTGACAGGCATGCTTATCGGACTCAGCGCTATAGACTTCAGGTGAGGCGTCAGTATAGGACACAACTCACAGAGTCGATACAGAACATTTCAAACATGCACAATCTCAACACCTCTCTCTCTCTCTCCCCCCCTCTCTCTCTCCCCCCACCTCCTCTCTCTCCTCTCTCTCTCTCTCTCTATCTCTATCTCTATCTCTGTCTCTGTCTCTGTCTCTCTGTCTCTCTGTCTCTCTGTCTCTCTCTCTCTCTCTCTCTCTCTCTCTCCAGTTTTTGTTTGAAAGGTGAAGCGCTGGACGGGAAGTCCCCTGCAGTGATCGACTACACACCCTACTTGAAGTTCACTCAGAGGTCAAACCAGAATCAGAATCAGAAGAATCAGAATCAAACGCTACACTTGTGGAGAGCTTAGAAAGACCGAGTGTCATGGAGGTGTGTTCTAGTGCGATCCCTGTGTGTCTCTGTTGAGCAGCTACGACTACCTGAGCGACGAGGACGACCGCTGCAGCGTGGACAGCAGTGCGAGTGACGAGAGTGTCCCCGAGCACCCCTACATCCCCTTGGTGACCGACGACGAAAGCTGGAGCACCAAATGTCGCAAGATGGAGCAGAGATTTAAGATAGTCTACGCCCAGAAGGTAGTCCTAGCCCAGTCCTAGCAACGTACATCTAAAACATTCAATGTCAAAAGACAGATTAAAAAGGCTTTGATGCAAACGAATAACCCTTTGTTTCCACTGATGACACAATACGGTATATGGCATACACTGTTTCCACTCCTAAACGTCCACCTCAGGGTCTGTGCGTGTGATTTTGCGTTGCCAGGGTTACCTGGAGGAGCTGGTGCGCCTGCGAGAGTCCCAGCTGAAGAACGTGGAGAGTGAGAACAAGCGTCTGAGCTCCTCGCTGGGGGAACAGAGTGTCCAGAGCCTCCAGGAGAAGAAGGAGCTGGAGGCCATCGTTCTGGAGCTCCAGGCACAGCTGTAAGAGAACACAAACTGGCCCAAACTGGCCCAAACTGGATCCTCATGTCCCGGTGTGCTTTACGCACTGGGACATTACATTTAGTCACTTAGCAGACGCTCTTATCCAGAGCCACTTACAGTAAGTACAGGGGCATTCCCCCGAGGCAAGTAGGGTGAAGTGCCTTGCCCAGGGACACAACGTCATTTTGCACGGCTGGGAATCAAACCGGCAAAACCTGATTAATAGCCCGATCCCTAACCACTCTAACCGTCTGACATATGCAACTGTCATTCTTCTCTCTCCCTCTCATCCCAGTTTTTCTGCTGACAGTTATTTAAATCTAGTGTTCTTCCTCTAGCACTGCCCTCATCCCCGTGTGATTCCTCTCACCTGGCCAAACACCTGTCCATCCCTCTGGTCAACCAGTGGCCCTCAATCCCAAACAACCAGGGGGACGTCAAGCTCTTTCGCAGGTAAAACTTCCACGACATGCAGCACATGGATGACGTTTGGGCTGTTTCACCTGTGTGCATGCCTGTGTGATTGACATGCTGGTTTACTTTTTCAGACGAAGTTTCCACAGTCTGGAGCTGCTTTCTGCTGAAGTTAGCCTGAACTCCGAGTCCCGGGGAACAGATGGTAGAGAGAATGGAGACGCTGCCTGGTCTTCAGCAGGTATACAACTGAAGACATTCAGACTCATTCTCACCGAAACGAACCCTTTTGATACTGATATGCAAAAGTACAGATGTAAACCTCTCCAAAGGCATCCACATAGACACATGTAGAGGCATGTTACATTTAGCAGACGCTCTTATCCAGAGCAACTTACAGTAAGTACAGGGACATTTCCCCCGAGGCAAGTAGGGTGAAGTGCCTTGCCCGAGGACACAACGTCATTTTGCACAGCTGAGAATCGAACCGACAACCTTCTGATTTACTAGCCCGATTCCCTAACCGCTCAGCCACCTGACTACATGTTTGGCTCCTGTCCATGTTGTCGTGTTATCATGTTTGTTCTCTCTTTCCAGATAAGGACTACACCCCCTCTATGCTCGGCCTGTGTGGTTCTCTGGCCTCCCTGCCTAGCTGCAAGTCCCTGTCCAGCCTCAAGTCGAGCGAGTGCCTGGTCAACATCAGTACTGAGCCCAGCCCTGCTCTTTCTCCCAGCTAGGGGGCGCCACAGCCAGGCTTCTAGGAGTGGCAACCCAACAGCCAATCCCAGCCCTCCCTGCCTGCCTGTCTGCCCTGGTGATGCTGGATCAGCCATGATGAACGAGCACCGCAACCATCAACACTGTCGCCATCCTCCTCAACTCCTCCTCTCATTCACAAACAATAGAGGGAAAGAGAATCTATCCCTATTTATTGATTTCTATATGGATACATTTAAAGTGATGATACAACAAAAAGCATAATGGTACTTAAGTATAAACTCAACGCTTAAGTTCTGTGAGCTTTGCCCATGCAGTAATTCACTTGCCTTTTTCCCACACACTCTCTTCTAGCCCTTCTGATGTATACATTTCTAGTTGGACTTTGGTCTTGGTCTGTGCAGGATCTTGCTGTGCTTTTGATCACCTCTATGCCACTTCATTTCAGGAAAACTATGCCATTTAAGTTCCTTTTCCAACAATTTCTCTGACACCTCATGTTTGTGTGTCAGTGTTACTCAAGCTCGGCCCTGGGCAAGTCATGCTTTTGCTCAGGGAAAGTCAGAATGAGCTGGAATACCTATGGAAGCAAATAAAATTAAAATTGAAATAATAATTTCAACAAATTCGTAAATTAAATGTCAATATTAAGTATTCAATGCCTTTTAAAATTCAAAACATTATGTCACTGATAAACTTCCGTAAATGACAGCCCTTTGCATTAGGAAGCAGTCCTATCTGTGGGTAAACAATGTGGTTGGGATGGTATATTGAGAGTGTTGCTAATACTGTAGATGTGTGTTTGAAGCATGTGGATGACTGATCAGTGACCCTTTATTTGGCAGGTTTTCCCACTCTCCAATAGGCATATCATAGACCTGCTTGGAGTAATCAAACTATCTTAACTTTAGTATAACTTTAGTTAGTGTAAATTTGTGCAGCAGTTAATAAAATCGATTGATGCCTATCGCCATGTCTTTGATATTTGGTTTATTGGACGTATTTTATAAGTCAAATATTCTGTTCTTTCAATTGATCTATTTTGTTATTTTTTTCAATGACCAACGCTATTTGTTGCAATAAACAGCATTTTTGTTTATGCCCATCACAGCGTGAGTGAATGATTTTAAACATCTTGCGTGTTCTCTTGATGTCACTTTCAAATGTGTCCAAATGATGTCCACTTTCAAATGTGTCCAAATGATGTCCAAAAACAGCTTGTGAGCGACAAGCCCCTCTACAATCAAGGCTCTATCTTACTGGCTTTTTAAAAGAACCATTTTACAGCAGGTACAACTTCCGTACAAAACATCATCAAGACCGCTAGTGATCGAGTGAAACTCGGTTCCCCGGTCCCTGGTACAAGGCAGTACATGTCGTTGAACGCGTGGGGACGCCGTTGTCGTCTACAAACCATAGCCGCAAACCCTAAGCTGGACCCAAACTTCCTACTGCACTGTTTTCTGTGGGTCAGGTACCACCAGGCAGTGATTGCGAATTACTTTTCATCCTGGTCCCTTTTAACTTTGACGTGAAGGCTACTTACTTAAATACCTCGACTCGTTTAAGCGAAAGCTGGTTGCCATTAAAGGTACCCAGGTTACCATGGAGGTGTCAAAGAGTTCCCGTTCGAGAGTCATACCCACCTCGGGGGGAAATTATGAAAAGCACACCACTGGTCTCACTGAAACTAACAACGAAACTTGCCCAAATGAGAAGGAGGAAAGGGGGATGGGTGTTGGGTGGATGGATGGAGGACGCCACACGGCACGCTGTTATGCCTTTTAACAAAGTGGGAGGAAACTTTTAACTTTGGATGGCATGTCTTTAACAGATAGACAAAGTCTACAACCAATAGATGCTCAGTAGTATTTTTTAGCATCCAACCAGCTACATTATTTTGCATTTGCCTCGCCCCTTGGAAGTAGAAAGTGCACGAGACGAGAGAACTTGTGTTGTCAGTTATCAGCGGAGATGCAAGCAGGATCAACATGTAGTGTTAGGGTTTATATAAGTTGTTAGAAAAGCTAAATGGTCCACTTATATTGAAGAAACGAGTAGATTTGTAGGATGGTGTGGTAATAACTACGTGGCTAACCTGCTACTATTAGACATTTTACTTCTTTGAAGACGACAGAAGTTGAGGGGAAATCATGGCCATCACAAAAGGCTTGTTGGCTAGCTGAGACATGATGTTGAATAGCCATCGAATTCAAGCATGAAATATTAAAGTTTTCCATTGAAGTTAAAACAGGAGGAGCGGTTGCTGTTTCCGTATAGAACTATACTCAAGTCGTAGGGTAAAAAGTATAAAGTGAGGTCTGGTGCTTTTGCACTTTGGAGATGTCGTGTAGAAGTGGTTCGATGCGGGGGGGAAACCCTCCGTGTCTTCAGCCTCTGCAGCCTCTGCGGGCCACTGTCCCCTTTCAGCTCCACAATAAACCGCACTGCAATGATGTCAAGACGGGTAATTATGGAGCCAGAACGTTATAATATATATATATTGGGTGCTAGAATATTTGATTTCTTATCATCATCTTTTAGGACAGGATTTAAGTTTTATTTTAATTTTAATATCCTATAACCTGTTAGGAATGATGTAGGCTACAAACTTAACATTAGTATAATTATTTGACTTATCTCATGTTTTCCAAAAGATCAGTTTGTTTTGATAAGACATTGCATATCACTTTTTTTTTCAAAACAATCAGAGATTCTGAAGAATGATGCAAGCTAAGATGAACTCAAATAACTTTTGAACTTTTATTGTAGGCTGAACTGGCCTACATTGTATGTTACTTTACAGATAAAGCACAGATCTGGGCAAGTTGTACCATGCAAGAATCAACTTGACATTAGTCGACAGGACATTGTGCACTCTTGTGGGCTACTAACAGCCCCATCATTTTCAATCCTCAGTTTCCAGTCATCATTCTCTTAAAGATGCATTAGAAACACTTGAGGTTTTGCATAGCTTTTTGTGCATCATGATCATAGGCCTTTCTCTGTTGATCTGGGTAACCTTAAGCACCCTGACCTTTTTGGCCCGCGTTGCATTTGCCACTGCCAAAGCATCAGGGGTGTGTTTTGTATCCCTGCGTGTTCTGATATTGTACACAAGCCCTGCAGCCTCCCTGTGTGCCCTTAAAAGCATTCTGTTACAGTGTTGCTCAAGTGCTTGTGTTGTTTATTTATACTGGATGCCTGGGAAGTGGGCCGGGGAGTCTGAGGTATCTGTGGAGGAGGGACCTGGACTGGTCTGTGGAGGAGGGACCTGGATGGTCTGTGGAGGAGGGAGCTGGAGGGTCTGTGGAGGAGGGAGCTGGAGGGTCTGTGGAGGAGGGACCTGGATGGTCTGTGGAGGAGGGACCTGGATGGTCTGTGGAGGAGGGACCTGGAGGGTCTGTGGAGGAGGGACCTGGATGGTCTGTGGAGGAGGACCTGGATGGTCTGTGGAGGAGGACCTGGATGGTCTGTGGAGGAGGGACCTGGATGGTCTGTGGAGGAGGGACCTGGAGGGTCTGTGGAGGAGGGACCTGGAGGGTCTGTGGAGGAGGGACCTGGAGGGTCTGTGGAGGAGGGAGCTGGATGGTCTGTGGAGGAGGGAGCTGGAGGGTCTGTGGAGGAGGGACCTGGATGGTCTGTGGAGGAGGGACCTGGATGGTCTGTGGAGGAGGGACCTGGAGGGTCTGTGGAGGAGGGACCTGGATGGTCTGTGGAGGAGGGACCTGGATGGTCTGTGAAGGAGGGACCTGGATGGTCTGTGGAGGAGGACCTGGATGGTCTGTGGAGGAGGGACCTGGATGGTCTGTGGAGGAGGGAGCTGGATGGTCTGTGGAGGAGGACCTGGATGGTCTGTGGAGGAGGGACCTGGATGGTCTGTGGAGGAGGGACCTGGAGGGTCTGTGGAGGAGGGACCTGGATGGTCTGTGTGCTGCAGAGGAGGGACCTGGATGGTCTGTGGAGGAGGGAGCTGGATGGTCTGTGGAGGAGGACCTGGATGGTCTGTGGAGGAGGGACCTGGATGGTCTGTGGAGGAGGGACCTGGAGGGTCTGTGGAGGAGGGACCTGGATGGTCTGTGGAGGAGGGACCTGGATGGTCTGTGCGCTGCAGAGGAGGGAGCTGGATGGTCTGTGGAGGAGGACCTGGATGGTCTGTGGAGGAGGGACCTGGATGGTCTGTGGAGGAGGGACCTGGATGGTCTGTGGAGGAGGGACATGGAGGGTCTGTGGAGGAGGGACCTGGAGGGTCTGTGAAGGAGGGACCTGGATGGTCTGTGGAGGAGGGACCTGGACTGGTCTGTGGAGGAGGGACCTGGATGGTCTGGAGGAGGGACCTGGATGGTCTGTGGAGGAGGGACCTGGATGGTCTGGAGGAGGGACCTGGAGGGTCTGTGGAGGAGGGACCTGGATGGTCTGTGGAGGAGGGAGCTGGAGGGTCTGTGGAGGAGGGAGCTGGATGGTCTGTGGAGGAGGGACCTGGATGGTCTGTGGAGGAGGGACCTGGATGGTCTGTGGAGGAGGGACCTGGATGGTCTGTGGAGGAGGGACCTGGATGGTCTGTGGAGGAGGGACCTGGAGGGTCTGTGGAGGAGGGACCTGGAGGGTCTGTGGAGGAGGGACCTGGATGGTCTGTGGAGGAGGGACCTGGATGGTCTGTGGAGGAGGGACCTGGAGGGTCTGTGGAGGAGGGACCTGGATGGTCTGTGGAGGAGGGACCTGGAGGGTCTGTGGAGGAGGGACCTGGATGGTCTGTGGAGGAGGACCTGGATGGTCTGTGGAGGAGGGACCTGGATGGTCTGTGGAGGAGGGACCTGGGTGGTCTGTGGAGGAGGGACCTGGAGGGTCTGTGGAGGAGGGACCTGGAGGGTCTGTGGAGGAGGGACCTGGATGGTCTGTGGAGGAGGGACCTGGAGGGTCTGTGGAGGAGGGACCTGGATGGTCTGTGGAGGAGGACCTGGATGGTCTGTGGAGGAGGGACCTGGATGGTCTGTGGAGGAGGGACCTGGATGGTCTGTGGAGGAGGGACCTGGAGGGTCTGTGGAGGAGGGACCTGGATGGTCTGTGGAGGAGGGAGCTGGATGGTCTGTGGAGGAGGGACCTGGAGGGTCTGTGGAGGAGGGACCTGGATGGTCTGTGGAGGAGGGAGCTGGATGGTCTGTGGAGGAGGGACCTGGAGGGTCTGTGGAGGAGGGAGCTGGATGGTCTGTGGAGGAGGGAGCTGGATGGTCTGTGGAGGAGGACCTGGATGGTCTGTGGAGGAGGGACCTGGATGGTCTGTGGAGGAGGGACCTGGGTAGTCTGTGCGCTGCAGAGGATTAATCGTTGCCAGTTTCGTGCTTAATGTCTTTGCGTGGCTTTGCTCTAAAACCTGTGGTTTGGCTCACACACCTGACATAGATTACAAAGAGTTGGTTAAACACACTGACCTCAAACAGCCTACATTCTCATCAAGGCCTAACAGGAAGGCTGACAGGAAAAAGGAGGGGGAGGGAGGGGGTGGGGGGCCATTTTGTAATCCCTTGTTTTATATCTGTTAAGGATGGGATCATCTTTATCTGTTTCATAGGTATTGTTACTGTAAGATGAACATGATACCATCTTTATTACACATGGGAGTCAGGTGGCTGAGCGGTTAGGGAATCGGGCTAGTTAACAGAAGGTTGCCGGTTCGATTCCTGGCTGTCAAAAATGACGTTGTGTCCTTGGGCATTTCACCCTACTTTCCTTGGGGGAATGTCCCTGTACTGTAAATCGCTCTGGATAAGAGCGTCTGCTAAATGACTAAATGTAAATGTATGGGTCAGTGAAGTGTAACACTAAGCATGGCAGATCCAACTCCCGTTTGACATCTCACCTTCCGTTTGTTCTAACCTTCCGTTTGTTCTAACCTTCCGTTTGTTCTAACCTTCCGTTTAACATCTCACCTTCCGTTTATTCTCACCAGTAGACAAGACCAAGTCTCGGCCGCCGAAGCCAACCATCCGACGCACGCTCTCCCTCGATGCCATCGTGGGTCCTTATCTTCAAGGCCAGTGGCCCAAAGAGACGGAGAGCATGGGCGTCACCTGTATTAACGATAAAGCTACACAGGTGAGTTTATTTATGACACACAGTAAAGTTAACATGGAAGTAAAACCTTGATGCTGTGACACTCTGGACATGAGATTAAATGCAGTAAGTGTTATGCAGTAAGAGGCTGTTTATAGTCTCATGTTGAAATCAACGTGGCCTAAAGGCTCATCGTGGGGTCTTTAATAGGTACTACACAGTGTAATCTGATTGTCTTTGTCTATTTTGAGGATTTCAAGTGAGCGTATCAGAGGTCGCCTCCACAGGTGTCAGGCCAGTTACAGTTTGAAGCCGTCGAGAGGAAGGGCAGCCAACTGGAAAGGCTTGTTTTGTTCTCTACAACTTTTTGTGCTCTCTGCCCTGTCCCCCTCTCTACGGCACCTACCCCCCTCCAGAACACAAAGACTCAGCTCACATAACCGCTCGGCATCTTGGGTTCTGACGCGGTTTCAGCTGAACAAACCCCCCCCTGCACTCCATTGTGAGGAAGAAGACCCTCCCTGACCTCAATACACAGACCCCATCCCCCCCCACCCCCCCCTTTGGCGTACTTTCTCTGTTTTACTTAAGATGATGTAACTGTCTCCTTTTGTCACCCACTCTCTCTTCTTGAGCAGTTCCACGCTAGCTTCCCCAGCCCCTCTCTCCGCAGCACTTTCCAGACTCATCATGTGAAACACGCACCGCTGTGTGTTTAACCGTCAAAGCCCAGGCTGAACCAGCTAAGGAAATATTAGCCATGTTCAGAATATTTGGCCACCTCTTACAGATCTTTTTATAGGCTTGTGTCCCGTGATTGCCTTTTTTTATGGGGGGAGTGTGGGGAGTGCTGTAATACTACACCAGCGTCAGTGTGTGACTGACTGGTCTCCCTCTATGACTTATTTAGCCAAGCTCCCTGACCATGAGGTCCATCACATAGGGCAGTGGATGGCGTCAGTGTTTCTGTTTACAAATTTAGCTCCTTGCTTGAGTGGATTATGACATCCGAGCGGAGCTGGGCGAGAGGGGGCGAGTCTGACCGGAGAGGTGTGAGGCGAGCGGCGTTCTAGTTCAGGCCAGAGAGACTCCCAGACTACCAGGACACCACTAGCCGTTGGATTGTGTGGATGCCGAGCCTGTGAAGCAGCTAGAGAGAGTGTGTAGACGAGGTGAATCGGTGGAACGACTCAGCAGCACAGGCCGTCTGATGAACCACCAAACAGCCACTTCCTCCCAGCCCCCGGCAGCCCTCTCCGCCCCGAGGCCTGTGGGCAGAGCAGCAGGAGCTGGTGTCAAGATGTCGGTAGGAACACCACAAACTGGCGTGGCCTCCTTCTCCCGTCGCATGCCAATGCAGGAGGTCGTGGAAGCTGGGCGAGGAAGAGAGCGTCTCTCTCTGCCGACAGCTGGCTTGATCGTCTGCGCGATGTGTCGTCCCGGGTTTTCAGTTTGTCGAGTTGGAGTTCCGCTGCGCTGGGCTGCGGTTGTTGGGTTTGCTTGTCGTGTGTTTGTGTGCACCAGACTTCTCTGTTGAGGGGGGTTGTTGTCAGACTCAGTAATAGTTGTTTCCCCCCCCTTGTCCTCATCTACACAGCTGTGTACGGTATAGCAGGTGTGTGAGACAGATGTGGGGCACCACTTCTCTTCTGAAACTAGAAAAAAAGCAAATCTGCTGCTGTGCAAATGTCAGTACTAAACCCCTACTGTGAAATAACAAGCGGTGTGTGGGTACACCTAGTTTAAGCACGCCCATGGGCTTTGAAGAGGAAAAAGCTTTTATCTGTCTGTTTCTTGACTAGCATGACTAGCCTTAGTCTGGCTACTGGTGATACGTTTTTGTTCCTCCTTCCTCCATAGACGCCCAGCTCCTGGGCTGAGGAGACCCGGGGGAGGAGGAGTATCGGTGGGCACAAGCGCTCCGCGTCGTGGAACAGTGCGGAACACTTGAGGGAGGTCAGTAAAATCCTTTGAGTTGAATAGCAGTTGGAACAGTTGCCCTGTCACTCAAAAACGTCATGACGACCCCATCGTCGTTAGGCAGATTTCGTTTTCCTCGGCTGTTGTCCGAGTTAGCCCTCCTTTTTATAAAAAATGCCCTCTCACAGCCGACGAACATGTCTTTTTCAGTCCGTCTACATTGAAGCCTTTTCGACCTTCTCTCTGTGCTGGTTCTCCCCTCAGGTGGCCACGCTCAGGCACCAGCTCCAGAAGAGGTCCCGACACGCTCCACCCTCGGGAGGGTGTGAGAGGCCGCACCACCCTGTACCTGGAGGCCCCGTGCCAGGCTTCACCCAGGTACATTTTGTCATTTAGTCATTTAGCAGACGCTCTTATCCAGAGAGACTTACAGTAAGTACAGGGACATTCCCCCAAGACCAGTACAGTGAAGTGCCTTCCACAAGGACACAACATCATTCAGAACAGCACAGGAATCGAACCGGCAACCGTCTGATTACTAGCCCGATTCCCTAACCGCTCAGCCATCCATAGCCCCCATAATTCTGCATGTTTCTGGATTGCTAATCTAGAGTCAAATAGCCTTCCACGTGGTCCCAGAATCATGAAATGCATTGTGTGTACTTGTGTGAAATGTAATGTGTGTACTTCGGCAGTAATGCGTTTTAGTCTTAACACGCTGTAGTGTATGTGATTGTGAAAAAAAGGTGTGTCTTGCCTATGACATTATGAAGGGTAGGACTCTGAACATGCAGTTGTTTGAGCCTAGTCTCTGAAGGCAGAACAGGGAGGAGCTAGCAACAGTAATATATAAACAGCTCAGCTTTTCTTAGGAGCTGGTGTCATCAAGCTGCCTTCATCACTGCCATGCTATTGCAGAAATGCACAGGGAAACATATTATCTCAGTCTAGCACATATAGACACGCACAGGCTCTCGTTAAACACCACAGCCTTTTAATAACACCCTTTCCTGTGTTCAAGTATGAGCCTAAGCACATGTACTGTTTACTCCCCAGACACACTCTCTGACGCCCCTGAGCAGACTGGCTCCTCGACTGCGGCGCAGTGTGGAAGGGCTGAACCTGGAGCTGGAGGGGGTGTTTGTGTCTGAGATCCCGGAGGACCTACACCAGGTGAGAACATCTTAGATCAGAGGTCTTCAACCCTGGTCCTCAGGGACCCCACTGTCCTGCACGTTTTAGATGTTTCCCTGCTCCAACACACCTGATTCAAATGAATGGTCGTTAACAGGCTTCTGCATAACTAGATAACGACCCATTCATTTGAATCAGGTGTGTTGGAGCAGGGAAACATCTAAAACGTGCAGGACAGTGGGCCCTGAGGACCAGGGTTGAAGACCTCTGTCTTAGATCCATCACTCAAACCGTACACACATCTACCATCTCACATTGCTCCTCCCGAGGTTTCTTCCATTTTTTCTCTTGCATTGAGTTTTTCTGGGAGTTTTTCCCTTGTCTTCCTTGAGGGTTTAGGTTGGTTGAGGGTCAGCTCTATGGGCGTATGTGAAGCCCTCTGTGACATGCTGCGGTAAAAAGGGCTATACAAATACATTTTTATTTGATTTGATCTACCACAATGACCTTAGCCGTAGGTGTATCCTCCCACTGCAACCCCTCTAAGTCATCCCACGGTAAAGTAAAGTAGTCGTTGTTCTTACAGTCTTGTCGTCTTTCCCCAACGTTTTTCTTCTTCTTCTGTTCTAGCTTCTGGAGGTCCCAGATGGACACAGAGCCCCTGTTCCTGCCCAGAGATACAGCAGCGGTTCTCAGAATGACCCGTCCCCTGTCTCCCTGGACCCCGGTCTCCTCTCCCCGTCCCAGTCCCCCTGCCTCATGGGAGAGTCAGGTCAGTGAAGAGGGAACCATTTCGTGCCAATATATTTACGATCAGAGAATCCGATCTGGAATAACACATAAATGTTCTCGTGTTTTTTCAGACCATGTGGACAGCGAGACCCTGTGTCCGTCTCCCACACCACCTCTCGTGGTTCTGGAACCTTCTATATTCCAGTCCTCGTCTTCCCCTCGTCCCAACAAGACCTATTCCTTCCAAAGGGAACCCCCTGAGGGCTGTGAAAGAGTGTGCGTGTGTGAGGAGGCCATGTGGGTAACACTAACGCTGTGTGAGACACTCACAGAACCAAAATTACATTTTGAGAACCGAATCGCTAACCGTTCTCCTCCTCTCTCTCCCACTATCTTAATGCTAGGTCGCCCAAAATTACATTTTTGAACAGAATCGCTAACCGTTCTCCTCTCTCTCCCACTATCCTAATGCTAGGTCGCCCAGTCAGGGTGTGCCTGTCATCAAGCCTTCCTGTCCTGACCCCAACAAGGTGAACTTTACCCCTCATGGAGGCTCTGCATTCTGTCCCTGTTAGTTTGCTGAAGCCTCTCCTGCCCTCCATGGACCTTCTCTTCCGCGGCCTGTCGGTCTCTCCCGTCACCGGCTGCTCTGGTCAGGGCTCAGTCACCTATCAAGCACCAGTGCATGCTGGGTATCTGAGTGGCCCTTTCCAAGACTCCACCATGTAAAACAAAAACGATTTACGAAATCGTAAAAATGATTTATTTAGATGTGAGGAGAAATTTTGTTTCAAAGACAGATGGGTTAGCCTACAATGCTGTCCAAGCTATGAAGAACGCTGTGATTTAAATCTGATCAAGTTCGAAAACGGTGAGAATTTATGTCTACAGAGTCGTCTCCGTGAGACTGAATATGAACTCTGACATCTGAGCTTTGTGATAGGGCTTCAGATGGAACCAAATGTCCCTACAAGGCACACCCTTTGCAAGAATTGTGTTTGAATGTGTAAAGAATATTTTTATACTATTTGTTCAGGCTATGATAATGATCATAATTAATATTCTAAGGTAGACTTAACCATTTGACAAATGATTATCAACTCTCTAAAGAGGTAGAAAATAGGATTACATAAACAAAAATAAGGTTTATTAAATGCTACCATTTCATTTTTTGGGGGGTAGCAAGAGTCATGAACTAGGCTCTAATTTGGATATTACCCACAACCACATTTTTTATGTTTAGCAGAAGATGAGCTCAAAAGTGCTTTTTAGTCAGTCTGACAGAACACATGGATTTGATTCTGGGTTGGTTCGATCATTTCATAAGTTTGTAACCTATAAACTTTCAAAACTTGTTTTGTTTTTGTTGAAAATATACTTGTTGTGAAAGGCCGTAAACTCGTTCTAAACCCCAATGCCAGCACTTAGATGAAGTATTTCAAGCATGGAAGGGATATACTGTATTTGTTTGGGTTTGGATGTTTATGGTACTGTTTTTATACTCATTTATCTTTGAAATAAGTGTTTGTTGTTCTTCTAAATGTTATCTAGCTATAATTTTGTGGTTTACAGTTGGTTTGTTGCTGTAGCTTAGTCTCCCGTGAGTTTCTGGTGTCTGATGGACGTTCTGCCAATGTTCACTTTGTTTGGACCCATCGATGTGTCAGTGTTTAAGTTGGGATTGATTTGCATTTGTGGTATTATGGACTGAGTTCCTCACCAAAACGTGTTGTGTAGTTCAAAACACTTTTTTTAAAATATGTTTTTTTTTCTCACTATTATTTTTGAATTCACTTGTTTTTGAGATGTGCAATGACAAGTATTAGAATGGTCTATTGTTATTTTTTTTATGATTCACTATACCTTTCTAGATGTTTTATACGCATGTTAGTTGCGGACACTAATAATAAATAAATAAATAAAATGGTAACATGGTGACGATTCATGGACTATAACCGTGTAAGCCCGTCTTTGTTGACAACTTCTTCCACGGACACGTGTAGCTGTCCAGCCCCGCCTTTTCAACAAATTGTCTTTCTTCATTGGTCTAATCAGGCTCGAGATTGCCTTATTTGGACCAATACAATTCGTACACATCCCAAGACGACTAAATGTTATGCGACCGTTCCAAGAAAGGCCCCAACATATCTGAATAGGAGCCTGTATATTTTGCCACATTTTTGCAATCGTAAATGTTTTCGTGTAAATGATTTGGACTTCATGTATTCGCAGGAGTATGCAACCATCCAAAATGATGTGCTACAGTATGACCACTTGAATTCAGTATGACAAAAATCCTTTATCATTACCAAGTTTGTGTTATGTCGCACTGTGTTGTACTGAAACAGTAGGCAAATCCTTCCACTCCTTGACTCCTAATCTTCGGGTCCTCAATCGTATTATGTACTGACGCGTCCATATGCTCAATGAAAACATTCCAAATGTACACCGGTTATCACTGACAGAAAATTGACCGAATGAGAAGAGAATAACATAAACTTTATGTTGGTGTGTAGGGTCAAATTACTCCGTTTCAGAAACGGAGTAAATTGAATAGACGGGCTCTATAATGGCTGCTCTATAATTCCATCTATTAAAGATTGATATCTAGCTAGCTAACACTATCCGAGTCTTGGAAGTATACGGGATTTTAGGGTGAATTATTAAGTATAATTAGTGGGACCATCAAATCCCCCTTCGGCGTCACCATTTCCGGACTTGTGACATCTGGGATAGTGGAGCGGGACGTTGGTTTACGGGGTACGGGTAGTGGTGTCGTATCGGTTACCATACCCGGACTCGGAGTTCTCGGGGACAGCATGGCCTCAGGAAAAGGGAAGAGCTCGCTTCTTCAGAATGAGCGACTACGATTCATTGTCTGTTTCCTAGGAGTTTTTGTTTGTTATTTCTACTATGGTATATTGCAAGAAACAATGTAAGTAGCCTAAGCCGTTGCCACATCTTACCTCACCTTGTGTACGGTTGTATTCATTGCAACGCTGCTATTCAGTCGTGCATTTGTCTATTTATGATTGCTCAATGCTATGAAATGTTTTATGTCTGATAGCGCTGAATACAACTACTTTCTAACTAGCTAAATGAAGAAGTTGACTCTTATGGTATGCAGCCATGCACCATATCTTCTTACAGCTAATGTGTTGGCACTGGTCCACTCTGCCACAAGAACTATTGAATGGCTTTCCGCTTCACCTACATTGCCGCATAACAACTTAAATTGACAATTTGTATACCATCTCTCTCTGATAATCCAGTTGCATACAGACTGTATACATGGTAGCTCTGTAATGATCTTTGTCTTGTCACCTCAGCACACGAGGACAGTATGGCCAAGGGGACCAAACGGAAAAGTTCCGATTTGCCACAACCTTGGTTTTAATTCAGTGCATCATCAACTCTATGTTTGCCTGGATCTGTAAGTATACTGTCCCAAGCCTAGTGTCTGTTTCATTAAAATATCTGAGAGATGGTTTCAATACGTGCTATCGCTAATGTTTTTAACTTGTTTTGATTATGTACCTACCCCTGACTGATTGTTGCATCCGTTGCCCTTCCTCGCCAGTAATCCAGTTTTTCGAGGGCTCTACCAAGGACCACACCAGGAGCTGGCTCTATGGTCTCTGTTCCCTCTCCTATCTGGGAGCCATGGTTTCCAGCAACTCTGCCCTTCTGTATGTCAACTACCCAACACAGGTGAGCCCAACTGCCGTTTCTTCTTTGTAATTACAGCTTCCAGATGTATGGTTGTTGTAACCATGTATATTCTGTGTTTATAGGTGTTGGGGAAGTCCTGCAAACCCATCCCAGGTTTGTTTGATATTATATTGACCTATCAACCTCTTGTCTTGTCCCTCCCTCCTTTTTCCCTCCATACCACCACCAACACCACATGACATAACTGTTTAACTCATTTGAGTGACCGGCCCACAAGTTTGAGAGATTTGTCTTGTCTGTTAATAATAACACACACTATAAACAATTTTGTTAGATTTGAAAGAAGTGGAAAAAAACGTTAAAAGTGTCTGGAAGCACATGTTCTCCTTTCAGGATATATGTAAATGCAAATACTAGAGGCTTTGCCCCTCCCTCTTTTAAGCAAATCACTCCATGACTTGTAGTGTTACTGTACTCTGTACTGTGAATTGGCTTGGTTTGCACTTTACACAAGGCTTATCTTGTGCCTCGGTCTGTCGCAATATGCAAACTCTGTGGTCTCGTGTCCATTCCACGGTCACACTAGTCCTTGGGCAAGTCACTTCACCCTACTTGCCTTTGGGGAAATGTCTCTGTACTTATTGTACAGGTGCTTGTCATATTATTAGAATATCATAAAAAGTTGATTTATTTCGCTAATTCCATTCAAAAAGTGAAAAGTGTATATTATATTCATTCATTACACACAGACTGATATATTCAAATGTTTATTTTTTATTTTTTTATTTGATGATTATAACTGACAACTAAGGAAAATCCCTTCCTCTTCACAATACCCCATAGATTTTCGATGGTTTTAAGGTCAGGCGAGTTTGCTGGCCAATTAAGAACAGGGATACCATGGTCCTTAAACCAGGTTGGCACTGTGTGTAGGTGCTAAGTCCTGTTGGAAATTGAAATCTGCATTATAAATTGAGAATACTCTAATTATATGACAAGCACCTGTAAATCGCTCTGGATAAGAGCGTCTGCTAAATGACTAAATGTAAATGTATGTACAGCTATTAGTAATGTTCTAGTAAGCTCCTTCTCTGTTTCTGATTCCACAGTAATGATCCTCGGTGTGACTATACTGAGGAAAAGGTACCACCTGGCTAAGTACCTCTGTGTGTTGCTGATTGTGAGTGGGGTGGCCCTGTTCCTCTACAAACCCAACAAGAGCTCAACTTCTACAGATGAACACGTTTTTGGTTTTGGGGAGGTGCTATTGGTGAGTCCAACCATTCAATGTACTATTCAACATGTCAGATTTTATTTGTAGTCGTTGTCTTTCTGTGTGTCCTTGTCGACTCTCTGTGTGTGTGTGTGTGTGTGTGTGTGTCTTTTGGCATGTCTTTGAGTGACACTGTTTCCCTCTCTGCTTCAGTTGATGTCTCTGACGATGGACGGTTTGACGGGTGTGGCTCAGGACCACATGCGGACTCGCTTCCAGACTGGAGCCAATCACATGATGCTCAACATCAACATGTGGTCCACCCTGGTGTTGGTACTCGGTGAGTCTACCCACTCATAGGTACTCGTAACTCTCGTGCTGTGTTCACACCAAACACGAAGCGAATTATCCTCACAAAGAAGCACATTTGAGCTTTTAATCTCTAGGAGCCAGAAATGGTCAAATATGTCAACGTAATTGTTTTTTAAGCATGTTTGCATTGACTTCACATGTAATCTCGAATCATAATTCGCTTCGCTTTCGGTGTGAACATAGCATTTTGCCTCCTTCCACCACCAAAGAGAGAACTGCTGTTACTGCTTACTGCCACTAGGGGGTGCCCTCCTCCAACAGTTGCAAAAGCAATTTTTTCCTGGAACCATTAGTTTGACTGCTGGCTAAATCCTGCAAATTCGTTTTGAACAGACAATAGCTGTTAAAAAAGTAGTTTGAATGTCTCAAATGAAAACATCTTCATACGTGTCACTTCCTGTTGCCCCCAGGTGTTTTGTGGACAGGTGAGGTGTGGGATTTCCTGAGTTTCACTGAACGCCATCCCAGCATCCTCTTTAACATCCTTCTGTTTGGATTGACAAGTGCTTTAGGACAGGTAAATCTTAAATGTGTGCATTGTTGGCCGTGTGTGTGTGTGTGTGTCTAATACGATGATAATGCGTTACGTTATATAAGTGTCTCAACATGCAAACCTTAGAAAGATTCTACAGCCATTCATTCCTTTGCCTCCGATAGACCTTCATCTTCATGACCGTCGTGTACTTCGGGCCTCTCACCTGCTCCATCGTCACGACAACGCGGAAGTTCTTCACCATCCTCGGCTCTGTGATTCTGTTTGGCAACGTCATTACTACCATGCAGTGGTGCGGCACTGTTCTGGTCTTCCTCGGTGAGCATCGACGCCAAACTTGTGAATTCTGGCTCAGTCTCTGCTTTGCTGTCTCGTGTCTGTCCGTCTCTCACTCTTGCTGTCACTCTCCACCCTGCGCTCCTGCTTTCACTCCTGCCTTTACGTCTTGGGAGTATTTGATTGGCTGATTACACGCCTTTTGTCTCTGCCCAGCTTGTCTTTGTAAACCTTAACGTGTGATTTCTTATTCTAGGTCTTGGTCTGGATGCCAAATTTGGCAAGACACCCAAGAAGACGACTTAATAAGACACTAATCTGGAACATGTGACAGACAAACTGAAAGTGTAGGGCTCAGTTGCCACGGTATCTTATTTTCTTCTCTCCCTGCAGAGGTATGTGCCAATAGCTTTATGGTTTATTTCTATTCCATTCATATTTTAAATTAATTTACCTACTTGTGAGGAGGACATTGGACTGAATGAAGACAAGAACGGAAGAGGTGAAAAGGCGTCAAAACCAACAGCCTACTGAGATCTTATCTCCAGTATTTACCTGGGGTACTCGACATTACAGAATGTCTGGTTTCAACGGTTTTGCTAGTATTTGTATGTTTGAGAAGTACACAAGATGCCCTTCTTGGACATGTTATATAGCACACCTCTTTTTGTTCGCTCATGCCAGCACTTTTATTCATATCTTGGATGATGGATAACTTTGATTACATTGTATGAAACTGTAATTTCATATCCAGTCAAAGATCATTTACAACGAAAATGTTATGGAAATATTAACAATAAAAGGGAAACACTTTGTCAGCAAAGACTCAAAAATGTTTTCACAACTTTCTCTAGTCTATTAAAGTATTCTCGGACAGTTTAAAAAAGAGGGTACAGGGTTCTTTTGTAATAGAATTACAACCGAATGGAATAAAAAATTATATGGGCAACGTTTGTCAAGCCTGTGTCATCGTGTATTCATATTGTGTTTTGTTGTATGGCCGGATACACAAATATTTATAAACGGTAATATCAATCGTCAATATATGGAGGGCGACCTGTCGCACTTGGAGAATGGAGTAGGCAACAAACCGAGTTGGACCCCTTGGTGGTTGATTCCCAATATACACAATACAAGGCTACCGATTAATAAACGGCAAATTGCCCCTTTACTGCTATTTAAAATCCTAGCCATGCTCATGTCGTAAGATGCCGCTGCAGGCTAGGAAATCGGTAACGGAAAGATCAGTAAGCCATTAAATACGAACTAATAACTACTAATATACTATAACACAAATGATATAGTTAGTAGATACATCTAGCTAATTACTTATATATCCTTGGCTGGCACTGACTTCAAATTGTGGAGAAAGCTGCATTATTGGCAGAACGTCAGGTTCTGACACCTATGGAATGCTGCGATGTGAGGTACTACAGATGACCTTGATTGACATTGAGAGGCAAACAATATCTTAAATTACACTTTCATTTTGACTATTCTAATGAGATCTATGACGTGTGATCAGACTAACTGCAAGCATACGCTTTATAATACATTAGAAACATCAGAAATTATTGACGATGGTTGGACAGTTTGATGTGAAAATATTGCCAGATTAAAATAAACGTAATCGCTATATCCTCTTAACCATATTATAATATTCTATAGATTTAAAGGAACCTCAGTCGCGTGTGTAATAATTAAATAAATGCTAGTTTATTCATAAATTACTATAGAAACGAATGATGTGGGACATTACCAGTCAGGCAGCACGGGCAGCAAAAAGGACCCCATTTTATATAGTGATCGGGCAGTAGCGGTCTCGGTATTGTTTCTCACTATTTTTTGGCAAGGCCAACGTCAATCCAGATATTACGGTACCAGTTGGGATAAATAAAGACATACAAACGCCAGAATGCTAGCTACCGTCAGCAAGCAACTTAAATCCCACCCCGCAGTAAGTACGGTTGTTTTCTAGTGAAGGGCATATGCTTTATTTAGCTACTTTTTGTGTGGCACGTTTCGTATCCGTAGCCTAGACTAGCTAAATTGCTAAACAAGATTGTCAAATTTGTTAATCCCTGGCACGATTCAAATGGGGAGTTTTAGCTTTTTTTAAACATTTTTTATCCTTATTAATGTATTACTGTACCTTATTATTTTAATTTGACGTTTACACAATTTGCCGTTTTGTAGTTATATTTGTAGCTATATTTGTAGCTAGCTAACATGAGCTAGGAGTCATTAGCTACCGAAGCTACCGGCAGTACCCGGCCCTAGGTCACACACTACATGCCACAGTCCAATCTAACTTGAAATCAATCGTATATATGTGATATTCACTAGATGATTTTGCAAAGGACAGGAACGCTTTTAAAAATAAATTTACTGGATACTAGTATTAGGTTTAAGTAGCTGTCAACAAGCCAGCTGGAGAAAGTGATCTAAGGTCACGTGATATGCCTACGGACCTCAAGGGCGAAACGGGGGTGACGTGGGGACAGAGCGATCGCTATTAAACAAAGCTCTACGATAAGATGTTTATTTGTCCTCATTATCAACGGCAAAGTATATGTTTGTTTTCTGGAAGTTCTTTACACTCTTGTTGTTGACATCCCGCCCTATCTCTTCTTCTGTCCACTGCAGCTGATCCCCCTGTTTATCTTTATCGGTGGTGGGATGGTCATGTCCGGCGCGTACCTTTTCCGTCTCGGTATGGGTCCTCATGTCTGGTAAGAATCCCGATGGAAGTGCTGTCACGGGTCGTGTAACGGGTATGTAACGAACGTGATCTTGCAAGTTCCGTCAGAGGTATCTGGCACTGTTCACTCCCACCAACTAGGAGATCGCTCCATCGAGAGCGCTCGCCACCTCTGGCTTCCCAAGCGCCACCACTACCAACTACGCCAAAGAAAAGCTAGCTATTCAGTGACGCGGGTGGCTCATTACATACCTGAGGAGTGAGTTTCACCGATATACATCGGCTACAGTCGTACACGGGTCAATGTTGTGATAAGGGCACATCGAGTGATAGCTAGGTGTAGTATCCAGTTCAGTGTAGCCGTTGTGAATCGGTGAAACTCACTCCTCAAGTATGTAACAGGCCACCCCCCGCGTAGCTGGTAGTGGTGGCGCTTGGGAAGTCAGAGATGGCGTGTTCGATCCTCGGTAAAGGATTAACACGGTCCGGAAAACTCTGACGGAACTTGCAAGACCACGTCTGTTACATACCCGTCACACCAGCCCATGAGAGCAGATCAACTGTTTTGTTTACTTTGAATTAATTCACACTGTGCAGTTTTTTTATTATTATTAAGTATACTTAATCCTTTCTCAGTTGGGACCGCAAGAATAACCCCGAGCCCTGGAACAAGATGGATGCCTCAGCTCAGTACAAGGTATGGTAACAGCGATTTGCAGCGCGATCATTCGACTGTTTGTTATTGTTTGTAATCCAACTTTCCCATGGTCTATACCTTGAATGTATACACCCATAGTGTAGATCTAGAACCGTGTACACAGTTCCTTCCGAGGATTATTTTGAGACAGGGACTAGAGCCAGATATGTCCATGATCTGCAGTCAGTGGTGGCTTATCCCTGCTTTGAATTAATTAATAAGGATAAGCTTGTTTACAGGTACCTTGATGGTAACCGATCTGATCAGATGATTCTCTTGCCAGTTTATTGAGACACCATCCATCACTAGGGTTACGGAGCATGGTTACGGAGCATGGTTACGGAGCATGGTTACGGAGCATTCCGTCCTGAACATGTTCTTTCTGTTCTCGTCTAGTTCTTCACCGTAAACATGGACTACAGCAAGTTGAAGAAGAACGGCCCAGACTTCTAAACACGTACCTGCTGTCAAAGTGTTGCAAAGTTAAAGGGGGAAAACATGTTGATAACACCTGGACCTTTTGAAAGCCCAACTCTGACCCCAATGGATGTACAGAATCTAACCCGAACACATCTTTATCTTGTTGAATTTCCCCTTTCGGTCCCATTGCACTTTCTTTGCCACCTTATATATATATTATTTTCCTTATTCTGTAAAGGTATCTAGGGTTGGCAATAAAGTGAAGGAGATATCTCCTGCATACAGAGAAAAACAACATGTCTAATTTCTTTTTTTATTGTAGAAAAAAATACACTTTCGCAGGATGTAAATTCATGAGTAATTTAGTCTATTATACTTCAATGTTTCTTTCAAAAGTGTGAAGTACAATGTGATTGTATTGGCTGGAAGCCAGCCATGTCTACCGTCATGTTATTGTACTATATTTAGCTTTTACAAGGTTTTTAAGATTGCTGACAAAAGGATATCTTTCCAGACACACTTCTTCAGAATACTTTTTTGTAATCATTTCCAAAAAATATTCGCAGGGCTCCATCTAGTGGTTCTAAACAATACACATTTATTATCAAATGCAGTACTTAAAAAATACACAGATGAGCCAAACATTAACCACCTGCCTAATATGTTGTTGGTCCTCCTTGGTCCATGGAGGCTCAATCTGATGAGATCTGGAGAATATGGAGGCCAGGGAAACATCCTGAATACTTCAGCGGTTTCCTTTAAACCATTCCCTAACAATGTGTACACTGCAACATTGCAGTGCATTGCATCTTACAGTGAAATATGCACATTATCCTGTGGAATTAGGCCACTGACACAAGGGAATGCCAATGCCATGAATGGTTGTACCTTGTCTGCTCTCGTGTATTTGTTTATCTGTTACACATTTCTCCTGCATCCAACACGAGAGCTGGTTGTTCATTTACCATCGACCTCTACCCCAGCCTCTACCCAGACCTCTACCCCAGACCTCTACCCAGCCTCTACCCCAGACCTCTACCCCAGCCTCTACCCAGACCTCTACCCAGCCTCTACCCCAGCCTCTACCCAGACCTCTACCCCAGCCTCTACCCAGACCTCTACCCCAGCCTCTACCCAGACCTCTACCCCAGCCTCTACCCAGACCTCTACCCCAGCCTCTACCCAGACCTCTACCCCAGCCTCTACCCAGACCTCTACCCAGACCTCTACCCCAGCCTCTACCCCAGCCTCTACCCAGACCCGTGACGTGTGCACTTGTTTGTACATGTTATTTGCTTCACCTTTGAGCGGTCTAAATGTTTTCGACTCATCAGTGTATACTTTTATTAATATGCTGCACAAGTTGCTTTAGATTAAAATCACACTTGGGTTGAAATACAGGACAACCTTTCACTGTAAGGTGATTTTTTAATATATTTTTTTATTGCTTCAAGTGAGCAATTATAATTTTGTCTGGAGAGCATTAAATGGAGCAGATGAAAGCGAGGCTCGGCAGAGGGAGGTGTGCCGTGTTTCTTCTTATAGAATGTCAACGCTCTCTCTGCCTGATGAGTTTGTAAATGTCAACAGGTCACACTGTGCATTTTTGTGGCTCGGAAATGTGCAACGAGGATGAGCAGCCGACGCGACAAAGAAAATGTCAACGAGACCTTCACATTTGAATAGGAAGCCGAGTCTCGCCTACCCTTTCGGAGTGTGAAGCACACTTTGTACCTTAGAGAATAATTGTTTCAGATGAGTTTCCGACTGACTGCAACTGTCATCTGTTCTTCTAATATATTTTGCACGATTGCTTTGTACTTTGTCACACTCGTTATAGACTGCATATGATGACGCTAGGTTCAGTAGGCTACAGACTATATGTTAATGTGACTTTACTGTATGTATAGCAATTGGGAATGCAATGTAAAAACAGTAACCATTGCCTACTTTTGAGTCGTTATATATTGAAATGTGTGACGTTATAGATACAGGCAACATGTGAACCCCAACACCTGTAGCAGCAGAGCACACTGTGATCAGTGGCATAACAGAATGATAATGTGTAACTGGTGGTAGGAGTCGCTAAGGGGGAAGACAGCTGTTACAGTCGAACACGGATACCTGATGGGATTGGAGTGATTGATAGCCTTGTGTGTTGATGGTAATCTTGCTTTCCCCAGATCTATAGCGTGCCAGATTCCCCCTTACACACCCTTTTTAAAACATTTATACCTTGTTCTCGGTGACTGTTTGGTTTCTTCCTCTCTCTCTCTCTCTCTCTCTCTCTCTCTCCCTCTCTCTTCCTCTCTCTCTCGTCTCTCTTCCTCTCTCTCTCTCTCGTCTCTATCGTCCTCTATCTCTCTCGTCCTCTATCTCTCTCTCTCGCTCTCTCTTCCTCTCTCTTCCTCTCTCGCTCTCTCTCTCTCTTCCTCTCTCTGTCTCTCTCTCCTCCTCTATCTCTCTCTCTCTCTCTCTTCCTCTCTCGCTCTTCTCTCTTCCTCTCTCTGTCTCTCTCTTCCTGCTATCTCTCTCTCTGTCTCTCTCTTCCTCTCTCTCTTCTTCCCCTCTCTTTCTCTCTCTCTCTCTCAAGTCTCTCTCTTCCTCTCTCTTCCCCTCTCTTCTCTGACTCTCACTCTCTTCCTCTCTCTTCCTCTCTCTCCTCCCTCTCTCTCTCTCTCTCTTCCTCTCTCTTTCCTCCTCCCTCCTCTCTCTCTCTCTCTCCTCTCTCTACTCTCTCCTCTCTTCTCCTCTCTCCTCGCTCTCTCGCTCTATCTCTCTTCTCTCTCCTCTCTCTCTACTCTCGCTCTTCCTCATCTCTCTCTCTCTCCTCATCCTCTCGTCTCTCTCTTCTCTAGACTCTCTCTCTCTTCCCTCTCTCTCCTCTCTCTCATCTTCCTCTCTCTCCTCTCTCTCGTCCTCTCTCTCTCTCTCCTCGTCCTCCTCTCTCTCGTCCTCATCTCTCTCTCTCTCTCTGCTCTCTCGCTCTCCCCCCCTGCAGTATGCTCCTTTCAGAGAGCATCTAAGGCAGCAGCCTGGATAGATTTATCTAAACGCTTGTATTTCATTGGCCTGGTTTCTCTCCTTAGGGAGCCTTAGGTGAAATTTGGGAGAAATCCTCAGCCATCCTTCACTGGAACGTTTTTAACTTGCTGTCTGTTCACTTCAATTTTTGATCCATAGTCAACCATCTTAATCACGCAGATACACATAGAGTGCAAACCAAAGAGTCTATCGATGCTTCTCTGTACCAACACCATTACGTTGATCTCTCAGCTCCCTCACTTAGTCTGACAAAGTGTCATTTGCAGCAGACACACAAAAAGGTCAGGGCTGTCGATGTAGTTTTGAGTGAGGGATTGAGTAAGGGCACAGCAATTTAACAGCCAATTCAAGACGAATTCAATTGGAATTAATCATCCTGGAAATCTCAGGGACACTGGGACCACATTTGAGTCAGAGGCTCACTAGTTTAGAGAGTATCAAACGGGGTTTATTACGCCAGTTGGAACTATTTCTGATTGTCAAGTTGATGAGTTTCTCTCAAAACATTTTACACAAACATACAGGGAGTCAGGGTAGAGACACATATCAAAAACTGACGAATACAAGTGTGCCAAGTCGTCATCATCTATGGTATCATGCGTTTTGATGAAATCTGATTTATTTTCATCCATGGTTGGAAAGCAGGTCAAAATTTAAATAGCTGAAAATAGAACATCTGGCTGGGTCTTGTCAGTCAGCAATGCGTAATGAAATATGGAAATTGGGCCGCTCTTCAAAGAGACTCAGGCCCTCCGTGCCTTACTGGGTCTCTAGCAGCCTCTTCGACAGCCCCGGTACGACCCCGCCCCCTTGAAACGCGTGCTGCATTTCCAGGTGCCGCCGCCATGGCCCGAGACGCCGACGCTGCCAGCTCGTTAGCGCCCGCAGACTGGCAGAACTGGCATCTGGCATCATTAAACTTCAAACCCGCTTTCGACCCGGGGTGCCCGGCTCCTACGTTCGCCAGAAGTTGATTAGCGCCATGATATCCCCCCTCATCGAACCGCCATTTGTAAAAGACACTCAAATGGCAAAAGCATAATATCGTTATCCATCCGTGTCACCAGTCTATCCTCCTTTTGTTTTCCCAACGTCACTCTCTCCTCATAGATAGATTCTCCTTTTTGCTGAAAATGTCATGAATAATAATAACATAATTATTTCCCCCAAATGGTTCCCAGTGGACCCATTTGAGGCTCACTGATAATTTGAGAAGCTTTGTCTGCCTTGATAATGGTATACTGTGAAAGAGACATCATCTGTCCAGCCTTTGTGCTTTCATTGCTTTATAGTGAATCACCACAGATGAGTCGGGAATAATCCTGCTCCATTCAGTTGCAAGCTATGTGGACTGGTCCTCCACACAATGTCTCTCTTCAGTCCTAGGTGTAAACTCTATTATTTTCCGTCAGGTTGAGAGGTTTAAGGGGAGCACATGGGGATACAGACTGATTCAGCCTGTCACTGAATCCAAACATCCTGCAGGATTTCAAAAGTCTAGCCCATAACAGACGTTATTTAAAATGTCATTCACGCTTACAGAAAGCTTTTGCTACCGCAGTATCTTTCTTCTTGGATGTGCTGTAAGTGGGTCCATTAAAATGCTTTAAAGGTACCTCAGGGAGCTGTAAAGGCTGTGTGGAGAAACTACCGGTGCTGTGTTTCACTGCTGTGAGACAGAAGTCTTCAGTTATAGCTCGGATGATCCGTTAATGAACACAGACACCCACTCAACACAGGCCTCGTCAAGATTCTGTTGGAACTGAAAGAAAAATGTTAGGTCTTAGAAATCCCTGTTGTATTTAGCTCTTTCATAGAGCTTCCAACTGCCTTCCCATCCGTAGAAATTTCTGTCGATACGGGTTGGCTTTTATAGCTGGCGGCAACTATATTAGTGCCAAAAGTGTCCAATATACACATAAATGAGCTCGGGGTTAAAGGAAGTTCAAGAGATCAGCCGCTGAGAGCTCTTGATGAGGTCTCTGTTCTGCAATAGAAACGCTACATTGATTTGCCACACAGCACAGTGACAGAAAGGTCACCAAGCCACTCTGTGATAGACTCCCCAGCCTTGGGGTTGTGACACAACTCCTTGACCTCCGCAGTGTGGTTCTCAACGATTGGCTGCTCATCATGCTGTCACACCACACGTCACAAGGAGACCCTGGAACCAGTCCCAACAAACGGCATCATCTTTTTGTCCAATCGTCTTTCTGGATGTAGGCCTACAAACTGAGGCATTCGAAAAACCGCATATCTTCACGAGAACGTCCGTCAATGTCTTCGATTCTAGCAAGACGTTTTCTATCGACTTTAAAATGCTGATAAAAGCTGCTGTTCTTATTTCCACCATTTGGAGGCAGTACCAGTGTATGTGTTGTGAAGTATGATCTCTGTCTGTTTGCAGTTGACCCTGTGGGTTGGGGAGGGGCTGGGCTTGGGCACAGTCCCGTGTTCCCCTGGCTCCAGGGCCCCACTTTAGGCATCCAGCGCTGCATGCACAGACTGAAGAAGCATCCCTGGGTCTGGATCAGAACCTTCGGACTCCATCTGTCGCATCCTCAACACCAGAGGAGAGAGGGAGACTGGGAGAGTCAGAGACAGGTGTGCCTACCCACACCAGCTGCCACGGCAACCAGCATCTGCCCACAGCCAAGGAAACTTTCCTCACTTCTAAGCTTCTCTGACAGTTTCCAGTTGCTTCTCTCTCAGTCTGCCCCCCCCACCTCTCTGTCCCCTGTTCTCTCATGTATTAGTTGAGCCGGGAGCAACTAGGGAAGTCTAGAAACATTCATTCGTAATAATGTATCTCACATGTTATTTCTGGGAAACAGAATACGGGCGGGCAGAAAAATGGCTAAAGGTGCTACATGTTACTTACCCTAGGGGGCGCTATCACCTCTTAAAACATTCCAGCCGTTGGTTTGCAGTAACTCTTAGCATCCACTCTACCCGGTTCACATGCTTGTGGGAAGTGGTGTGATGTTATGTGGGAGAATGATGTTTATATCATGAGTTCTTTCAGGTCTGGGTGTGTGTTTTCAAAATTGTGGTGCCATTGTGTTGTCCCTGCTTTCAGGTGAGTTTCCTGTTACCACTGCATGACATGGATTGAAAGGCAAAAATTATGCTGGGGAAAATTATTAGTAATTCTCTCATCTTCTATACGAGCGTGTTTCCATTTAGTTGCAAATTGATACGTCTACAGGAGTGGAGATTCTGCAACATACAATGCAGCAGATGTGATTACTCTCTGCGGAGCCACTTACTTCATCTCAGCTGAAGTCAAGCAGTCACCACCGCTACATTAGCCCACTGTGGCGTTTTGTTAGCTACGCCATTACACTGCATAACGAAGACAAACGTAATCATTGTTCATTAAGGAATCCATAGTTCAAAGTACTTTTTTTCTAGGAATCGTATTGGATAAAATTGGACGTGTCTATGATAATCAGAAGTCACATAGACTCAGGCATGTGACAGTTCAATAGGCCCTGCTAGGATTGTCAGGAAAACATCTGATGGGGCTCTTGCCTCCTGCTGGGACACGAAATAAACAGACACATTCTGTATTTATAGCCGAAAGTCTACCACAGCCTACTACCGGAAGAGCCAGATGACATCTCAATACAGTGATACACGGTATCGAGTGATGCACTTTCAAAATGAGATTGACCGTTATGCGCGGGCCTGCTTGGTAACAGCTATGGTCTAAACCTGGAATGGATTTGTTTGAGGTGGTATGCCTAAAAACTCCATAAACATGGACTTGTACACACACCCATATGACCAGTAGAACGAATATGACCTGTTCAGTTCCAAAGCCCTTTTTACAACCCACGAACGATTAACAGCATGGCGCTACTACGCGACACCGCCAATATTTGCACAATAGAGAAGACAAATGCTCCAAATCGACCACATCCGGGCCCTGTAAAAAATAATAAATCTAATCCCATTGCTAGTTATTGCCTTCATTTGTCTCCCGTTTTATCATTACTGTGCAGGTGATTGACAGTCCCGCGAGGTCTTGTTGGTAACGGCTCACCTTCCTGTGCTCCGTGATGTGCACGCTCCGCTTGATGGACGTGCCTCTCAGGACCGCGCGCCGCACCTATCGTCTGATCATCCTTTATCTCTGACTAACATATTGGATTATTGATTTTGCCAGAGACCTGGCATGCGAGGAGTGGGGGTATGTGTTTTTGAGCATCCAGCAGTTCCACATATCTGTTGTTGTTGTTGTTCTCTCTTGGTCAGGGGCCAGTGTGAGTGCGTGACTCTAAAGTGGGGGGCTTAGAGTCAACCGAAGACTTGGCTGATCTAAAAGCAGGTTCGGATAAATCATTTTACTTTAATGTTACATGAATGGAATTTTGCACAAAACGTCGCTAGGCGATATTGTCAGTGGGCATGAGTTTGTCTGGTGTCCTGAGGTAACCACGGAGCTGAGGTTTCCTCTGGTGTCGGGATGAGTGCGTTGTGCTCTGTTGTGGGCTGGGTCACCACAAGCAAAGTGCCGGTTTGGAAAAGGGAGGGGAACCGAAATTTTGAATTAATTAATCTGTCCATGTGCCCTTGTTAGTCGACTGAAATATACCCCTCTGCTTCCTGTTCTGTTGGGCTGCAGTGTATCACGCAACATAGAGGTCAATAGACAGTGGTTAATAACCCAATAATGTCACAAACACACAAGCACAAATGAGCGCACACACACACACACCCCACCCCACTCCACACACACACCATTAGAGGAAGGACCATCTGGAACCATGCTTGTCCTTTGAAGAGATTAATTACTGGACTGTGGCTTCTATGCCAGCCATACACCAGCAGACGTCTCCGTGCTACACAGTGCTGTGCTAAGTGTGTGTGTGTGTATCTGTGTGTTTGTTTGTTTGTTTATGCTCATAGGAGGGAGTGGGAGGGGTTTTGAGGAGGGAACACAGGAGAAATAGGTAAGACTTTCATGCTTCCTCAGGAGAATCCCTGAATTAGGGCAGTCTGAACTGGGAATAGGGAGGAGGTGGGAAGAGACTTCAGTCAGGAGGATGTTATCAACATGGGACAGAGCTTTTATTGATATTAGTGTGTGTGTGTGAGAGTGTGTGAATGTGTGTGTGTGTGTGTGAATGTGTGTGTGTGGGAGAGAGATAGTCCATGTGTTTGTGAGATGTAAGTGAGAAGAATGTGTGTGAAAGATAGAACAAGAAAAAGAAAGACAGAAAAGGCGGAAACAGGAGTCAGAGAGAGGTAGCTGGTGAGTTGTCCTGTAAAGGCCTCCCTAAGTGAGGTGCCTCTTGCTGTTTACTGACATCAATGGACCAATGAAAAAGTCTGGCTGCATGCCTCAGCTCTGGCGTCAGCAAAGCTGGCGTCACACACACGTTAGCTGCTCACTTTCAGCAGCTCTCCGCCCCCCGTCCCTGCGGCCGTCTTGCTCCTCCCATCAGCAGCCTGAAAACAGGCAGAGCAGCAGTCTGAAAACAGGCAGAGCACCAGCGACCTGCTCCCTCGATCCCCAGCTGTCTGCATGAATTAGGAACATGCAGAGTAGCTACTGCTCCTAGATCACAGAGTCACACTGGAACATCTGTGCACCTGACCGCCTGTGGCACTTGGAGCCCTTGAGCATCGGAGAGTCTCCCGAAAGGACACTTATAACCGTCAAGCAAGAGAAATGTGGAATTACACTCCTCCCGAGACAGGAAGGAATCTATCTGAGATCTCCACTCTCTCTCTTTGACAGCCAGGATTGTCACCATATTTAGACGGGGGGGGATACTTGCTGTGTTTAGGTGAAATCATCCCACTTGACTGTGTGTGGAAATGCTGAATGTTGACTCTCTGCTTATACCTTCTTACTCAACGTAGTTTTGAACACACTGTATCTGTTATGTTCTGTGTTGTCAAGTCCTGTTTTTTTGTCTGTCCAGTCTATGTTCCAGGTCACATACCCCAAGACTCCTCTCCACATCTTCCAGTTCACCTTCCAACCAGACACACCTGTTACCCATCTACCGTTACCTGCACAGTTCATCTACCCTGGATTTCCACAGACTCGTTGCCAGTTCAAGGTTACTACTTGACGATAGTTTGTAGTTGCCTTGCCTGGCCTTTGCCCTGTGTTTGCCCTTGCCCTATTGCCTTGTCCTATTGCCTTGTCCTATTGCCTTGTCCTATTGCCTTGTCCTATTGCCTTGTCCTATTGCCTTGTCCGCTTGCCTTGCCCTATTGCCTTGTCCTATTGCCTTGTCCTATTGCCTTGTCCTATTGCCTTGTCCTATTGCCTTGTCCTATTGCCTTGTCCTATTGCCTTGTTCTTTTGCCTTGTCCGCTTGCCTTGCCTACCACTAATCTGCCTCTGCACTAACCTGTCTGTCTCTGTGCTACAGACACCACCATCTACCACCAACGGCTTCATCCTCACTCCCTCCTGCCTAGATTCCACGGACCTCACTATCGTTTCCCTCTGTGTGTGTGTGTGAGTATTGCATTTGAGTACACCTGTCACTTCCCGGGCAGCCGGAATCACAACAGTATCCATCCTGAACCCTGAATCTCTCAAAATGTATCTTTGCTTCTTCTCTCTCTATCCCACTTCCTCGTCTTCTCTAGACGAAATATCGGCAGGAACAAAAGCCACCTGTTTTTAATTTACATATTATGTAAATCAGGGCATGGATCTGTAATTAAGCAAACAGCTGAAGCTTACAAACAAACCTCGGTCTCTATTACTTTTCCAATAACTGACTTTCTGCTGCGTCGCTTTTAAGTGGCTAACCTCATTACTGTGTCTCTCCTGCTTCTCTCTGATTGGTTGGAACCAATGTCCTGCACCTGATTCAAGGTCTTTGATTATTGGAGCAGCACATTGTTTCAGCATGAAAAGAAGCAACTCATTTCACCCTCACATTCACATAAAAAATGATTTAAAATGTCTATGCTAGAAAGAATATTCGTTTTTTTCCACGTAGATAAAGCAGTTTAAATGTACTTGAATTTAAATGTAATCAACATCAAAAGGGCAGGCCTACGTTATCAATATTTTAATTGACTGAGTAGTGTACACATAGAAATCCCTACTAATTTAAGCAGGTCAGGTTCAGCATGATCTTGTTGGCTCTCATTTAGGAATAGGAATGCTGAACCTGAGTCCCACACACACTGGCAGGCTGAAGATTCAGCTGAGCCTGAATGATCACCATGCAGAGTGTATGTTTGGATCTGAGGTCACAGTGACCTGCTGGATGCGTGAGGTCTATGATGGTTTTTCAATAACATCTCCCCCCTGGATAACCTCTCAACATGGGGAATCAAAGGATTCAAAGCCCATTTGTACCAGGGCAGTCCACACCTCAAATTGGAAAAATCCAGGTCATGCATTTCTAACCTGACACACACACACACACACACACACACACACCCTCAGAACCCCCTCTCGCACACACACACAGACTTAATGCTATCTTAAATTTCCTCCCTAGTATTGATGGTGCCTTAATTAGACTTGATCAAAATGTCATGTAAGTTGTTGATTGAATATGTCCCTAAAACACGGCTGAAAAGCAACACTAAAGCATTGCTGTAGTACATGTATTGGTGTAAATTCAAATGAAAAAAATGACAATGTAAATGCTGTATGGTTTAAGGCAGTATAATTAAAAACAAATCGAGATTATTCATAGAAATTGTATATAACATAATTCAGGTGTTGTACTTTGAAAATCCAATATGTTTTTTGACTTATAAACAGTTATTTGATTCTGTCAAAGTTAACTGCGAGCTGAATTGCTAAATATTGCATATATTATATACAGATACCTGTATGAGCACACCAAGCTAAAGAACATTGTAATCCAGCTATTGTGAGACAATTATGATTCCAATTGCATTGCTCAGGCTACAGTCCAACTGTGTCCAAGCAGCGTCCACTTAAAATATCTTTCTCTCCCTATTCAAGTTTCAGTGGCTAATTAAGATAGTAATAATTGGCTCTTTTGACAGGCAATATGGGGAGAAAACTAAACTAGCAAATAAGACATTCATCCAGCAAGTATTACAGAGTATGGCTTGTGAAGATATCCTTTCTCCATCTCACACTAACAGACATTCTAGTTTCCACAAATGTATGCTAATGTCTCAGTGCACACAGAATCTAGTTAGGCTTCCAGCCCTCAAGAGGCCTCTCTGGCAATGTTCAAAATATATTTTCAACTTAATAATTTCATAAGGGGCGTTGTTTTTTCAACAGGCTGACGGATGGTGTATGTATTTCATGCTTATTCAAGCTTGTCATTAGAGAGAGAGAGAGAGAGAGAGACCAGCCACAAACAGAACCCCTTTCTCTCTCTTAAAAAAAAATCCTTGCATGGAATAAGAGGCTGTCTTCCAATGGTTGCCCCTAATTGGGGGGAGAAATAGTTTGTTTCTAACCGTGTGGGGATTTCAGAAAAGGTCCATTTGCCAGTGTAAGGAGCCATTAAACGCATAGTTAAATCCCTCTTCTCTCATATTGTGGGCTGGAATTTGGGGACTTGGTGATGGTGGGAGTTTTTGTCTGTTGGTACTCAGATTCTTCTAGAGGGGCATCCAGGGACAATGACACACATAGACATGCAACACAGCGTCCTCCACAGTCCGGTGGATTCTGCTTGTGGGGGGGGCACCGAGAACCCATCGTGCTCCAACGCCACGTCTTTGTACCACCAGACTGGAGAGCAGCACATGACAATCAATGGCTAAAAGACGAGCCCTTGATGTTCCCCGACTGGCTGTGCTCCTCGGTCTGACTTGTACTGCTTTTGTTTCTTTGTTGCAGTTGATTTTTTTCGCTCGGCGGTCTGATTCGGCCTGCAGCAAGCGGCTGGTGAGTCTCGGTGGAGATGTCGGCCTAAGCAGCCGGGTCTGAAGTGATTATGGGAGAGCGGTGTGAGAGATTCCTTCAGGGCCTGTGGGAAACCTACACACAAGGCTACACTGGCTCTGTGTTGATGGTGGCAATGAAAGAGAGGAGGACGCAGAGAGAGAGAGAGGATGATCTGAACAGATGGAGCGAAAGGTTGAGCCAGAAAGATAAAAGGGAAGATAAATGGCGGGAGGAAATTCACCCAACTATTAACTGTTGTCTTAAAGGATATGTTCATGCAGACATGATTTAATTGTTTACTTGATGGAACGTTAACAGGCTTACATGTATTTAAGCTAGGTGTGTACATATGTGTGTGTGTGTGTGTGTGAGAGAGAGCGAGAGTTAATTGTGTATTATTCATTTAATTAATCTGACATTTAATCAGCCCATAAGGCTTTTAACTCCAGTTTACAGACAGTTCTGTATGACATCATGAACATTCTATCATATGAGTTCTTAATGTCTGGTCTATCAAGTTCAAAACCAGCATAGTCATTGCCAACACATATGTGTCTAATGATAAAACTATCACTTTTTCATTACCCTGCTGTGATTGAAATCCCTTAAAACAACAACTGTTTTCTTGTCTCATGTTTCCTCTCTGAAGTGTTTTAATCCCAGGTCATAATTGTGCAAACAACACAATTAAGCAGCAAGAGTCTGTCTTGTGGACCTGTAACAATGAATTATTCACATCATCACACATTGTCTTTTAAAGTGCAGCCAAGCAATCAAATTAGTTTCTTCTTTTTTTGCCATTGCCCTGTTTTTCTCTAAAAGCTCGTCCTTCAGCAATCTCCTTTTCAGAGTGGAGGAGCTAAGCTGTAGAAAGGCAAGCTGACGTTTATCGCTGCCAAACAGACAAATCCACTCTAAATGGCCGAAGATGTTCACTCATTGGCTCAATAATCCATCGGAGAATTTACCCAGGGAATCAGACACATTGTTGTGGTCCTTGCTGTTTTTTTCCCCCTCTTTTAGTAACAACAATCCACATATTCTGCTCTACTTGAAGGATAGTTCTCCAATGAAACAGAGAAGGAATGAAAAGGGTTGGCCAAACAAATGCTAATGTGTAAAGTGATCTGCTGTGACACTAAAAGCACACACAGTGAAAGAACCCAGACGGATGAACTTGTTCTGTGTTCAGGTCTCAACTTTCCTTTCATACTGAAACTCCCTCCCTTCAGGTGATTCAGGGTTTGAATACTTTAATGACTTTAATAACTTCCTGCTCTAAACACATTGCTTTCTGCACTACATTACTGCATCTTGTACATTAGATTTTTTGTCATATTTGTATTTTTATATTGTAAATTAGGCAACTTATATAATATTTTTTATTTGACCTTTCATGGCGAATAAATCCCATTCAGATTCTGAAGGTTGTTGCCATGACGCTTCATTTGACAAGGGAATATGTACTTCCCTCCACAGTCACTATTCAATCCGCCAAAGTCTCCAGTGATACCTCTCCACAGTTACCGTCAAGACGCTTCCCGCGTTCAGCTTACTTTTCAACCCCTCCATCCCCTCCTCGCACCCCCACCCCTCCTCGCACCCCCTCCACCCCTCTCAGCTGTCCCCCCCCTCCCCTCCTCTCTCCCCACCCCACCCCTCTCAGCTGTCCCCCCCTCCCCTCCTCTCAGCTGTCTCTCCCCTCCCATGGTGTGTTGTAGTAATTGCATGAGAGCTATGGCCCTGGAGTCCTGTGTGTAATCCACACTCTATAAGCACTCTAATTGAAGTGCAAACTCAATACTCCCTCATCAGCCTTTTACTGGCTGTGCCTTTGCTTGACACCCCGTAGGTAATTACAGGGAGACTGGCAGTTCAATCACTGCTCTATAAAAAAACATAAATACATCCGCAGAAACACAATATAACAAAGTGATGCTGTTGTGTTCGTGTACATTGTTGTGTTTCCTCATCTTCGCAAACCCGTTCTTTCCTCATCCGTGCTGGTAATCCATCTCCTCTCGTTATTATCTGTTGATAACGATCACATTATTAAATAATGATTACATTATCTTAATAAGTGATTGTTGTGATCACGAGTAGTAATCATAAGGACAAGTATTCATAGTTGGACATACATGCAACCCAACACAGACACACACATCATCTTCTACTAATGTGTTGCTTATTTTGACAGTGTGTGTGTGTGTGTGTGTGTGTGTGTGCTCGCATGCTGTGTGTGTGTGTAGGAGTATGGTTTCACAGCTTTAATTAAACTTCCTATATTTTCTTTCAGCTTGTCCCCAAAGGGCACTATCTTCCTCCCCACCACATGCTTATTTATTTATAATTGCATTAAACTCCCTCCGAGCTGCCTGAGCGACTGCTGAACAAGGTGCCAGACCTTCAGACTGAGCCGAGTCTGTCACAGAGTAATAATGTTCGAGTTTATCGTGGAACCAACTGACAATCTTCCATATTTCATTGGCGGGGAATCACTAGTTTCACACATATGTAGCACGGCTGTAGATGGTTGTTTTAGCTCTATTAGATCTTGAACAAACTATCCATCATTTAAATGTCATCAATTGTAATTTAAGATGTATTCATAGTAAATACATCGTTGCAACTAAAGTCAGAGATGTGTTAGGATAAGCAAAAGTCTTGAATTCCGTTAAAATGCTAAAGTATTAGATTCCTTAAAAAAAATCACATTTTACCAAGGTTGACAAAATAGTACAACATCGTAATAAACGTTGTCATTCAGACTATCTGAAGGTTGGACCATTAACGTTTTCTATTTTAAAGCCTAAATAAGATTGACGTCCTGGCCTGACACATCCGAATTACGTCCGTGCCTTTCATTTAAGTTTTCAAAACTAATGCTGTGTTTTTCTCATGTGGGCGCAGCGTGCTATGCACAGGCGTGAATTACATATGCAGTAAACTCAATTTGTTTCACGACTAGTCCCGGGGTGGGCGTTTTAGCGCTTCAAACAAGAAAATCTCGCCCATCTGGGCTACACGAGATTCCAAATCGTGCATACCTCATCTATGGCTCTGAGTGTATATTTTCGTCATCGGCAGAACCCGGATGTAAAATGTCAACTGCTGTCAAAATTTGATCTTGACTGCGAATAAACAAGGAAAGGTGAGTTTAAAACCTACATCTAGCTGTGCCCTTATTGATGGGAGACAATAGTGACGATGTGGTGGTTATAGCTTGTGTGAGTGGGATCCTGTTTTCCGTACAACCGGCTTGTCGAGCTCGGTTAGTGTCCACACGGTCTGACCGAGCTACTGAGAAGATGCTATTCACCCCATTTCATATCAATAGGCCCCAATGAAAGTTCACAGAACTCCGGATGCATGGTCGCACAGAGTTCTAAATGATATCAAATTGTATGCCTTGGGGTAGTGATTGTATTTAAAATATCATGATATAATTTGATCGTGTTCTAAACAAAGCCTGACTGTCAACGCCGAAACAGTCGTTTAGCTAATAGCTATAGCATTGTAGGCCTACATGTACCCAAAGCTACATTATCTTTGTTAGTAAGAGGTTATACCTTTTTAAACCCCGTTCAGAATAAATTGGATGTTTTTTCTATTGTCTAAACATAGGAAAGTTAAGTTATCTTAGGACTTATGTTAGCTTTACCCAATCAGCTCTTCTTATAGCACACGCCAATTCCGAAACTTTCAGGCTAGCTAACTGTTATAACAAAAAATTGCCTCGTTTTTTCCTCATGACTGAGGTCAGACATACATGTATATGATTCACGGAGCCCATCAGTTCCACAGATTATAAAAGAACTTGTGGTCAAAGTTGGAAGAGAGAATGATTTAATATCCAAGGTGATTTGGGCGGAGGGAGTGTGGGTTATTGTCTGAAGAATACTGCAAGACCTTTCTATTCTAGACTCAAATCTATAAACATCCTTGGATGTGTCCCTCAAGAACAAGAGGTTCTTTAAGTACTCTCCAACCGGTCTACTTTAGCACATCTTGTACATGATTCCCCTTCTCTGAGTCAGCTAAGTGGGCATCCTCATAGTCAGTATAAGGTCATGGTGTTTTTTGTGCTTTGCCGTAGACAAGTGTATGTAGACTGGTACATCTGTTTCTATCGGCTCAGATCAGGAGGATTGTAGTGTCATAATGAGGTCTTGAGTTCACAAGCTAGATGTATCATTAGTGCATTTATGCCTGTGTCTAACATACTGTCTAAATTACTGTTAGTGTAATCGAAGTCCTGGCGATTGTTGATGAGCCCTTAAGGGCCTACAGATCTCTCTTAGTATGGATCCTGAACTCTCAAGTTTACCCACAATGCTCTTCTACAGCACAGATCTCTCATCTTCATACATGGCATGCAGAATCCACACACTCACACTAACAATCCCGTCCAGACCCGACCCCGAGATATTTCCAACTCTTCTCGAACCGCGACACTAGATCCGTCAGCGATATTCAAGCGTTTTTGAAAGTTGGAGGGCCGTCAAGCATCACGACCAAATCGGTCACATGATGCACCGTTGTGGGATTTAACAAAAGTGCCGTTTTTTGCTGTGACCAGCAGCCTTTGTTGCTCGCTGTTTTGGTTAGGCTAGTCCACCAAAACGTGGGGATTGTTAAGTCCTCCCCTCTATCTTTTTGTCTGAAGAGATAGGGGACCTTTCCTTGTTAGCCGACCCCTTCAGCCCTCTGACCTTACGAGGAAATAACGTTTGATTTAGTCTCTCTTCATAATGAGATAGTCGTGTCGAATGAACACGTGACATCAAATTCTCTATTCTGCCTGTCTTAGTTTGTGTGTGCCTGCTGGTTAACAGGTTACATATTCATGGAGAGAAAACGTCTGCATGAAATGCACAACAACGACCTTAAACACTGCATTCATTTCGATGTTCTGCAAGCAGTATGCAGGTTCTTGTCTCGAGTGTCAAACAGACGAAAGGTGTTGTGGGAGAACTCCTACTGTAGCTAAGGTGGAGCACAGGATCCAGGTGTGTTAATGACACATCCAGACTCCATCTTCATCTCACGTCGGGATATACGTGAAATTACACTTCTATGTTAGTAGTATCTTCTACTTAGTATTACTATGTTTAGCCTGTGTTCTGCTCCTCTCTTTCACCAACCGTCTCTGGAGGAGGGGATCCCTCACTGAATTGCTCCTCCCGAGGTTTCTTCCATTTTTTCTCTTGCATTGAGTTTTTCTGGGAGTTTTTCCTTGTCTTCCTTGAGGGTTTAGGTTGGTTGAGGGGAAGCTCTATGGGCGTATGTGAAGCCCTCTGTGACATGCTTGCGTGTAAAAAGGGCTATAGAAATACATTTTGATTTGATTTGACTTCTCTCTGAGACGTTTCTACCCACGGCCTCTTTGCCGCTCTTCCTCCCGGTGCCGTTTTGGAGGTATGTGCTTCTGGAGTCAAGTGGCTGAGCGGTTAGGGAGTCAGGCTGGTAATCAGAAGGTTGCTGGTTCGATTCCCAGCCGTGCAAAAATGACATTGTGTCCTTGGGCTTCACCCTACTTGCCTCGGGGGGGAATGTCCTTGTACTTACTGTAAGTCGCTCTGGATAACAGCGTCTGCTAAATGACTAAATGTAAATGTTTTTACCCACGGCCTCTTTGCCGCTCTTCCTCCCGATGCCGTTGTGGAGGCATGCGCTTCTGCAGCTGCGGGGACAATAGCACGTCGATTTGCGCCGATGTCGAGCGGGCTAATAGAGTGTGACAGGTGCGGAGTGGTTGAGGCCGCTCAGGCGCGCTAAAGCCCTCGCTGTTTAAGCCCCTAAATTTGCTCGCTAATACCTGCCCGCATCGTTCTCCACCGGCACAGAGCTAATGCCTGCATCGTTCTCGGCACAGAGGGAGGGAGGAATAGTTTAGGTCTGGAAAGGCGGCAGTTGTCTGGGTTTGTGTCCAAGTTTTGGCGAGTGAATGTGTGTAGGCCCTAATATGCACAGCTGCAATGTTTGTGCTCCAGTAAATGTGATTATACCTATATCCTCCCCACCAGTTCATTGTGTGTGTGTGTGTGTGAGTGTGACACTAAAGGTCCAGCTTGAGAAGAAGCTCATTTCTCAGTTTGCTGATCACTTGTGAGAGGGAAGGCAACAAGTATCGAATTAGTTTGCATGAGAGGATGGGAAATTGAAATATGGATTGGGGTCGCAAATGGCTGCCTGTGCTATTGGGCTGTTTGGAATGTGGAGGATGAAATGTATTTTGTGTGTGTGTGTGTCAGCGTGTGACTGATACAGACAGTGGCGCAGCTATCGAATGCTTTTTCTCCTCCTGCACAGAGCTGTTTTCCAATAACTAGACGGGAGCAGGAGTGACACAGACGAAGTGGATGTTTTAAGAGGAAAAGTAATCTTGAAGTGACGCTGGGCCATTCCTCAGTCTAACACGGCGCTTCTCAGACAGCCTCTCTCTCTCTCCCGTTATAGTGGGCATCTCTGCCTCACACACCGGCCAGTTCAGCCCCTCTTTAGGAGGCTGGGTCGGAGGCTGGGTGGGAGGCTGGGTCTGAGGTTGGGTGGGAGGCTGGGTCGGAGGCTGGGTGGGAGGCTGGGTGGGAGGCTGGGTCTGAGGCTGGGTGGGAGGCTGGGTCTGAGGCTGGGGTGGGCTGGGTGGGGGGCTGGGTGGGGGGCTGGGTGGGAGGCTGGGGGGCTGGGTGGGGGGCTGGGTGGGGGGCTGGGTGGGAGGCTGGGTGGGAGGCTGGGTGGGAGGCTGGGTGGGAGGCTGGGGGGCTGGGTGGGGGGCTGGGTGGGGGGCTGGGTGGGAGGCTGGGTGGGAGGCTGGGGGGGCTGGGGTGGGGGGGCTGGGTGGGAGGCTGGGTGGGAGGCTGGGTGGGAGGCTGGGTCGGGGGCTGGGTGGGAGGCTGGGTCGGGGGCTGAGTCGGGGGCTGGGTGGGAGGCTGGGTCGGGGGCTGGGTGGCTGGGTCTGAGGCGGGGTGGGAGGCTGGGTGGGAGGCTGGGTGGGGGGCTGGGTGGCTGGGTCTGAGGCGGGGTGGGAGGCTGGGTGGGAGGCTGGGTCGGGGGCTGGGTGGCTGGGTCTGAGGCGGGGTGGGAGGCTGGGTGGGGGGCTGGGTGGGAGGCTGGGTGGGAGGCTGGGTCGGAGGCTGGGTGGGGGGGCTGGGTGGGAGGCTGGGTGGGAGGCTGGGTCGAAGGCTGGGTCGGAGGCTGGGTCGGGGGCTGGGTCGGGGTCTTGGTCTCCCTGGCTAGCTAGCCTTGCTGCTGACCCTGGGAAGCGGTCTGAATATGAATGACAATGCGGTGATTTAGTAGGTGCAGCGGCCCCCAAAAGCCAGATGTGGTTGTGCTGATATTCTCTGGCATTTAAGCCTGGATAACAGCTGATGTGATGGCGAGATTACAGCCGGCTGGAGCCAGGTCGAAAGGCTTCTGTGCAGATATTGTCTGTTTGGTATTTAGGGAGTTGATCGGTGAGTCCAAGGACAGCAGGTGGGGGATTGAAGCCTTTTTTGCAAATTCGATGTCATAGGTGAAGAGATGCAAAGAGCCTCGCCCTCTGCAGTTTAACCACACCAGGGGACAGGGAGGAACAGATGCTGGTGTGTGACAGTGAGTGGAAAACAGCAGCCTAGCAGGCAGGGAATCACAATGGGCTAAGCCAAGGGAAAGTGTTTTTTGTGTATAAGATTGAGACGAAAAAAGAAAAAAAAAGATTAAAACATCTAGATTAAGATAGGAGGGGGTTGAGGTGATATAGAGTAGGTGAGATGGAGGCAGGTAAGGGAGGAGGGGGGGAGGGAGGGAGAGAATTGCGGTAGTGCTGAAATCGATAGTTCATACCATTCTGAAATTGAGTTTTTTTTTGTGTCTGAAAACCAGGTATGGAGGGAAGAATATGAAATGGAGGTGGCGGAGCCTCTTGTGTGTGTGCAGCTTTATTGATTCCTGGACCCTGTTCCAATTATACTTTGCTGTTTTTGTCCGAGCCGTGCTCTTTAAAGAGCCTGGGACACCAGACGGACAAAGTTTTAGGTGCTGTATGACTTTGTCTTATCTCTCCTTCAAATGGTTCACTTTTGAGGGCAGAGGCAGGGCAGAGGCAGGGCTGGGACGATTCTCTCTGAGAACCAGACTGGTTTGGGAGTTTTCCTCCATGGCACTCCTTCCCTAGTGATTACTGGCATCACAGCACACATTAATCCTCATTGTATGGAGGTCTGTGTGTGTGTGTTCAACGTGTCTGTCTGTCTCAGTATGCCCAGAGAGAATCTCTCAGTCACTGGGGTGTGTGTGTGTTTACGTGTGTGTACGAAAGGAACCTATGTCTGGTATTAGTGCTATCTCTCCTCCCCCTGGAGTGTCATGTGACATGTCATGTGACCTGCCGTGTGCAGCCAGACAGCGGCAGAGGAGTTGCAGTTGTTTGATGCTTTTTGTTACGGGAGGATTTGGAAGTTAAAATCGACTTCTCCAGCCTCATTCCCCTGGACTGCCTCTCCCTGCTGCTGGGGCCCTGCTCCCACACTGGCTCCACAGAGCGTCTCCACGGTGCGTCTCCACGGAGCGTCTCCACGGAGCGTCTCCACAGAGCGTCTCCACGGAGCGTCTCCACGGAGCGTCTCCACGGAGCGTCTCCACAGAGCGTCTCCACGGAGCGTCTCCACAGAGCGTCTCCACGGAGCATCTCCACGGAGCATCTCCACGGAGCGTCTCCACAGAGCGTCTCCACAGAGCGTCTCCACGGGGCGTGTCCACAGAGCGTCTCCACGGAGCGTCTCCACGGTGCATCTCCACGGAGCGTCTCCACGGGGCGTGTCCACAGAGCGTCTCCACGGAGCGTCTCCACGGTGCGTCTCCACTGAGCGTCTCCACGGAGCGTCTCCACGGAGCGTCTCCACGGAGCGTCTCCACGGGGCGTGTCCACGGAGCGTCTCCACGGAGCGTCTCCACGGAGCGTCTCCACGGAGCGTCTCCACGGAGCGTCTCCACGGAGCGTCTCCACGGAGCGTCTCCACGGAGCGTCTCCACGGAGCGTCTCCACGGAGCGTCTCCACGGAGCGTCTCCACGGAGCGTCTCCACGGAGCGTCTCCAGGCTTGTAAAGAGGGAAGAGGGACTGCTGTTGGCTCTAGGAATAATGACAACTTTGTCGCACTCCTGAGGTTCAGCAAAGAGCAATTGTTTTGGCTGCGTAGCCAAGTTCTTCCCCCGCTTGTCCTTTCTCTCTGTCTCTCTCTCTCTCTTCCCTCTGTCTCTCTCTCTTTCTTTCTTCCTCTCATCGTCCCCTGCCCCATCTGTGTGTTTTCACCTCCTTTTCTTTCTCGACTCCCCCAAACTCGTCTGTTTCCCTGTCCTCCTGCTGCCCTCCGGACTCTCTCCCTCTATCTCGCCTCTCTCCTCTCTCTCTCGTCTCTCTCTCTCTCTCTCCTCTCACACTCTCACTCTCACTCTCACTCTCTCTCGCACTCTCTCTCTCGCACTCTCTCTCTCGCACTCTCTCTCTCGCACTCTCTCTCTCGCACTCTCTCTCTCGCTCTCTCTCTCGCACTCTCTCTCTCGCACTCTCTCTCTCTCACTCTCCTCTCGTCACTCTCTCTCTCTCTCTCGCTCTCTCTCTCTCTCTTCTCTCCTCTGCTCTCTCTCTCTCTCTCTCTCTCTCGCACTCTCTCTCCTCACCATCTCTCCAAGTAATGGAAGCCACATGCAATATGCTGCGTTTCCTCACTTGTGTAATGAGAGTGTTGAATATTCATGATGTGGAGCTGGCGTCGCTGCGCGGTGGTATGGGGGGGGGAGGGGGGGGGGTGTGGAGTGGCAGAGACGGGGACAGTGGAGAGAGGGTGGGTCGACCAGGACGCTCTGTGTGGGTGAGGGCAGGAAGAGGGTGACCTGGGCGTGATCTCTTCCACGAAGAAGGGAGTTCAACGTCTCAATTAGTGAAGGAGAAAAGTGTGTGTTTGTTTTTAAATTTTTTGGGGCCCCTGTCAGTCAGGGGCCCTTGGAATTGTCCTAACTTCCCCCCCTATATGACGCCCCTGGAGGCCCCTCTCCCTGGAGGCCCTCTGCCCAGAGGCCCCCCTCCCTGGAGGCCCCTCTCCCTGGAGACCCCTCTGCCCAGAGGCCCCCTCCTACGGGGGAACCGTGAGCCAGGGACACGCTGCAGGAGCCCACAATATTTCTGTCTCGTATTTCTCGGCCTTGGTTTCATGACTGTCACCCCGAGCTGTCTTTCCAGGAAACCTCTCCATGCGTCACCCCCCTCCCTCCCTTCCACCACCCCCTCCCTTCCCCTCCCTCTCTTCAACTCTCTTGCTTGTTACAGACATGGCTGTTTGCTATCTCCCAGCAGATTGTGCTGTGGCGTTTAGAGCAGTGCTTTCTGAAGGACACGAGGGGGGGGGGAAAAGCTGTCCGTTTCAGCGTAAAGCGGATACACACGACGTGCGCTCGCGTCTCGCGTCTGTCGTTTGATCTCTGGCGGGTTTTCCTTTTCTTTCATTATGTCGGCTTTGTTCTGCTTTTCACTTTCTCCTTCGACAGTCTCCTCGTCACATCCTCTCTTTCTCTTTCCGTTGCTCTTTTTACTCGGGAGCTTTTCATTTGCATTCTCGCTGGCACCCTTCATGCAGTCTTCCTCTCTCTCTCTGTCTCTCTCTCTCTCTCTCTGTCTCTCGTCTCTCTCTGTCTCTCTCTGTCTCTCTCTGTCCCTCTCTCTCTCTGTCTCTCTCTCTGTCTCTCTCTCTGTCTCTCTCTCTGTCTCTCTCTCTCTCTGTCTCTCTCTCTCTCTCTGTCTCTCTCTCTCTCTCTCTATCTCTCTATCTCTCTGTCCCTCTATCACACTGTCTCTCCCTCACTCTCTCTCTCTCCCTCTATCACACTGTCTCTCCCTCACGCTCTCTCTCTCTCTCTCTGTCCCTCTATCACTCTCTCTCCCTCTATCACACTGTCTCTCCCTCACGCTCTCTCTCTCTCTCCCTCTATCACACTGTCTCTCCCTCACGCTCTCTCTCTCTCTCCCTCTATCACACTGTCTCTCCCTCACGCTCTCGTCCTCACGCTCTCTCTCTCTCTCTCTCCCTCTATCACACTGTCTCTCCCTCACGCTCTCCGTCTCACTTTGTTTTGGTGGCTGGATGTCAAACACCAGCAGCCCAACACTGCAGCAGGCCCTCAGCCTGGTAAACCATCTGTAAACTCTTTGATCTCGCACTCACTCTCTGCACAAGGTGACGTGATATGAGAGCGTGTGTGTGTGTGTGGCTTCAGCAATGAAAGAAGTGTGTGTAGCCCGCGTGTGGCGTGTGTGGGTGTACTCCAAGACTCCACCCAGACACAAACCTCCCCCCTGTGGTGGCGGCGCTCTGCTGCCTTCATCCTTCATCTTCATCCTTCACAAAGTGTCGCCCGTCACCACAGCTCTGAGAGCAGACTTAAGGGGCCCCGTGTTCAGGTTAGCTGGACGTGTTTAGACGTGGCCTCGGCCTGCCCCGCCGCTCCGGAGAGGAGAGGGTCCCTGGGTGGAGAGGAGAGAGAGGTCCCTGGGTGGGAGGAGAGGTCCCTGGGTGGAGAGGAGAGGAGAGGTCCCTGGGTGGAGAGGAGTAGAGAGGTCCCTGGGTGGAGAGGAGAGGAGAGGTCCCTGGGTGGAGAGGAGAGGAGAGGTCCCTGGGTGGAGAGGAGAGGAGAGGTCCCTGGGTGGAGAGGAGAGGAGAGGTCCCTGGGTGGAGAGGAGAGGTCCCTGGGTGGAGAGGAGAGGTCCCTGGGTGGAGAGGAGAGGAGAGGTCCCTGGGTGGAGAGGAGAGGAGAGGTCCCTGGGTGGAGAGGAGTAGAGAGGTCCCTGGGTGGAGAGGAGAGGAGAGGTCCCTGGGTGGAGAGGAGAGGAGAGGTCCCTGGGTGGAGAGGAGAGGAGAGGTCCCTGGGTGGAGAGGAGAGGTCCCTGGGTGGAGAGGAGAGGTCCCTGGGTGGAGAGGAGAGGGTCCCTGGGTGGAGAGGAGAGGGTCCTGGGTGGAGAGGAGAGGAGAGGTCCCTGGGTGGAGAGAGAGAGAGGTCCCTGGGTGGAGAGGAGAGGAGAGGTCCCTGGGTGGAGAGGAGAGGAGAGGTCCCTGGGTGGAGAGGAGAGGTCCCTGGGGTGGAGAGGGAGAGGTCCCTGGGTGGAGAGGAGAGGTCCCTGGGTGGAGAGGAGAGGTCCCTGGGTGGAGAGGAGAGGTCCCTGGGTGGAGAGGAGAGGAGAGGTCCCTGGGTGAGAGGAGAGGTCCCTGGGTGGAGAGGAGAGGAGAGGTCCCTGGGTGGAGAGGAGAGGAGAGGTCCCTGGGTGGAGAGGAGAGGAGAGGTCCCTGGGTGGAGAGGAGAGGTCCCTGGGTGGAGAGGAGAGGTCCCTGGGTGGAGAGGAGAGGTCCCTGGGTGGAGAGGAGAGGAGAGGTCCCTGGGTGTAGAGGAGAGGGCCCTGGGTGGAGAGGAGAGGTCCCTGGGTGGAGAGGGAGAGGAGAGGTCCCTGGGTGGAGAGGAGAGGTCCCTGGGTGGAGAGGAGAGGAGAGGTCCCTGGGTGTGAGAGGAGAGGGCCCTGGGTGGAGAGGAGAGGTCCCTGGGTGTAGAGGAGAGGTCCCTGGGTGGAGAGGAGAGGTCCCTGGGTGGAGAGGTCCCTGGGTGGAGAGGAGAGGTCCCTGGGTGGAGAGGAGAGGGCCCTGGGTGGAGAGGAGAGGTCCCTGGGTGGAGAGGAGAGGGCCCTGGGTGGAGAGGGTCCCTGGGTGGAGAGGAGAGGGCCCTGGGTGGAGAGGAGAGGGCCCTGGGTGGAGAGGTCCCTGGGTGGAGAGGAGAGGTCCCTGGGTGGAGAGGAGAGGTCCCTGGGTGGAGAGGAGAGGTCCCTGGGTGGAGAGGAGAGGAGAGGTCCCTGGGTGGAGAGGAGAGGGCCCTGGGTGGAGAATTCCTGGGTGTAGCCGCGGCGCTACTTGGCTGGACCCCCTCCCTCGGTGTTGTCCTGAGGCAGGTGAAGGACACCTGGTCCCAGACGTCCATCTCTCCCTCGTCCTCCCGGGTCCCCTCTCTCCTCACACCCCTCCGCTGATCAAAGCCCCCTTTGAGGGTCCTGAGCAGGGCAGGGCTGATGGGGATCTGATGATAATGCACATCTTGAAAGAGGCCTCTTTCTTTCTTTTCTTTTACTCTCTCTCTCGCCCCCTCTCCATCTCTTGCGCTCTCGCCCCCTCTCCATCTCTCTCTCTCTCTCTCTCTCCTCTCCCTCTCTCTCTCTCTCGGTGTCTCTCTCTCTCTCTCCCTGTGTGATCAGACAGACGGTGACAGGCTGAGCCAGGCCCATCAGCTTCCATTAGGCCCCTCGCAGCCCGCCGACCCACACTGCCGTTTTTATCCTTTAATGTTGCACCTTCCCCACCAGTCGAATCAATTATCAGTGATTAAGTTAGTGTCAGAGTCTTTAGCGCTGAGCCCAGCTCCGCTCCTCTCCCCCCTCCCTGGAGGCTGGCTCCTGGGTCCTTACAGACTGATCCCCTGCCTGTGTCTGGCTGCCTGCCTGCCTGCCTGCCTACCTGCCTGGTTGGACAGCTTTACAGACAGCTCTAAGTTTAACCTTGATCTCTAGACAGCGACGTGACAACGAACTGAGAGTCGATCATGTTCACGCTTTAAAAGTCTTCCAAGTGTTAAGTCGCCGCTGGTGGCAGGGGTACCGTTTTAGAATAGGGTCACGTTGCCGTTGGAAACGTGACGTCTAGCGAGGTGGGCCCTCTGGCGGATCCTTTCCCTCTCCAGCGTGGGGAAGTTTGGAGCGACCGCGACGGGAGAGATCATCCTGATAGTCTGTTCCACGTGGCCTCATCGTAGTCCACCGAATGGACACTGTGTCCCACTGGATGCTTTTCTGGTGACAGTGGCTCTGTGAGTGTGTGTCTGTGTGTGTGTGTGTGTGTAGGGCACCTTGTTTGAGTTTTTTCTGTTTTCAGCCTTTTCTCCATCTCAAGCCCAGATGTGTATTGTCCAGGGTGCGGCGGTGAGATAGTAATCTGCTGTGGCCTCGGCGCTCTCTGCTCGGCGCTTGTTGAGGAAGATTGATGTGGCCACTTCAGGGAAGGGCTGCTATAGTGGACAGGCAGAGGAAAGATGGAGGAACAGAAGTGGGGGAACAGAAGTGGATCAGAATGAGAGTTTGAGGATGGAAGATGGGGGGGGAGAGAGAGTTTTTTGAAAATTTGAGTGAAATGGGTACAGAAAAAGAAATGCACTTGGATTGGTTAAGAGGAGAAGGCAGCAGGATTTTTCCCGTGTTCATGAGCCTGTTTGTGGGGAAGCTTCACACTCCTTGTGTCCTGCTGTGTCCTGGCTGTGTCCTGGCTGTGTCCTGGGGTCTGGTGTGTCCTGGCTGTGTCCTGGCTGTGTCCTGGCTGTGTCCTGGCTGTGTCCTGGTTGTGTGCTGGTTGTGTGCTCTGCAGCATCAGGTTAAGTTCATCTCAACAGTGTGTGCTCGCGAGCGGTCCGTCAGGTTCATCACGCTGGGCGTGCACGTGCACGTGCGCACACACAGGCTGCATGTCCTTGACTGGGCCCGCGTGGCGCGCGCTCTTAATTGTGACAGTTTATTCTCTCTTATTTGCTCCCCCCCCCTCCGGAGTCTTGATGGGACCCCCCAGCGCGCTGCCTCTGTCTGAATCTCCCTGTTCTAAGCCGTCGCAGGTTTCACTTGCTGCGAGAGAGAGAAACGGGCCCTTTCATTCCTCCTCTCCTTGAATCTTCCACAGGAAGTGTGACGTTCCTTTCATGCTCGGCTCGTCCTTCCTGGTCTCTTCACGCCCTCTGCTTCATTTGTCTTCAATCCTGTCTTCTGTCGGTTTTTTTTATCTGCTCCTTTTTTGTGCCTTTTGTTTGGGCTTGTGCTCTCCTCATCTCTCTCTCTCTCTCTCTCCTCTCTCTCTCTCTCTCTCTCTCTTTCATCAGCCTCTAGTACATCGACCCATCTTTCATCCTGCCTCTCTCCTCTCTCCTCTCATCTCCCATTCTTTCTCTGTCCAGGCCTTTTCTGCTTCCATTTTCTTTCCACTTTTCTTCGCTAGACTTCTGTCCTCCCGCTCCTCCTCCCTACCTGGCACCTCTGTCTCTGTCTCTGTTTCTGTCTCTCTGTCTCTCTGTCTCTCTGTCTCTGTTTCTGTCTCTCTGTCTCTCTGTCTCTCTCTGTCTCTCTCTGTCTCTGTATATCTAAACGTATACTAGTCAGTCATAGTTTGGTTTTCCCACATCTATACAAGCAGACCTACTATGTTCAATCTGCAGAGTTGATCAAATGAGCATCAGAGTATTCGTTTAGATGTCATGTTCAGATCCTTTGGCACTTCAGCCAGGTGGGCAACTCAACATCTCAGGTTACTATAGAAACTGCAAGGCTATAGGACCCAGATCACATGTACCGGGCCTGCTGATTAGTGTTATGACTGATATATATGTAGACAAACTCTTCGTACTGCATGGTAGCACCCTACCCAACCCTCCAGTGTCTGCCTGTGGCACAACACGGCTGTATGAGCTGCTCTTAGACCCTCTCATGTCATCACAGTCACAACACTGTGTCACAGCTTCTCTCCATTCCCCCCTCGCGCTCGTCCAAGTGGGGCGTCCTGTGACCAGGGGACGTTCCACGCCGTCTGGGAGCGCACGCCATCGATCCCAACTGTCACTTCTTTGTTGTTGTCAAGGTTCCAATACACATCTCTGCTCGCACTATCACATATTCATTTCAGTTGAGGTATTGATCAACCTCTCACTCTTTGACACGCACACGCCCGCACACACACGCCCGCACACACACCTTGGAGAATACAACGAGCTCTTTCACATTCCTTGCGAGCGTTCTACCTCTGAATTTTGCATCTGATTGACATTTCGCCGCTGTGTGTAAACCTGAGGGTTTTAAGGTGAATTCATTCATTCATTCAGTGTCCGGGTCTTCTCCGTATAATCTGGTCTCTGCAGTAGAGACATCGCTGGCGAGCGCATATCGTTCAGAGGTGCTGTTCTGTATGATCAGAGAGCCTAGATACTGTGCTGTTCGATACAGCATTCAGAGAGATGTAGTGTTGGTAAAGCATTTGTGATTATGGTTCCACATTTCTTTTTAAAGTCCACTTATGATTTGATGTGACATTTGAGCAGGACCCCGGTAACAGTCTCTGTTTTCCTAGAGAGCCCAACATGACGATGACACTGGGCCTGTTGGTCTCCAGAGAGACGGGAGTGTTGGGCTAGTCTGTTCCGCTCGGCTCCTGCTGGAGAGATTGCGTTCAGCTTCACTGAGTTAATCACTCTATAGACACGGACCTGTGAATGTACACACACACAGTGTGTAAAGTCTTACCCCAGGAATCTCTGGCATGAGGGTCTCTCTCTCTGGCCTAATGCTTTGTCTTTGCATCCCTCTTCTCTCTACAGACAGCGTTTCAGACAGACAGACAGACGGACAGCCTTTCAGCCAGACAGACTGACAGCCTTTCAGCCAGACAGACTGACAGCGTTCAGACAGACGGCTGGACAGAGGGCCCATCTGGCCTCGCCATGGCAGCAGCCAACCGCACAGATGTTTGAGGGACTTTGATCTGGGTGAGTACCAAACGGGGTGAAGAACCAGGGGGAGTCTTGTGGAGCGTACCAACACCAGGGAGACGACGGGGGTGGCTGGGGGATGGAGCTCGCCGCTGGTGGATAAGTGAAGGAGTCAAGAGGTGGACTGAAAGAAATGAGACACGAGGGAGAGTGGGTTTGAGATACAGATTTGGTATTATGGGAAAGTGATTTAAGTGAGGAAAAAGCGACTGGTCTAGGATATAAGGAGGGGAGGGAGGCTGGAGGAGGCAGGGGGGGGCTGGTAGGGAGGCTGGAGGGAGGCTGTGGGGGAGGCAGGGGGGGAGGCTGGAGGGAAGGCTGGGGGAAAGGCTGGGTGGAAGGCATCCACACCTAGGTGATAAGGTTCGTCAGGATAGTGCTGTCATTGACGGAGCAGAACCAACACTCAGCGTCTAATAAAGGACGTGAGAAACGGAGAGAGGGATGAGGGCGTTGGGAGAGAGGTGAGGGGGGGGGCTGGGGGAGAGGTGAGGGGGGGCTGCTGGGGGAGAGGTGAGGGGGGGGGGCTGGGGGAGAGGTGAGGGGGGGGGGCTGGGGGAGAGGTGAGGGGGAGAGGTGAGGCTGGGGGTATGCTAATGTGACAAGTGTGACACGTCCCTGTAGTGCAGCAGGCTTCACAAACTTCATCAGGAAAAACTTCACTAAGAAGAAACTGGAGCGAACCTGCCGCCATTGTAAAGAGGTCTACTGCATCTAAAGTGGGGTGGAGGACCTCCAAGAACACAAGGTGGAGCCGGAATCCCAGTGCCAGGTGTCAGAACACCCACTTGCTGTTCACACAACATTAGATTGAGGTGTGTGTGTGTGTGTGTGTGGTAACACAGGGAGATCACATGATCAGCATGTGGGTGTGTGGCCACAGTTTGCCTTTCGAATGATGGCTCAGTAGGACGGGAGTTTTATCCAGCTGGTGGAGAGTGATGTGCAAGCCCCCCCCTGTCATGGTGCTTGCGCTATTGATGGTTCGTTCTCACCCAGAAGAATCAGCCCCTTTGGTCTGATCAGTGACGAATGTCTCTTGATGGATATGCTTTTTTTTTATTTAGGGAGGGGGTCGGTGGTTCTCATCTCGTCCCCGTCCCCCCCCTGTCAGGGGTCTGTCAGCCCCCCCGCACCCCAGCTCACCCCAGCCCCCCCCTCACGCTCGGCTGCTCCAGGTAATTGATGCCACTTCAGATCAGCCACAGGCTCGGGCTTGGCACGCCTGACTGGGCCAGCTCCACTCACCTGACCTGTCACTCAGCCCCGCCCCCAGCCCCTGCCCCCTAGCCCCGCCCCCGTCCCCAGTGTTCCGCTGGACCCTCTCGTTCCCTGCTCAGCGCCCATGGTCAGCCTGCCAGTGGTCAGATCAACCAGGAAGTGAAACGGACAAACACTCAATGTTTCAATTCATCATCAAATTGTCTCCAGTAGCTCACACAGCACGATGGTCTATAACAAATCTTATCTGGACAGTAAGAAAGGAATATTACAAAAAAACTGATCTGGTATGAAAATGCAAGTGTTTATCACCATGTTCTCGTTATTGCGGAAATTGACACAGATTTTTCGATTTGATGATGAATTGAAACATTTAGTCTTTGTCGGTTTTACTTCCTGGTTTAGACAGTAGTTGTTTATCCCCTCTCTAATGGCATGTCATGTGACCCTCCCAGTACACAAGTTTCATAAACTGTCCCTAACCCCAACAGACTAACACGCTGTCTGTCGCTAGGCAACCTCCAAGCAGAGAAGGAAACTGTTCCTGAATGCTGTGCCACTCTTATCAATCCTTTAATCGACCCTGTTCTTGTTCTATCTCTCTATCCTCTCTCTCTCTCTCTCTAGCCCCCCCCCTCTCTCTCTAGCCCCCCCCCTCTCTCTCTAGCTTACCTGGGTATTCTCTCTGTCTCGTCTCCCTTGTTATCCCTGGTTTGCCAGTTGCCGCGGCAACCCCTCAGCTCCTCCGCCGATGCTTCCTCTGCTTGTGGGAGCTTGTTAAGACTGGACCAGCTTTAATGGAGGGGGGATTTATTTAGATTTCTCCTCCATTGAGCCTCTCCTTCCTCCTCGGAAGAGTTCTGTTTCCATCCCAACGCTCCATCCCAACGCTCCATCTCAACACTCCATCCCCACGCTCCATCCCAACGCTCCATCCCAACTCTCCATCCCAACACTCCATCCCAACACTCCATCCCAACGCTCCATCCCAACACTCCATCCCAACACTCCATCCCAACACTCCATCCCAACACTCCATCCCAACGCTCCATCCCAACACTCCATCCCCACGCTCCATCCCAACACTCCATCCCAATGCTCCATCCCAACACTCCATCCCAACACTCCATCCCAACGCTCCATCCCAACACTCCATCCCAATGCTCCATCCCAACGCTCCGTCCCCACACACACAACATCCCGCTGCCCCGGAGCGTACGTACAGTGCCCCTCCGCTGCCCGGCCGGCTGGAGACCGGATTGCTCTGGACTCTTAATGAGTCCATTAGGGTGAGTTCATGTGGGAGCGCCCTGCTTACAAAGGCAGGCCTGGATGATGGAGTGATTCATCAGAGCCCTCGAGGAGAAAGACAGACATGTTTGAGGAACTGTACTGAGGGGGAGCTGGAGGCAGGAGGGGCTGGAGGCAGGAGGGGCTGGAGGCAGGAGGGGCTGGAGGCAGGAGGGGCTGGAGGCTGGGGGGACTGGAGGCAGGGGGGGCTGGAGGGGCTGGAGGCAGGGGGGGCTGGAGGCAGGGGGGGCTGGAGGCAGGGGGGGCTGGAGGGGCTGGAGGCAGGAGGGGCTGGAGGCAGGAAGGGCTGGAGGCAGGGGGGGCTGGAGGCAGGAGGGCCTGGATGCAGGGGGAGGCAGGAGGCAGGGGGGGGGCTGGAGGCAGGGGGGGCTGGAGGTGGATGTTTAGGAAAGCAGGAGATGCAGCCACCAGGTGTGTGGATCCAGTGAGTCCCTGAGATGCACTTGTAAATGTCAGGAGGTGTGAGTGAGGAGGGAGCCCACATTACAGCATCTTTATCTGCCTGGCATTTCCACAATCAGCAGAAAGAAGGGCAGCAGCCAGTCATGTGATGAGTCACCAAAGAGCCACTCGTACAGAACAACAGGCGGAGACACACAGGAACACTTAACCTTACCGTGGTTTGGGGAGAGCAGGGGTTTGGGTGGGTGAAGTACAGCCAGGCATCACAGCTCTGTTATTGTTAGGCCTCATCTTCTTCATCGTGTGTGTGTGTGTGTGTGTGTGTGTGTGTGTGTGTGTGTGTGCTGGAGGTTTAATGCCTGCTGCCTAGGTCTGTGGCTCCTCGGTAATGACCTGATTCAGGATCAGTCTGCTGGATGATTAAACTGTACTACAGGGCTTCCTGTCACATGGTCTGTAGTCACATGGTCTGTAGTCACATGGTCTGTAATCAAGTTGTATGTTGCAGTCGTTACATGTCTTATCTCTTAAGTTTTGGGGCTTACAAGTCTGTGGCATTCAGGCCTTGCCATAGGCTAGCACACACACACACACTCACACACCCACACTCACACACACACACACACTCCAGAAGCATCTCCACACATTTTCACGACACAGCTTATCACTACGCTCCATGCAAACCGTAGTTTGACTGCTGTAATGGCAATTACACAAATCTGTCCTAAACAGCCATACAGATAATGTGAATGACTTAGTGAAATACTTTACACCTCCAAAATAACAGAAACTGTTTAGGATGCGACGCTCCAGCAACTCACTACTGCCCCCTCTGGTGGAGAGATGAACTGCTCTCTCTGCTCTCCAATGTGGATGGTAGAGGGAAACATATGCAGGGAAGATTAAACAACAGCAAGCATTAAATATGAGCTTTACTGAAGGAATGTGAATGGGGAAATAAGGTGTGAGTGTGTGAGTGTGTGAGTGTGTGAGTGTGTGAGTGTGTGAGTGTGTGAGTGTGTGTGAGTGTGTGAGTGTGTGAGTGTGTGTGTGTGTGTGTGTGTGTGTGTGTGTGTGAGTGTGTAAACGTGGTAATTGGGAGGCGGAGTGGCGTCTGGGTGCAGTGAGGAGCGGCCTCTGTCGTAGTGGGTGCAGCAGATGGACACAGCTGAACTTATTAGCGCGGTTACCTTCTCCCTCTCTCCTGCTCTCTCAAAAGAGCAGAGCAAAGCAATAAGACAGAGAGCTCACCACACACACACACGCACACACCCCCGGTCCTCTCACCTTCCTCTCGTTTTACCGCTACACACATGTCTGCCTATAGTGTATTGGTCCTGAATGTGCCGATACTACCTGTACTGTCCTGTCCCTGGAGGTGTCTGAGGGCTTCACGCTGGTCCTACCTGTGACAGTGGCACTTTACAAGTCTTTAAGTAACGAGCGACTCGAGTTCAGCTGGGACGGCCAGGTAGTCTGCTGTAACAGGAAAGAGAACACTTTCTGCTCGTCAACATTCCCATTGAAACGGTCCGGACTATTCCTGTCCTATTTTCAGCCGTTCAAGTGAACGGTTGACATTGACGTTGGGGGTGTCGAGGGCGAAGCGCGGGCAGAAGGGGGGCTTCCTGTACAGATGCTCCACCTAGCAGGCTGCTTCTCCTGCTCTGCTCCTCAGGTGTGGGAGGAGGGGGGGGAGAGGGAGGTGGGGGGAGGGAGGGAGAGAGAGCTGGGGGAGGAGGGGAGGGGGAGGATATGGAGCTGGGGGAGTGGGTGGTCTGGTCCTCGTGCGTCTGACCCCCGCTGTCAGCCATGTCTCTCGGTGTTAAGAGCTACATTTGGAAATGACAGGTTTCTGTATTTAATGAGAAGAAAAAAAGTCTGTCTGGTCTCCTCGCCGCTCCTTCCTTTCTTCTGTCTCTACTCCTCTCTCTCTCTGTCTCTCTCTCTCTCTCTCTCTCTCTCTCTCCTCTGTCTCTCTCTCCTCTGTCTCTCTCTCTCTCTCTCTCTCTCTCTCTCTCTCTCTCTCTCTCTCTCTCTCTCTCTCGCTTAGAGGCAGCAGACCCATGTAGCCCACACGTCTCTCCCCCGCTCGCCCGCTCACTTCACTCTCTCTGCGTTTCACACATTCGGCGACCCGCCTGAGGGGTTCATCGTTATAATTGTTGGTAGAAGTGAGGAAGAACAAGAGGGGAGGGAGAGAGGAAGGGAGAGGAGTAGGAAGGGGGGGGAGAGAGGGAGAGGGGGGAGAGAGGGAGGGAGAGACAAGAGGGGAGGGAGGAGAGGGAAGGGTGGGAGAGAGGGAGGGAGAACAAGAGGGGAGGGAGAGAGGAAGGGGGGAGAGAGAGAGGGAGGGGGGAGAGAGAGAGGGAGGAGGGAGGGGAGGGAGAGAGGGAGGGAGGGTGGGGAGAGAGGGAGGGGAGAACAAGAGGGGAGGGAGAGAGGAAGGGGGTGGGAGAGAGGGAGGGAGAACAAGAGGGGAGGGAGAGAGGAAGGGTGGGAGAGAGAGAGGGAGGGTGGGAGAGAGAGAGGGAGGGAGAGGGGGAGGGAGAGAGGGAGGGAGGGTGGGAGAGAGGGAGGGAGAAACAAGAGGGGAGGGAGAGAGGAAGGGAGGGAGAGAGGGAGGGAGAACAAGAGGGGAGGGAGAGAGGAAGGGTGGGAGAGAGGGAGGGAGAACAGAGGGGAGGGAGAGAGGAAGGGGGGGAGGGAGGGAGAGAGGGAGGGAGAACAAGAGGGGAGGGAGAGAGGAAGGGGCGGGAGGGAGGGAGAGAGGGAGGGAGAACAAGAGGGGAGGGGAGAGAGGGAGGGAGGGAGGAGGGAGGGAGAGAAGAGGGGAGGGAGGAGAGGGAGGGTGGGAGAGAGGGAGGGAGAAAAAAGAGGGGAGGGAGAGAGGGGAGGGAGGGAGAGGAGGGAGGGAGGGAGAGAGGGAGGGAGAACAGAGGGGAGGGAGAGAGGGAGGGAGGGAGAGGGGAGGGAGAACAAGAGGGGAGGGAGGAGGAAGGGTGGGAGGAGAGGGGAGGGAGAACAAGGGGAGGGAGAGAGGAAGGGAGGGTGGGAGAACAAGAGGGGAGGGGGAGAGGAAGGGAGGGAGGGAGAACAAGAGGGGAGGGAGAGAGGAAGCTGGGGTGGGAGAGAGAGGGAAGAGGAGAGAGAGAGGGCCAGGGTGGTATACACAAGACACAGAGTGGTGAAGTGGGGGGGGGGTTTGACGGGCGTTGTGGAGGACAGCAGGGTTACAGTGTGGAGAGAGGGACGAGGGGATGGACTGGTCCTGTGATCCTTACGGGGTGGCATGGGAAGCAGTCCTGCACCGTAGTCTGTGTCTGCTGGAGAACCCCCCCGGCTTAAACCACATCAACATGGGAGTCCAGGCACAGAGGACTGGAGGCTGCCTCGGAGGCTACTGCCTCGCAGGGTGCTGCCTCGGAGGCTTCTGCCTCGGGGGGCTGCTGCCTCATTAGCCGTCATAGAAATATCACGACTACCTGAAAACAAACATTTGCCTGCGCCGAACTGAAGGACTGCTGTGTTGCAAATGGTGTCTGTGTGTGTGGACAACGTGGCTGTGTGTGTGTGTGTGTGGACAACGTGGTTGTGTGTCCATGCAGGGATTTAAAAAGGGGGTATTTGAGATTAGGTTTGGATCAGTCTTGTTTATTCAGAGCCTCCGTGCCTTCACGCAGAAGAGAACGGAGCTCGCCCGTCTCATTAGGTAATCACTATTGATATTCCACCGAAAACGGTGCCTGGCTTAACATTTCATCCTGAGGTTGAGTTGATGCAGGAGGCAGTCGGATGCAGTCGCACCCCTGTGGCTGCCATGGAGACCACGTCCAGCTGGGACGATAAGCCTCCTTGTTTATGAATAAAGAAGAGGATGTTTCATGTTTTAGTATTGCATCCATAACCCACCCAATGTAAAGGGCGGGAGTTGAAGTACACACTGGATCGAGGGCATCAGGACAGACAGGTGGGGAGTGACGGGGGAGATCAGAGGAGACTGGAGGAGACACACAGCTGCAGACAGAGAGCTGCAGACAGACAGCTGCAGACAGACAGGACAGCTGCAGACAGACAGACAGCTGCAGACAGACAGCTGCAGACAGACAGCTGCAGCAGACAGACAGCTGCAGACAGACAGACAGCGCTGCAGACAGACAGCGCTGCAGACAGACAGCTGCAGACAGACAGAGGCTGCAGACAGACAGACGGCTGCAGACAGACAGACAGCTGCAGACAGACAGCTGCAGACAGACGAGCTGCAGACAGACAGCTACAGACAGACAGCTGCAGACAGACAGCTGCAGACAGACAGCTGCAGACAGACAGACAGACGGCTGCAGACAGACAGACAGCTGCAGACAGACAGACAGACGGCTGCAGACAGACAGACGGCTGCAGACAGACAGACGCTGCAGACACAGACAGCTGCAGACAGACAGCTACAGACAGACGGCTGCAGACAGACAGCTGCAGACAGACAGACGGCTGCAGACAGACAGACGGCTGCAGACAGACAGACGGCTGCAGACAGACAGACGGCTGCAGACAGACGGCTGCAGACAGACAGACGGCTGCAGACAGACAGACGGCTGCAGACAGACAGACAGCTGCAGACAGACAGACAGCTGCAGACAGACAGCTGCAGACAGACAGACAGCTGCAGACAGACAGCTGCAGACAGACAGACAGCTGCAGACAGACAGACAGACGGCTGCAGACAGACAGACAGCTGCAGACAGACAGACAGACAGACAGCTGCAGACAGACAGACAGACGAGCTGCAGACAGACAGACAGCGCAGACAGCTGCAGACAGACAGACAGCTGCAGACAGACAGACAGACGGCTGCAGACAGACAGACAGCTGCAGACAGACAGACAGCTGCAGACAGACAGACAGCTGCAGACAGACAGACAGACGGCTGCAGACAGACAGACAGCTGCAGACAGACAGACAGACAGCGCTGCAGACACACAGCTACAGACAGACAGCTGCAGACAGACAGAGCAGACAGACGGCTGCAGACAGACAGGCGACAGACGGCTGCAGCACAGCGCAGACAGACAGCTGCAGACAGACAGACAGCTGCAGACAGACAGACACAGCTGCAGACAGACACAGCTGCAGACAGACACAGCTGCAGACAGGACACACAGCTGCAGACAGACAGACACACAGCTGCAGACAGACAGACAGACGGCTGCAGACAGACAGCAGACAGACGGCTGCAGACAGACAGACAGACAGCTGCAGACACGACAGACAGACAGCTGCAGACAGACAGACAGCTGCAGACAGACAGACAGACACACAGCTGCAGACAGACAGCTACAGACAGACAGCTGCAGACAGACAGCTGCAGACTGGTTTGTTTCTCTTGATGAGGGATGACTCCCGCTAATCACGCTGGTCCAAATGACTGACCGGTACCTGGATGTGAAGGTCTACAACACAACAACAACAACAAAAATATATCATTCTCATGCCGTCTTGAAAAAAACCACCCAGAATGATTTGTTCTACAGCTCGTGTGTGTTGTTCTGAGGCTGAAAGCTGAGGAGAACTGACACAGCTTCTGTTATTAGAGTCAGAACAGCTACAGTACAGGCTAACAGCGGACTCCCAAGACGCACTGTTACGGCAGTCAAGAAGCTGGGAGCGTTTGGAGCTGGAGTAGTAGTAGTAGTTGTTATTGTTGTTGTTTGTAGCTTTTTAAACGTCAAACTGGAGACCGTTGTCTTGCGAGCGCATCCATTGTTCTACATGAAGGTTACCTCATATGCTGCTTATCTCGGGTTACGGTTAATGGGAGATTCGAACAAAGAAATTAATTTGCGAGTAAATGGAGTTGCCCGTGTGAATCTGAAGTTGGTCTTTGGCCCTGAGAGAGTCGTGGATAAAGAGGGAAAAAGAAAAACCTTGCAGAGTAGAAACTCCCTCTCACTCAATTTGCATTTTAATTATAAATTGCATAATTACAGCCAGTACGGTATCACTCCCCTCCACCTCCGCCCTCCCTCCAGCCTCTCCTCCACCCCACCCCTCCCCTCTACCCTCCAGCCTCTCCTCCACCCCTCCACCCCACCCCTCCACCTCTCTGCCCTCCCTCCAGCCTCTCCTCCAGCCTCTCCTCCACCCCACCCCTCCCCTCTACCCTCCAGCACGGTTGGAACTTCACTGGGATAACCTCTGCAGGGCAGAAAATCAACAAGACGGGGAAAATGCAATTGAGGAAGCCGTGAGACATGAAGGTGAAGGTTAAAGTAGCATTACTTTCAGCACCGTCCCCACTGCCTGCCTGCATACCTGCTGCTGCTGCCTGCCTGGCAGGGCTGGTGTGGAAGAGGGAGGCAGGGCTGGTGTGGAGGCAGGAGGCAGGGCTGGTGTGGCAGAGGGAGGCAGGGCCGGTGTGGAAGAGGGAGGCAGGGCTGGTGTGGAGGTATTGGGCTCCAAAGCACACAACAATCTGTCTCCATCAAATCCTGTCACTTTGAAAGAAAAGGAGGGGGAACAGTTTGGTCTGTTTGTTTTGTAAGGCGTGTCTTACTTCGACTGCCGGTATGAAAGCATGGGTCTATTTTGTCGGCTTCAAATGTACTCGAGGGATTGCCTGTACATACTGTTGTGTGTGTGTGTGTGTGTTGGTGTGCAGCATGCTTGTCTGGAGCGAGCCGATATAGTGTTTCTAACCGTTGGTTGCCGTGGCCCCGGTGTGTGTGTTGCTTTGCGGTTTGCCATTGAAGTATTGTGCTGCGAGCGTAGCAGCCTAATTGATCACACTGGAGCAGTGTGCAAGGGCAAACTGTGAGCACAGACAGCCTGGCCTCAGACAGCCTGGCCTCAGACCGGGGACTTAATGAGTGGATCCTGAGTCACACAGGAACTGGGCGGCTAGTGCACTGCAGAGAGGGAGAGGGGGGGGGAGAGGGGGGAGGCTGGGGGGGAGGCTTGGAGGAGAGAAGGGAAGTTGGGGAGGAAGGTGATGGAGGGGGGGGGAGGGAAAGGGGGGGGGAGAGACGGAGAGAAAGTGAAAAGTGTCAGGAGACTCGGAGAGGGAGACAGATTTAATGGCAGCCTTGTGTGAGCTGGAGAAGCCAGGGAGAGGGGGGCCGTGCGAGGTAGAGAGAACATGGAGAACAAGCCTGTGTGTACGTGTATGTATGCTAGAGGGAAGGGAGGGAGAGGAGAGGAGAGGAGAGGAGAGGAGAGGAGAGGAGAGGACAGGAGAGGAGAGGGAGGGAGAGGAGGGGTAGTGGTAGAGGCAAGGGATAGGGAGAGTAGTGATAGATGAGAGTGAGAGGCGGTAGGTAGGAGGAGGAAGAGAGAGGAGAGGAGGGGAAGAGTCAGTGATATGGGGCCAGATAGTGATGCTGTCTCAGTAGGCCTTTCTCCACGTTCACTGCAGGGCCTGTGTGTCTGCGGGCGCCTCTTAACCATCACGCATCCTGCACCCCCCGCCGCCCTGGACCTGACACACTCCTGCACCCCCGCCGCCCTGGAAACTACCCTGGACCTGACACACACTCCAGCGTGCTCGCCGCCGCACGTAACGCGTGTCTGCTCGTCCTTCTCATCTCTCTCTCTTTCTCCTCTCTTCTCTCTCTCATCTCTCTCTCTCTCTCCTCTGCTCTCTCTCTCTCTCTCTCTGCTCTCTCTCTCTCTCTCTCGGTGATGTAGGCAGAGTGGACAGCCACAGTCAGAACAGTGGACAGGACACCGTCTCATACATATAGTACATGTCATGTTACCCCACCTCCACCCTCCACCCCTCCTCTCCTGTTCAGTCGTCTCAGACCGTCTCTCCAGCACAGGATCCACATCTTCCCCCTCATCAGCGAGAGAGACCCTGTGTGTCTGGACACAGGTGGGAGAGAGAGACCCTGTGTGTCTGGAGACCCTGTGTGTCTGGTCACAGGTGGAGAGAGAGACCCTGTGTGTCTGGTCACAGGTGGAGAGAGAGACCCTGTGTGTCTGGTCACAGGTGGAGAGAGAGACCCTGTGTGTCTGGAGACCCTGTGTGTCTGGTCACAGGTGGAGAGAGAGACCCTGTGTGTCTGGAGACCCTGTGTGTCTGGTCACAGGTGGAGAGAGAGACCTTGTGTGTCTGGACACAGCTGGAGAGAGAGACCTTGTGTGTCTGGTCACAGCTGGAGAGAGAGAGACCTTGTGTGTCTGGACACAGGTGGAGAGAGACCTTGTGTGTCTGGTCACAGCTGGAGAGAGAGACCTTGTGTGTCTGGTCACAGCTGGAGACGAGAAAGACCTTGTGTGTGCTGGACACAGGTGGAGAGAGACCTTGTGTGTCTGGTCACAGCTGGAGAGAGAGAGACCTTGTGTGTCTGGACACAGGTGGAGAGAGACCCTGTGTGTCTGGACACAGGTGGAGAGAGAGACCCTGTGTGTCTGGACACAGGTGGAGAGAGACCTGTGTGTCTGGACACAGCTGGAGAGAGAGACCCTGTGTGTCTGGTCACAGGTGGTCTGATGAAGATCTCACAGCAGAGCGAGTCTCTCTCCTGGTTTTGTCTCATTCTCTCGTGTGTTTAAGTGGTGGTGACCCTCCATCTGATCACGACGTGCCTTTATGAATACGGAGGTCAGCTCCTTGGCTTGATCCATCGGCTCCATCTCCCATCCAGGCTCTGCCTGACGTCATCCTCCCTCTCTCACCTTCTCCCATCCAGGCTCTGCCTGACGTCATCCTGCCTCTCTCACCTGTCTGACGTCATCCTGCCTCTCTCACCTTCTCCTGTTTGCATCCCTCCTCCCTTCTGGCTCTTATTTTTCGTTTACTTTTTCTCGATTCGTTATCGCCAAGCTTTTGATGAAAACTGACCTTATAATTAACAGACTTCATTAACCCTCTGTCTGGCTTGTCACCAGAGGGAGGGAGTGGGAGGGGGAGTGGGGGGGGGAAGAGAGGGAGAGAAGCGAGAGTGCGTGGGAGTTTCATTACGTTCATGCGTGGCATGTTAGAGAGAGCGTGCACCTCCTTCTCTGCCATGATCTCAGCCCCGCCCCCGTCTCTCTCCTGCTCCTCCCCCTCAGTCCCTCCTGCTCCTCCCCCTCAGCCCCCTCCCCCGTCCCTCTCCTCCTCCTCCCCCTCAGCCCCGCCCCCCTCTCTCTCTCCTGCTCCTCCCCCTCAGCCCCTCTCCTCCTCCTCCCCCTCAGCCCCTCCCCCGTCCCTCTCCTGCTCCTCCCCCTCAGCCCCTCTCCTCCTCCTCCCCCTCACGCCCCTCCCCCGTCCCCTCTCCTGCTCCTCCTCCTCAGCCCCTCCCCCGTCTCTCTCCTGCTCCTCCTCCCCCTCAGCCCCGCCCTGTCTCTCTCTCCTGCTCCTCCTCCCCCTCAGCCCCGCCCCGTCTCTCTCTCTCCTCCTCCTCCCCCTCAGCCCCGCCCCGTCTCTCTCTCTCCTGCTCCTCCCCCTCAGCCCCTCCCCTGTCTCTCTCTCGTGCTCCTCCCCCTCAGCCCCGCCCCGTCTCTCTCTCTCCTGCTCCTCCCCCTCAGCCCCGCCCCGTCTCTCTCTTCTGCTCCTCCCCCTCAGCCCCTCCCCCTCTCTCTCCTGCTCTTCCCCCCTCAGCCCCGCCCCCTTTCTCTCTCGTGCTCCTCCCCCTGCACCTCCTCCCTCCAGCCACCTGGTGGCGGTGTCTCAGCCAGGCACCCCTCTCCTCCTCCCACCAGGAGACGCCACCCTGGGGGAGAGGCTGGTGGGTGGTGCCGTGCATTTGATGTTTCTCTTTCAAGTCGGGAGTAAAAGGGAATTTAAATGGAGAGACTTGGTGTGTAATGGTGTTTTTTTTCTTTCATAATTAATTTACATCTTAGAGTGTAGCAATAGTATCTAATGAATACCGGAAGGCTTTCAATCCTCTTTCTGTCGTCCAACACCTTGGTGATCACCACAGGGTTCCTTCAGCCCTCGCCATATGGCAGGAGGCTCGTGATTGGCTCTTGAACCAGGCCCACCAATCCTGAGCAGTCTAGGATGGGATCATTTCCCTCTGATGGACCATCTGATGGAATGCTTCTCGAGCAAAGTCAGTCGGTCTGACATGGGAAAGAGGGCTACACCCCCAGCCCCCCAGGCTACAGTGTCTGTAAATGAGAATCTTGTGACCAGGACGACCTCCCTCCACCCCAGTGGTCTGTTACTGGATGATAAACAAGACATCTCCTCCTTGGGTGTCCTGTGGAGCCCTGAGGCTGGGACGATCTGTCCCTCCCAGATCTGTCAGGTCTGTGTGTCTGCCTGGTGGTCTCCACTCCAGCTTCTTGTGGTGTTTGTGACAGAGACATGGGGGGGTGTAGATGGAGGGATGGGGACTGGACTGGTGGAGTGAGAGGGAGTGAGGGAGGGAGGCTGTCTATGTAATGAATATAAATGTGCTCCCTGCTCACTCCCATGCTGAGGGTCCCTACAGCAGCAGGCTGGAGGAAATGGGATGCGGGTGGGAACAACTCCCCCTCCTCATCACACAGACAGAGACGTACACAGACACACACACACACACACATAGACACACACACGCACACACACACACACACACACACACACACACACACAGATACACACACAGATACACATAGACACACACACAGACAGACACACAGACACACACACCCACACACACACACACACACACACACACACACACACACACGCACACACACACACACACACACACACACACACACACACAGACACAGACACATACAGACACACAAACACAGACACACACACATACACACACACACATACACACACACACATACAAACACAGACAGACACACAAACACATACAAACACAGACATACACACAAACACATACACACACACACACATACACACACACACACAGACACACCACACACACACATACACAGACACACACACACACACACACACACACAGACACACACAGACCAGACTCCTACTTTGTCTAATGATCGTTTTCTTTTTTTGTATTTTTGGGGGAGGGAAGGGGTTGTGGGGGAGTGGGGTGTGGTGGGTTTGGGGGGGAGTGGGGTGGGTTGGGGGGGGAGTGGGGTGGGGGGTCGGGAAGAGAAACACAATCCTCTTAACTCCATGCCTGGCGTACGCTGTGTTGTGACAATATTTATTTCCTTGGTACCGTGTGTATTATCACCTATTAGTCATTTTCTTCATTGGCGCTGTCATCCGACTGAATCCCTGGATGACTGAAGCGCCTGAAGAGGTTCCTGCCAGAGAGGGCCTTCTGTGACGAGCGCACACCTCCGTCTCTCCTGTGACGCGCACACCTCCGTCTCTCTGTGCCGAGCGCACACCTCCGTCTCTCTCTGCGGCGGCAGCTGATGCGCTCCATGTTGAAAGGCATGAAGAAGAAGCCCTCTTCAGTGGAGTCATCCTGGTGTGTTCGGGAGGCTGGGAGATAGTTAGCGCCACTGCCTGGGTTGTCACGGCGAACAGAGATTCCCACCTGATTGCTCGGTTGCTCGTTGTTGAGGGGCGCAGAATATTTTGAAATTGCACACCCACATTCCATATACGCATGCAGTGCTTATACCCACGCACATACTGTAAACACACAACTTGTGCTCTTACACACACACACACACACACACACACACACACATCCATGCTCCTTCACTCACACACACACTATAATTAATTGCCAGGAAGTCTCAGGTAATTTAAATTGCAAATCACTGCCGCCTTGTTCCCCCAACTTTTGTGATTAATATTTTATTGTTTTACTGAGCGAAAATGCCACCAGTGTTTTTCATCAGATACAAATAGCACGGGAGAAGAAAAGGGGGGGGGACTGAAACGGAGGGGAGGAAGATACAAAAAATAATGATGGAGCCAATTGAAAGTTATCTCTTCACATTAATTAAGTTGTGTCTGGAGTGGAGGCTGTAGAGGCTGTGGAGGCTGTGGAGTTCTGGGTGTCGTCTTTCCTGCCTCGCCTTCACAGCCCAGGGCCTGTACCCTGTTCCCCTATCTCCATTCTCCCTCTCTTCTTCTCCTTCCATCCTTCTTCATGTCAGCCTCCCCTCCTCTCCTCCGTCTCACACCGCGTTGCTGACTGTCTCGGGTCCTGAACCTCCCTCTCAATCAGCCTCTAATTAAGCACGGCGGAGGCCAGTCGGCTGGTCTGCTGGGAGACAGGGTCAGGGGGGGAGGGGAGGGAGGGGAGGAGAGAGGGAGACTGGGAGGGAGGAGAGGAGGAGACTGGAGAGGAGAGGGGGAGACTGGGAGACAGGGCCACGGGAGGGAGGGGAGGAGAGGGGGAGACAGGGAGACGGGGAAAGAGAGAGGGAGTCTGGGAGTCTACACTGGCACAACGGCCATTTAAGAAAGAGGGAGGACGCGGAAGGGCAGACGACAAACGAGAGGAACACTGAACCGAGGATGATTAGTGGTGTTTCCGGCAGAGAGAAAGTCGTTTCAATCTCGAGGGAGGTACCTGACGTAGCGTAATAAGGGTCAAATTAAATAACGGTAATTGGAGAAGAGTCACCAAGATAACAAAAAGATGGAGAGAAACATGGCTAGTCTGAAGTTACGCGGGCGCCCTCACACCTTTTGTATACGGATCTAAGTTGGCACTTTTCAAGCAGGTGGCGACGACCTTTCTTGTCAATGGTTTTTATTTGTTTTAAAGTGATTTGACCTTGTGCATGCGAGTGAGTAGAGGCTGGCAGCCTGAGATGAAAGTCTTAAGCCTTGCCCTTCAGTCAGAGCCACGGCCCACAGGCACGGGGCGACTGGCTGGCACTGTGATGCGCTCAAAGCGAAAACAAAGGCGAAACCGCGGGCAGTTAGACGAGGGTATTTCTCACTGAAGCCTAGCGAGCGCTAGACGTGATGCTTTGAATGCTGAGGCCCTTTGAAAACAAATGAATTCAGAACTGTTATGTCCTACTTACTGTGCAATAACCGCTCAATTAGGCTAACTGCTCAATTAGGATTTATCATCGCACACACACACACACACACACTCAGAGAGGCACCAGTCTCTTTGATATGAATCTACTCTAACTAGTAGTATCGTATGGATGTGTATTGTAGGGATGGGGGAAAAAACTATGTGATATTTTGCAATACTATTTTTGGCAATTCAAACATCGATTCTTAAATAAAAAATCGATGATTATGTGTTTTGTTATATTATTCAATGTATTGGTCAAAATATTGTATTTGAAAGAAACTGATTATCATAGTCTATTGATATAAAAATAATTATAATAATCACAATACAAATCACAACACAGAAAGAATCGTAAGGATCGTGAGAATCGCAATATGTATCGTATCGCCACCCAAGTATCGCAATATGTATCGTATCGCCAACCAAGTATCGCAATATGTATCGTATCGCCACCCAAGTATCGCAATATGTATCGTGACCTCTCCAACCCTGTGTTTCCTTCCAGGGTCGGCCTGTGTGTCTGGACCTGGTGCCTGCGCTCCCTGCCCCCCCCCGGGCCTCTCACCCGGCCTCTGTCCCGGCCTCTGTCCCGGCCTCTCTCCCAGCCTCTGGTGGCCTGGCAGGTTGAGGTCACCTTGGCCCTGGTGGTGTGTGTTTGGGCTCGGCCCCCGCCCCGCCCCCCACGCCCGCCCCCTGCGTGTCTCCTGGCTGGCGCTCTGGTCCAGTCAGGCCCCCCCGCCTCAACGCTGGCCATGTCAAGGGTTCCGAGTCCCCCCCCCCGGCGGACATGTCCAGCGGTCCTGTGGCTGAGAGCTGGTGTTACACTCAGGTAAACAGGGGAGGGGGGGGGTGTTACACTCAGGTAAACAGGGGAGGGGGTGGTGTTACACTCAGGTAAGCAGGGGGGGGAGGGTGGTGTTACATGAAGCAGGGGAGGGGGGGTGGTGTTACACTCAGGTAAGCAGGGGGAGGGGGGGGTGGGTGGTGTTACACTCAGGTAAGCAGGGGAGTGGTGTTACACTCAGGTAAGCAGGGGAGGGGGGGGGTGGTGTTTTACACTCAGGTAAGCAGAGGAGTGGTGTTACACTGCAGGGAGAGGGGTGGGTGGTGTTACACTCAGGTAAGCAGGGGAGGGGGGGGGTGGTGTTACACTCAGGTAAGCAGGGGGAGGGGAGGGGTGTAGTGGTGTTACATGCAGGTAAGCAGGGGAGGGGAGGGGGGGTGGTGTTACATGCAGGTAAGCAGGGGAGGGGAGGGGGGTGGTGTTACATGCAGGTAAGCAGGGGAGGGGGTGGGGGGTGGTGTTACATGCAGGTAAGCAGGGGAGGGGAGGGGGTGGTGTGTGGTGTTTTTTGTGATATTTTTCTTCACACGTATTGGAATACCGGATAACGTTTGAAAAATATTTTTTTGAAATCCGTGTGGAAAAGGTTTGTTGTTTTTTTCTCTTCTTCTGCTAGTTTTGATAGCAGTCCTGTTTTAAAGCGGACACGCACACCACACAGGGCTATACGATGTGATGTGTTTTCATTGATGTCTTCTTCTCTCTCTACCATCTCTTTTTCTGTCCTTGCAAAATCGTTTTTGTTGCTGCTGCTTTTTAATATCCTTTCTTCTCTCCCTGTGTTTGTTGTCACCACTGTTTATTGAGATGAAAGGCAGTTTTGATGTGTGGTATTGAAGTCCATGCTGACCAACCACCACTTAGCCGTATGGAAAAGAGAAATAAATATATAAAGTGCCAGCGGTCTCATGGCTGCTGTCTCGTCCTCAGATCAAAGTAGTGAAGTTCTCCTACATGTGGACCATCAACAACTTCAGCTTCTGTCGTGAGGAGATGGGCGAGGTCATCAAAAGCTCCACCTTCTCCTCCGGAGCCAATGACAAACTCAAATGGTGAGTGTGTGGGCGGGTCTTACGTGCGGGACGCTCTGATTGGACGGATCGGGGTACGGCAGCTGAGTCTTCTCCTCACGGTGTCTCCGCCCCCCCCCCTCTCTCCGCAGGTGTTTGCGTGTGAACCCCAAGGGTCTGGACGAGGAGAGTAAAGACTACCTGTCCCTCTACCTGCTCCTGGTCAGCTGTCCCAAGAGCGAGGTGCGCGCCAAGTTCAAGTTCTCCATCCTGAACGCCAAGGGAGAAGAGACCAAAGCCATGGGTGAGCCGCAGCTCTGTAGGACCCCCCCCCTGCTGTGTGCGGAGCACAGTGCGTCATACATTTACACTCAGGCATTTAGCAGACGCTCTTATCCAGAGCGACTTACAGGAAGTACAGGGACATTCCCCCCCGAGGGAAGTAGGGTGAAGTGCCTTGCCCAAGGACACAACGTAATTTTTCACGGCCAGGAATCGAACCGGCAACCTTCTGATTACTAGCCCGTTTCCCTAACCGCTCAGCCATCAGACTCGTCTCCTGCAGTCTGCACTTTCACCAGCCCAGCGACTGTCTCCGTTCAAGACTGCTGAGAACTGAGAATTCGGCGCATTTCACCTGGTGGTGGAGAAGGGTTCCGATGGACTTGTTCTCTGAGTTGATTCTGAGAGTTTAAATGACTCCGAGTGTGTCTAATTGCCTGTGCGAAGGTACAGATAGCCATATGTGTGCGTAATCACGACAGGTGGGATTCATTTCACCCAAAGATTTAATTCAAAATAGTGCGAGGCAATTTTGATTTTAATTAAAAAAGACCCAACCTTTTTAAAAGTCTTCGTCCGCCTCTCATGCTCCTGATGAATTGGAAACGAACGTGCTTCCAATTCCTGCTTCTGTTTAATCAGGTTATGTTATGGGGAGGAAAGCAAACTTGTGTGGAATTGAATTAGCGAGGGCCAGATGTGTCCACTTCCTGGTTATCAGTCTCACTGGCTGCCTCTCCCTCCCTGCACCCTGCAGAGCCCAGGAAGCATGGAGAGGTGTGGGAGGAAGAGGAGGCTGGGAGGAAGAGGGGGCTGGGAGGGAGAGGGGGCTGGGAGGAAGAGGAGGCTGGGAGGAAGAGGGGGCTGGGAGGAAGAGGGGCGGGAGGAAGAGGGGGCTGGGAGGAAGAGGGGCCGGGAGGAAGAGGAGGCTGGGAGGAAGAGGGGGCTGGGAGGAAGAGGGGGCCGGGAGGAAGAGGAGGCTTGGAGGAAGAGGGCTGGGAGGGAGAGGGGGCTGGGAGGAAGAGGGGGCCGGGAGGGAGAGGGGGCTGGGAGGGAGAGGGGGCTGTGAGGAGAGGAGGCTGGGAGGAAGGAGGCTGGGAGGGAAGAGGGCTGGAGGAAGAGGGGGCTGGGAGGAAGAGGGGCTGGGAGGGAGAGAGGCTGGGAGGAAGAGGAGGCTGGGAGGAAGAGGGGGCTGGGAGGAAGAGGGGGCTGGGAGGAAGAGGAGGCTGGGAGGAAGAGGAGGCTGGAGGGAAGAGGGGGCTGAGAGGGAGAGGGGGCCGGGAGGGAGAGGAGGCAGGGAGGAAGAGGAGGCTGGGAGGAAGAGGGGGCTGAGAGGGAGAGGGGGCTGGGAGGGAGAGGGGCCGGGAGGGAGAGGGGCCGGGAGGGAGAGGAGGGCCGGGAGGAAGAGGAGGCTGGGAGGAAGAGGGGGCCGGGAGGAAGAGGAGGCTGGAGGGTGGAGGAGGAGGTCTCTCCTCTTTCACTTTCTCCCTCAGTTGTCAGCTCACTCCTCTCCTGTGTTCCTGCTTCCTGCTTCAGACACACATGGCCCCTGTTTAGAGCGCTTCCCCTCCTGGACGTGGAGTCCTCCTGGCTCCTCCCTCCTCCTGTGTAATGCAGGAGGACTGGGAGCTGTGTCGTTCCTCCACTCAGACATTTCATTACAACCCCCCCCTCCCCCCACCCTCATTACAGCTCTCTCTCCAAATGACCCCACTTAAGCTGGAGAACACTGGGGAAGCGGGGAGAATCTGGGCGCCTCATTTTCCACACTTCTTATTTCTGTAGATCTGTCGTCTCAGTGAACACTCGACGCCCTCTTCCAATTCCCCTGGGACTCCCCAATCCTCCAATCTTCCTCTAGTCCCCCTGGGGAGAACCAGACCCTCCAGTCTCCCTGACAATAGAAGAAAAGGACCCACGGCCCCCCCCAGAGCTGTGACAAGGCCCCCAGAGCTGTGACAAGGCCGCAGCGCACGCTCTGGGAAGATGGCAGTAAAGATTGCTGTGTCGGTCCGGAATCATTTAGAATCCAATTGATTCCGGGCCTCCAGAAAAACAAGCCAAATCAGCCCCAAAGTGTCTTAATGAAGAGGGTGTCTGCAGCCTGCAACACTAGATGTGACTCATAAATAAATGGTTTAAGCAGGATGTAGACATGTCACTTCCTGCTCTGCTAGCCCCTGCTCCAGACCCCCCAGGCCGTCCTCTCTAACCCCCCTCCAGAGAGCCGGTCTGGGGCCTGGGCCTCCTGGTTCTGTCCCAGGTCCAGATCCTCTTGATTGCTGGCTGCTAAAGTGGATCCAGTCTCCAGGCCCCACGCTCCCCCTCCCCCCTGCTCCCCTCCCCCCCTGCTCCACCACATCATCTCTCTCCCTGACTCGAGTGTGCTGCTCTCCTCGGGGGGGCTGCGAGGAGGCTTGTAACTCGTCTCTTGGCCTTGGCACCCCTGTCCCGTGCCAGGAAGCTGCGAGCCTCCCCCTCTGCTCACCCTGCAGACTGCTCTGACCGGCTCCAACACACACGCGAGGCAAGCCATCCTACTCCTCCTCCTCGCCTCCCTCCTCCCTCCCTCCCTCCCTCCCCACCCTCCCCCCTCCCTCCTCCCTCCCTCCCTCCCTCCCTCCCTCCCTCCCTCCTCCCTCCCTCCCGCCCTCCTCGCCTCCCTCCCTCGCCTCCCTCCCATCCCCCCTCCCATCCCTCCCTCCCGTGCCCTCCTCCCTCCCTCCCTCCCTCCCTCCCTCCCCTCCCTCCCTCCTGCCCTCCCTCCCTCCCTCCTCCTCCTTCCGCCTTCCTCCTCCCTCCTCCTCCCTCGCCTCCTCCTCCGTCCATCCCGCCTCGCTCCTCTCTCCTCCTCCCTCTCCTCCATCCCCCTCCTCCTCCTCCCGTCCTCCTCCATCCGCCCTACCTCCTCCTTACCCTCCTCCTCCATCCCCACTCCTCCTCTCCCATGCCTCCTCCCTCCCCCTCCTCTCCTCTCCTTGCACCTCCTCCTCCTACATTCCTCCTCCCAGTCGTCCCCTCCTCCTCCGCGTCCTCCAGTGTTGTCTCTGGTGCCCGGAGGGTTTCCAGCCGTGCGTGGCTGTGTGTTTAGACCAGGCTGGGACTGGAGCGACCCAGCCAAACATCAGTGGGCTCGTGTGCTGGTCTGGCCAGAGGTTCTAGTGCACATCCTCGTGTCGCTGCTGGCCAGAGGTCTAGTTCCATGCTTGTGTCGCTGTGGCAGTTGCAGCTGAGTTGCGGCGTCGTCTCCGCGCCTGTCTGCCTCTTGCTTGACCTTCCGTCTGAATGCCTGGAGGGGTGTTGTCGGTTGCCTCGGATACTGTCGGTAGGCGAGCAGGGGCGGCCAGTGGGGGTGAGTGGAGGAGAGTAGAGAGAGAGAGA